>OU898277.1:91166833-91256833 GCA_918026665.1 Diabrotica balteata
GAAGATACAGGATAGGAATTGGCAATACCAATGACAATGACCATCCGCCCTCTCCACCAAGACACCCAGAGACAGCCTTCACCCGTAATTGGAGGAAAATCCTTCCAAGAAGAAGACCCAGTATCCACCTAAGCGATGCCATAGACGAAGAAGAGCAGATCCAACTGAATACCAATAAACAGACAGTCTAAAAGTTGCTGCCACGCATCAACTTTCATCTAAAAGGGGGAGCTGTTATATGCATTGTACCAACCGATGTTCCTTATCACGACGATTCCCAGGGTATCAGGTTCCACTTCCAACAACCTGAGCCGATAAGGATCCTTGCAAATTCAGTACCAGCAGAGTCAGCGGGACCCAAGCTTTTTACACGTTCCCACTGAGTCAGCATTTAGTAATGTTATAAAACCGCTTGTCGCTCTTAATTCAGAATTCAGTATATTTTTGTAGTTCATTCATTATATTTTATATTTCATTCATTTTTACCACGTAACTTGTATTTTGTAATAAATAAATTTTTTAAAAAGTCAAAAAAGTGTTTCGTGATATAAAAAGTGGCGCAGTCGCAGTAGGATCTGGAAACGTTGGCAGAACAAGGAGAACCTAACTGACAACGGTGGATTCCAATCCTTTAATCAGAAAAAGAACCAGAAAACTCCAAAAAGCAGTGCCACCCTAACTTTGCAGACATCTACAGAAGGAACACCAAGTGAAGCCCCTGGTAGATTAGCTGTCGAGAACAAGACGACTAGATGTTTTTGGAACTAATGTAAGTCTAATACTGAATCATCTCGTATATAATTTTTGTTTTATACCATTTATTACCATATACTGTTCGATATTCCAATATAAAATATTCATTTAATTAATAATTTTATGCCAAATTTGAATATTTTTTGATAATTACTTTAAGAATTATAAACTTTTGGCGATTATTCTGTAAATCGTCAACTTTTTTATTTTCATTTTATTAAACGATTACCTGTGTCGATTATTCTGCTAATCAGACACTGTCTTAGAAAAATACTTTTCCTACATTTTGATTTATTATTTTAATATTTACATTTTCGATTTATTATTTTGATATTTACATTTTGTTGAAGAAATTATTACAGTCGTGTTCTAGTTCGCCTACGAATCGGACGTGCCTATCGACAAAGCGAAACGAAATAAACTGTATTTGTTTAAAAATTGTGTTTTATACATCTTAAAATTTGGTGTAAAAATAAAATTAGATTGTGAGTTAAGAACAATTAAATGGACCAGTTAGTCGGGGGGAAACCCCCAGACGACCCAGCGCCCCCAGATATACGTCAAAAAAATATAGTTTTTGGTGAAAGTGAATGTGTAAGTATGGATATCTCCACAGGTGCAGAGCTGACACCTCTTAATAAGAATACCATTTCCAACCAAGATCCCCAACCAGTAAGTAGAAATAATTTATTAATAAATCCAACCTTGTCAAAAAATAATATACAAACAACAACAATGAGCATTGATAACACGTCGAAAGAAAGAGAGGAGTTTTTGTATGTAAGTACTGATTTAGGCCCGTATCATATTTATATTGAAAATAATTCGGTCGAGTTTAAAGGTAAATTACAAGCACTTAAAATCGGAGATATAATTCTTTCTAACTTTCCAGAGATAGACAATAAAATTATTAGTATTGATTCTATAGGTCGGAATAGGGTTAGGATCAAGCTAAAGGATTATAAATCAGCAAATTTTCTAATAAATAATAAAAACGAAAATATTTTTGTTAAAAATAACTTTGTATTGTATATCCCAAAATTCATTCTTCATAGACAAGGGGTTATTAGAGATATAGAAAAAGATTTTTCAGAGGCGTACATAAAAGATAAAATAAGACAATTTGATCAACATTGCACTTTTGAAGTATCTAATGTCAAAAGAATAAAACGTAAAGTAGAAAAAACTACGGATCAAGGTAAAGTAGTAGAATATGTTCCCACAAAGTCTTGCATTGTTATTTTCAAATCACAAATCTTACCAAAATATATTTCTATTAATAGAGTTATCAAGGAAGTAGAGCCGTATAACCAGAAAGTATTGTTATGTTATAACTGCCTCCGTTTTGGTCACCTAGGGGGTCAGTGTCGAAGTAAACCAAGATGCAGCAAATGTCAGGAGTCCCATACCACACAAGATTGTAAGAGTTCAGATTACACACCAAGCTGCTTTAACTGTCAAGGAGAACATCTTACCACTAATTTATCTGCTTGTCCAGAATTTAAAAGACAAAAAATTGTAAAGGAAACAATGAGCTCTTGCAATATTAATTTCTTTGATGCAAATAAACAGGTCCCAAGAAATACGTACGCAAACATAGTCGCTCGTAATAAATCTGCCATGGAAAGTGGTCAAATATCCTCGACAAATTATTCCCAACGACTTCAATCTGGACCTACCCCTTCTAGTACAATACAGTATCATTCCTCTCAACCTCAGTACTTACAGTCCCACAATTTACAACCCAAATCCTATAATAACAATTTTACTAAACATATGTTTTCTTCTCCTACAACTTCAAACCCAAACAAAAGGCACAGGCCAACCAGCCCTGATCCCATTGAAATTGCAAGAAAAGAAATACTTACACAACCAAATACCTCTCTTGTCTCAGGGGGAATTTTTAATAGTCAACATTATTTAAAAAACTCAGTCGGAGTAAAATTACAATCAGAGGAATTAAATGCAACAATAAGTTTAGTTTTAGAAGTAGTTCTCAATATTATAAGTAATATAAAACAAACAAACAATTTCGATGTATCAAAATCTGAAATAGTGGAATTAATTAGTAAACATGTAAACCATACCTTGTCTTCAAATTCGCAGACACAAACGCAAACATAAATTTGCTGCAATGGAACTGTCGTTCAGCAGTAGCTAATAAAGTAAATCTAGAATATCTGCTATATCAAAATAATATTTCCATAGCATTGCTTTCAGAAACGTGGTTTAAATCAAAATACTATTATAATTTTAAAGGTTACAATTGCTTTAGATCAGATCGGGCAGACGGATATGGTGGAACTGCCATTTTATTAAAATCAAACTTAAGGCCATTCCTCGCGATTCTGGGCATAACTAAATTCCAATGTAAAAGTTTATATCAAATAACGCAAAAACTATGGCAGATATTGAGATGATTCTTTTTTTATATGAAAGGTCTTAAAAAGTTCTAGTGCACTATTTGATTGTAAATTAATAAATTGTTTAAACAATATTTTTTTTTTAAATATTTTTGGTTAAAATAAACGTAAAAATTTTTTTTTTGAAATAGGGCACTACAGAATTTTACCCACTTTCCGAATCTGTTTTTATTTTTAACATAAAGTGTAAGACAAAGCAGCTATTTCATATAAACTATTTAAAAAATGTTAAATTGTGCTAAATGTACTCTCTCTCTCGGTCAGTACAAGCTGTCCTTGTTGATAGTTTGTAGACTCTCGCCGACGAGTAGGTAAGAAAGTTGGAGGGTCATAAATAATGTTGAATAACATTATTAGGGCTTATTTCGACTTTTGACTAGTTTCGACAAACCAGTGTGTTTTGTTGTTTTTAAAATGGGTAGTTCGCGAAGACGTTTATGCTCCGGACGAAAAAGTCGACGACGATTGAGGAAATTTTATATAAATAAGCAGTAAGTACCTATAATTTGATTAAATTTTTACATGAATAGAAATATTTTCTGTTGAGTTGTGACATTTTCCTTCTAAATGCTTATACTGTTTTTATAATAATACTATTGTTTCAATATTTACTTATATAATTATAATTTATTATGTAGAAACAGAGTAGAATTTTGGTCAATCGGTCAGTACATTTTTTTGTATTTCAATCAGAATTATTATTTTCTTTTCTTCTTTACATGAGCTCAGAGTAATACCCAAATAGTTTGCAGTATTTGAATATGGAATTTGATTAATTATATTTATTGGACTATTTATTTTGAACGTTTTTGTTAGTAAAGTTTACATAATATATTTCGTCACTTGCTTGTCCAGTCATATTAGTCCAGAGTAATAAGGATTTTCTCGTGACAATCAATAATCCAGGTAGCTGACAACTATTTTAGTTATTGTAGACATATAAGAACAAAACCTACCTGTTTCCTGTCTAAAGTTCGGAGCCGTTTTTTAATGATTTTGTAATGCAAGAAACGCGACTTTTTCCACTCATTAGAAAGCTAAATACTTGACATAAAATTACAAAATTTTATCTTTTAGAATATTGACAAAGCTTCAAAATGCTGATTTTTGTAAGTTGAAAAGTCAATTTGTTGCTTTACAAACTGCAAAATAAGTGACAATTGATATTCGTTAAAAACTTTGAATACAACAACTTTACTTTAGAGTTCCAGCGAAGGTTGGGTATTGGGATACTTAACAACCCTCAAAATTTGGAACCGATATATTAATCAGTTTAAAAGTTTTTGTATTTGTTTATCCCAGAGGTCTTTTTTTACAATAAAATAAGACAGAAAATATTAAAGATAGGGTAATGCTGTGGGCGACAAATGAAAGCAAAAGATACTATCAATATGTATTAAAAAATGATAAAAAAATGATTTATCATAATCAAAAATCCTGATGCCAAATTTTTGAAATTATCTAGTTTATAAACATTTAGAACTTTAAAAATATTGCCCTTAGAAGAAATCTTTTTTTACATTCGAAAAGCTAGTATTTTCCCCGAATTTTCAAATAAAAAAATTTGACCTAGGTTAATTTAGGTCAAAGTTAGCCATGTTTTTTTGTTTATTCACAGCTAATTTGATTATAATAATAATTAAGGAACCTCTTTGACGCCATGATAAAAAATGAGATTTGTATTTTTTGATAAAAAATTTGCACAAATGTTGTACCTTTACAGGACCTTCTACGAATTTTAAAAATGTAGTTTAAATGGTGATTAGGAATAACCTACAAATTCATGGAGTACAAATCTATACCGAACAAACAATTTAAAACTAATAAAATTTTCTATATCTCCGGTTCTACTCAATGGATTTTGATCATTCTTTTTTAATTTGTATGTAATTTCTACGTACATTACAAATATGTAATTTGTTTATATATTAATTAATTAATTCATAATCTAGTTTGTTTAAACAATTAAATGTGAATAGTGAAAAAATAATTTTCTTCCAAAAATCTATTTTTTTAACACTTATCATTAATAATCATAGTAAAGATTGCGTTTTTTGCCTTAAATTGTTAATAATTAAAAAATGGCTCCAAATTCAAGGCAGGAAACAAGTAGGTTTTATTCCTATAGGTCTACAATAACTAAAAAAGTTGTCAGTGACCTGGATTATTGAGTGTCACGAACATGGTCTATTTTTTGCTTATTTCCCTGGAGTAGGTATATATTTGATAAAGATCTGTGTAATTTCTCTGTCGCTTCCTGGCTGGTTTTGCATATTGCTATGATAGAAGTGTCATCGGTAAATGTTTCAATTGTATTATTTTCTAGGACAATAATATAATACGTATACAAAAGGTATACAAAAGGTATACACACTTCTTTGTGGCAGCCCTGCTGTAATTTCTTTCAGTTCCGTTTATGTATATTCCTGTTTAATTCTGAAATATCTTTCCAAGATGCAGGATTCAATAATTTGAGAGTATCGTTTTGGTAAATATAGTCTTAATTTACAGTTATGGCATCTTTGCCATACTTTATCATATATCTGAGTCACAACCTAAATTGTCCATCATACTATCCTTCATGATCCATGTTTCACATCCTTATAATAATACAGTATATTTACATAAAACAAATTAAATCCTTAGTTGTAAATTTTTGAAATAAGTACTCAGTATACATCTAAGTTTCATAAATGCTTCTCATAAATTTCATAAATCTAAACTTTTGTAATCCGTTGTTTGTTGACAATTTTAGTTGCATGGGGCCGTCTTGTTTACTAACCACAAGTAAATTACCTTATTTCTTTCATTTGACAATAATAATTGTCTGTTAGATTAGTATTATAATAAGTAAATTAATTTCTTATTGAATGATAATAAACAACACAGCAAACGTATTCTGAAACTATTTCTTGTGTCATGTTATATTTTATTAGATTTTGGTGTAATAAACCACAGCCTATCAAATTCAATATCAAAAATCAAAATTTGAAATGATAGCGTGACTAAATTATTCCTTCCTTCAAGAAATTTTCAATCACCTCCAAATTTTTATTTATTTATTAATTGTAATGGTAATTTATATATGGAAATACCAAGCTGGAATTTCCATGTATCCCTAACAATATCTTTCTACTTTCTACAAAGATTCCAAAAATTCCAAAGCGGAATTTTGTCGTGGAAATACCAAACTATATTGTCGAAATAAAATCGGGTAATCAAATTTCTACATTTCTGAGAAAGGCTGATAAATTCCCTGCTATTCTATTTACTACTTCTATTTTTGACAAACAAATTGGAACCATTTGCATGTGTTGAAATGAAAGACTCCAGAAAGTAATAGAATTATAATTTGTAGGAAAGCCAATCTTGATTATGTGGATGAAATTTCGAACACGGCACTTGAAAGTGAAGTTCATCCTTCAACGAGTGCGTAAGTGAACCATTTTCTCATTATTTAATAATTAATTTGGAATATAGGGGAGTAAATGTAGATCGAAAACTTAAATTGTTTCGGAAAAATTCAAACAAGCTTATATTTTTCTAAAACTTTTTTTGTTAGTTTATAAATATGTTAAAAGAAAAAGTTCTACTTACAGATTTCGGCGCTAATTGTTTATGAATTGTTTAAAACATAATAATAGTTTAGTAAAAATAATTTATAAATATTGGTAAATTCATCCTTTTACTTTGATAAAAAACATTCCTATTTTAATTTTTATTATGCTGAATTCTATCTTTCCTAAATAAATTTCTAAATTTCCCACCTCTACTAGTTTCATCTCGTTTCATTTTACAGTCTTATGTTTTCCTTCTTTTACATTATTCTGTCAGTTATTCGACGCTCATCACTGTAAGTTTTGTGTAAAATTTTTTTTCAACGGTCAAGTCAGTTTTTTTCTAAAATTTGTAGTTTCGTAGGTATTTCAAAAAACAACTAATTTCTTAGTTAAGTTGTTTAATAAAAATGAACTTTGATGGTACACAAGGCAAATATCGAACACAGTATTTAATTAAATCTTGCCCAAGTACTTTCGATCACAAGATCATCCTCAGGGGCATTTCGTCAATTGTGGCCTATCCAGCAGTAACAGAATGTCATAAATGTAAATTGGGACATAACAAATACACTAAACAAAGACAAACAAACACTTTAAAATTTAAAATTGGAGAAGCTACATTTTATATAGAAGCCGGAGACAGAATGATATATAAATTATCTATATAATGTACCTTCTATATAAAATGTAGCTTCTCCAATTTTAAATTTTAAAGTGTTTGTTTGTCTTTGTTTAGTGTATTTGTTATGTCCCAATTTACATTTATGACATTCTGTTACTGCTGGATAGGCCACAATTGATGAAATGCCCCTGAGGATGATCTTGTGATCGAAAGTACTTGGACAAGATTTGATTAAATACTGTGTTCAATATTTGCCTTGTGTACCATCAAAGTTCATTTATTCGAACATTCAACCTGATATTGATTTAATAAAAATGAAGCACTTACTTTTGGAGAAGAACTTTTTGATATATGTTGTTTATTAAACATTTCTTAATGAAATTACAAAAAGTTCTATCTTGTTTGAAATTTTCCGTAAGCAAAAAACTATTGACTCTCTTAATAACAAAAGTGCTTTTTTGTAGGCATGGCCAAGTGGATTCTGGAATTCGAACAGAACAGTTTCAGATTCTTGAAAAATCAGGGCAAATGGAAATTTTGTAAGTAAAATATATTTTCGGCAGAATTGGAGCATAAACATTTTATTTTTAGATCATCTTCTAAAATTTGTGGAAGAAGAATTATTGACGTCTGTCATTTTTCCAAAGCTCTGCTAAGTTTTCCACACTGTGGACTATTTTCTTGTGATGGTAGCACAGTAGACATGTTAAAAGAAACTAGAAAGGGATTGGAATCAACTTTTTTATTTCAATGTAATATCTGTAAATCGACTATGGAAGTTTCAACGGATGATCCACATTCGCAACAGACTTCAATCAATACTGCTGCTGTAACTGGAGCGATATCGGTTGGGTTGGGTTATTCCAATTTAAAAGAATGGTGTTCGACCCTTGATATGCCAGTGATGTCAGAGAGCATCTACAAAAAAACAGAAGAGAAGCTCATGGGCAGTTTCTATAATACAGCCATGGAGTTGATGTTAGCTGCTGGAAAAGAAGAAGAAAGTCTGGCACGAGAATGCGGTGAAGTTGATCCAGAAGACAACAAAGCTGTTATTAGTGTAATAGCTGATGGTGCATGGGCAAGAAGATCAAATAGATCTGTATTTTCGGCAAATTCGGGTGTGGCTTGTATTATCGGAAAAAGAACTGGTAAGCTATTGTACTTAGGCGTAAAAAACAAGTATTGTTGTGTTTGTGCGTCAAAAAATCCTATTACTCCACACGTATGTTACAAAAATTATAACGGTACTTCGACTGCGATGGAAAGTGCAATTGTTGTAGAAGGTTTTAAACAGAGCATACAAATGCACAACTTAAAATATAAATATTTTATTGCTGATGGCGACAGCAGTACATACAAAAAAATATGTGAAGCCAAGCCGTACGGCAATAACTTTTTTATTGAGAAAATCGAGTGTAAAAATCATTTGTTACGCAATTTTGTCAATAGATTAAGAGAACAGTCTTCAAAAAAACATAGTTCTGCGGGAAAAGCCATTCCTTTACTATTAAGATCTGTATTAAAAAGTAATATACAACGCCCACGAACGGCAATTGACTGTGCTGTCAAATATCACCGGGAAAACAATTCCGGTGACAATCTAAAAATACTTCTTTTACAACAAGATATTGAAAACACCGCGTATCACGTGTTCGGCGATCACAAAAATTGTGCGGCTTATTTTTGTAAAAAACAAAATTTTGACCAGGAAATTAATTACATTCCTGAAATGCAAGAGTGTGGTTTGTTGTCCGATATTATATCATTCAGCAATAGGCTCAAATATCATGCAACAAGTTTGATAAAATGCGCCACTAATAATAACGCCGAAACCTTCAATTCTGTTATAGCAAAATTTGTAGGAGGTAAACGTGTAAATCACACCAGAAGAGGTGGCTATCGGTTAAGGTGTTTGGCGGCAGCAGTCTCATATAATTCTCGGGGAAATTATTTAAATAATATATTGCAAAATATAAGCAAAGGTTCAACTGGTTATTACCAAAATTTATTTGCTCAAAAAAAAATTAAAAAATGGGCCCAACAAACAAAAAGACAAAAAAAATATATTAAAAAACAAAGTAATAAACAACCTGATAAAGACTATGGCCTAAATTCAGAAGAGTTAGTTCAGTTGTCAGATGAGGACTTTGAAGTAAAAAAACTGGAATTTTTAAAAAAATTAAAAAAAAACTATATCAGAAAGAACAGAGATTTTTAATAATACAATGAGTCAAAATAACAGTGCTGAATGGTTTGTTGAACGTCAAAAACGATTAACGTCCAGCAATTTCGGAAAAATATGTAAATTGCGAGACAAAACAGACAGAAATAAAACAGTGGAAGCAATATTGAATCCAACGTTTTGTGGAAATAGATTTACGGAATATGGAATTGCGAACGAACCGAAGGCAAAAAAAATGTTGGAAATAATTTTAAATATAAATATTGAACCATCAGGCCTTTTCATACATGATGAGTATTCATTTCTTGCAGCTAGTCCTGATGGTTTAATAGGTGACTCAGGCGTAGTCGAAATTAAATGTCCATATAAAGCAAGAGAACTTACGCCTGAAGAAGCTATTGAACAAAAAAAACTTCAATTTTGCCAACTAATTGATGGTCAGTTACATTTGAAACGAACTGATTCATATTACTATCAAGTGCAGGGACAGTTATTTATATCTAATAGAGAATACTGTTACTTTGCAATATGGACCCCAAAAGGTATTTTGTTCGAAAAAATCTATAAAGATGTAGAACTGTGGGAAATTATGCTACCAAAATTGCAAAATTTTTATTATAATTTTTATCTAAAACAGCTTCTAAAGAAGCATTATACATAACTCTATTATGTGAATTTGATGGTAATATGCGTGATTTCTCTTTAAAATATATCAATTATCTTTCACTTCCATAAACTTTAGAATTTTCTTCTCTATTGCATCTTTAGGCCATAAATCTTTGCTGAAATTGGACATTTAATTTGGACAATAATATTACCTATGAGTCGATCAGGTGTTGCAGCTAAAAAACAATATTCCTGATGAACAAACATTGCTGATGTGCAAATATCTAAAGCAAGCACTTCGCTTAATTTTTGTACTGCAATGGATTGTTTTTTTATTCTATAGGCTGTGAATTATTTCCTTTATAAGCATTTGAAATAATGTCTTTGACAACCTTTATTTTGTCGATTGTTACAAATTCGGCCAAAATTCGAATCTGTCAGACGTTTCCTTCTTTCTGAATATTATGCATTTAAATTGTGTTGAGTTATTGTATTATTGAATAATTTAATGCATTCCTAATTATTCTTATGAAGTTCCGATACAAATTTTTCTTTAATTTTCTCTTATTCCTCATGATCAATTTCTAACTAACCCCCTCTGTGGCTCAGTGGTAAGAGCGCCTACCTTTAAACCTAAAGGTCGTGAATTCGAATCTCATCTGGGTGGAGAAATTTTCGTTTATTAAAAATTAATAAATGAAAATAATTTCTATCCATGTGAGATCGGTACTGACCGGAGGGACCGCAGACGTTCGGATACAATTAGCGACTCTTAGCAAAGACAATGACGTCGACTTTGCTAAGTATCAAGACAATTACTCTTCACACACACACACACACACACACACACACACACACACACACACACACACACTACACTAGGTACCTGACTATACCATGCCAATGATCATAGTTGTCGAGGCATTAACCCAATAAAAAAAAATTTCTAACGTTTTTTGTACTTTTATAATTGTTTTTTTTTTTTTTAATATAATTTTCTTCGCAATGTGTTTTTGGTGCATTTCGAAATATTTTTTTGTATACATATACTACATCAGGACTTCTTCCTGTGATACTTTTATTAGGGTTTGGTGATAATGACCTTTAGAGTTGTACGAGAAAGTATCAGCATAGTATCTCATTTCATAAGACCCCGAGAGATATAATTTATTCTTTTACCTCCTAGAAATTTGATATTACATTATTATGTACTGTTCGGCATAATTAGTACTCATATTATTTATAAGACTATTTGCATGAAATTTTACTTTTGCTGCATATGAGCTAATATCTTTCAACAGGCTGCATTCTTTCATTGGTATTGTATAATCTGTTTCTGATGATTTTCTGTGACAAAAATAATCTGTGCAATTCGAATAGTTTACAAATACATGAATATGGCTATTAGATATATTATATCTTGGTTTATCTGACTGTCCATGATAGTCAGTTGCTCTTGTAATAGCAGTTCTTAATCTTAATATGTTAATTTTTAAAAGTTTTCGTAAGAAAATTGGTACGGATTGGCGCAGAATAGAGAAGATTTTGATGCGGTGCTCGCTAACTTCTAGTAATGGAGTGCATCAGAAGAAGAAGATAATTTTTTTAATCTTGTACAATAGTTTCTTATGAGATGGTTACGACATTCAGTTTTCTCAACAAAATTATTTCCATAATATGGTCTATTTTCTAACATTTTTTGATGAACAGTACTATCTCCATCGGCTATTAACAATTTGTAAGTCATGGCGTGCATGTGCCATTTAAAACCGTCTAGAATTATTTGACTTTTCATTGCAGTCGAAGCTTTTGTCCAATTGTTATAACATACGTGTTCTTTATATTCTCCGTATAATTTACAGTAGCACCAGTATTTGTTCTAGTTTAGAAGTACTAAGATACAGAATCTTTTGGGTTCTGCATCTTGGTGTTTTAGTTCAAAAGATTTTTTTAATCTTCCACACTGTTTAAGTTTGCAGAAACAAAAGTTTTGAACAGAAAATATTTTGAACTAATATTTCAAACTAATTTTCAAACTAGTTTGCTTTTTGGAAGAAAAAAGCTTACTTATTTTTTGTTGTCATAGATTCTCTCAACTTTTATACACACCTAGGTATATACGCTATAATCATAATATATATTAGTCTGTGTCAGCCATGTATTTATGATTTAAAAAATTTTAATAATCACAGTGTTTTCATGTAGATCATTACTTCAAAATTAACTAATCTTTTAAATTTTTGTTAAATGTTGTTTTGTGAAGAACTGTTATTGTTGTTTTATGTTATTCAAGATGTACAACAGCCTTTTACTATTTTTAATTTTATGTAAATTAACCAACATTTTTTTATAATTTAAATGTTGGTAAGCCTTTCATTATTTTTTGTTATACCTACGCATTTAAATTTTTTTCTACTTTTAATATTTTCTTCTCTGCATTCAATCTTCTTTCGCATTGTAGAATTTCTTGAAAGAGGAAATAAACTTTTCAATATGAAGTTGATTTTCAATATATCGTGTGTTAAATACCGAAATGTCAAAAGTCAAAATCTACAACTTTTCAGGAGAGCGAAAAAACTTCGCCGCTTGGTACATATTTTTTTTCTCAATACTTACTTAATTATTACAACAGAAATAAATTTATCGAATTATTACATCAGAAAAGAAAGTAGAAAAAGAAAACACGTGTACTAAGCAGTGACGTTTTTTTCGCTCTACTGAAAAGTTGTAGATTTTGACTTACGAGGTTTCGGTATTTAACCATGTATATATCATCATCAACCATCATCATAAATGCCTAGACAATCCGTCTTGGCCTGCTCGCACAGAAATCGCCACTCCTGTTGATTCCTGGCAACTTCCCTTCATCTTCTGACCCTTAAAATCCGCTTCTGACACATTATCAATCCATCTTCTTCGTGGTCATTTTTAACTTCTTCTGCCCTCTGGTTTTGAAAATGTTAATCTCTTCATGTATTCGTGATCTGACATCCTAGTAATGTGTCCAGCCCATCTAAGTCTCTGAGACGCTATACTCCATTTTCATTTACGACCTCAAAAATCTTTCTAAGAATTTTTCTCTCAAAAATACCAAGAAGTTTTTCATCATTTTGAGATAAGATCCGCGTTTTAGCCCCATATATCAAAATCGGTCTTATCAAAAAGTTCTTGTATATATCGAGCTTTACTGCACGTTTTATATTTTTATTTTTTAAATGTTTCTGGAGACCGTGAACAGTTCTGTTTTCTATTGCTATGCGTCGTTTTATTTCGTTGCTTGTCGTGTTTGTTGCGTTTACTAGCGATCCAAGATAAGTGAATTCTTTGACTTGCTCAAAGGTATGGTTGTTAATTTGAATTATCTGTTGGAAAACCAACCTATATTTGGTTTTTCCTCATTTACCATTTCTAATTAGGACCACAAGTCCTAATTCACTTGCCGCGTCCGCAAGCCTTGTAAAACACTGCACCATGTCTCTTATGGTTCTATTAAAAATAGTTACATTCATTATAATATTGTATTTTCTGGTTGCCTTTTCCAAGGCAACATTAAAGAAGAGACAAGCCAGGGCCTCCCCCTGTCTTATACCATCATTAACGTCAAAGCACATGGAGTTTTCTCCTTAAATTCTAACGCACGAACTCACGTTTTACATTGTTAGTTGGGTCAACTTAACTAACTTCGGTGGGATCCCAACCAAAGTCTATCATTGCTTAACACTGTCATAGGCTGTCATAACGTGTATCTATGTTATATTCTAGTGACTTTTCTAGAATCTGCCCATGTGTTTGAATTTGATGTATAGTTGATTATGCAGCAGTAAATCAACAATATCCTTTGTAAAATGTTTGTCTTTCAAACAATACATTGCCGAAGATTTTATACGCAGATGCTAACAGAGTAATGCCTCTATAGTTCTTACAATCCAGCTGATAGCCCTTTATGCAACGCATATTATTTCATTTAGCCACTCTTCTGGTACCAATTCATTCTGCCATATAAGTACTATTAGTTAATGGATTACTGCAAAAAGTTGATCATCACCTTTTCATACATTTCCCAGCAGATTTAATCGATTCCTGTGGCTTTATTTACTTTATGTTTTAAGACGGCATTTGACACTTCTATTATTGTTGGGTCTTCACTATGTAGTTGACAATGTAGATTTTGTTGATTGTCTATGTTGTAACCTCCTTCAATATCGTGTATATAATGTATTATATAAATAGATATAATATGATATAATAACAATGTACCTATACTCGTAATATGATATAATCCGTATAAAACGTCTTCCGACGTCCATTTTTCATTGAATTCGGTTGTTCCATTGTTCTTTAAGTACTTTCGAGCGCATTGAGTTTTTTATTCGTTCCATCCGTGTTTTCTACGGTAGTCCTTTCTTCTGGATTCCTGTAGTTGTTCATAGATGTACTTGTTTCGGGAGTCTACTGTCTTTCATTCATTGGACATGTCCGTACCATTTGAGATGCCTTCATTGTATGCCATCCATGACTGTACCTTCTATTCTCATACTTTATTGCATCCATTTCAGCGACATATCTTTCTTCGATGTCTCTGTTAATCGTCTCGTTTCACAACCGTGTAAATAAAAGCATGCTTTTTACCATAGTTTCATGGGTTCTAGTTCTAGAGAGAGCATGTCAGCTGAGCCAAAACGAAAAACAATCCTCCTGATTGCTTCCACTGGAATAAACTTGATTGTTTAACTGGGCCCGGACTACCTTCTTCTAATTCTTTAAACTCCCGTTTTGAAATTAATAATAATCGTTATTTTGTCTAATTACCTATTTAGTTGTCAAGACAGATACATTGTTACCTAAAGAAGTGAAAGTGGTTCAATTTAGAAATTATATCGTAAATAATAAATATTTGAAAACTAATGCATATATTCCTCCCGCGATTTGAGCTACTAATTTTATAAATCGCACCACTAATAGACGTAAATCCCTTCATTTTAATTTCATGAATGATTTTATTCGCCACATCTCAACATTTTCCATTTCAGAATATTTATCATCAAACTGTAATATACGTTAAAAGCCAATTTGTCAGCAAAAAAACAATAACAAAAGAAAATATAAGACATAAAAAAACCAATACACTTATATCTTGTTATACATTATTTCGTTATAAAATTTTATAAAAGTTTGTGATTTAATTTATGAATTATTTACAGGACGATTATTTGTTACCTGTATGTACCCTTGCTAAGTTGTAAATTAATTATTCAATAAATAATATTACTCTGGTTTACTCGTATTATTCTAATTACCCCATAATCGCAATGAATAGAAGACCTCCCGCTCGCTTTATTGTATACACCCAAGACTTCACAATAGGGGATTGTAAGTAGGTAAAAATATAAAATTTAGTACCAGATGACTTTTAGAATATTCTTCGAGAATGGATTTTGTTTTCGTAAAGAAAGATATTTTTGAAATAGATAGCTCACTGAATTTTACCGTTAGGATTATCGAGGATAGGCCTTAAGGCTCATCCTCGATAATCCTAACGGTAAATTTCAGTTTGTTATCTCTATTTCAAATATTGCTTTCTTTACGAAAACAAATCTGTCATGAAGTAATATTCTAAACTTCGTATCTCTCTCAAGTCCAGGTCAAAAATGCGTTTACCTTTTACTCGAGCCCATTATACACCGAGACAATCCCTGCAGTGTCAGGTTTTGGCTACAATAAGACAAATCTCTTTAGTGGTATTTTGAGTAAATATAATAACAGATCAAAGTAATATAATCTATTCATAAATTTACAATGTAACAAATGTACATACATAATTTATTTGTTATTTTTTTTTACGGAAAAATTGGAAAAAAAATTTACGGAAATCTGAAGTTTAACGTAGATTAAAGTTTACGGAAAATAAAAATTATAAAAAAAAGATTATTATTATATATCATAAAAATTTGATTAGTATCACGATTATTAAAATTGATAAAATGAAACGATATAAATATAGAATTATGTCTAATGTTTCTTCAGAAGGTGTTTCAAATAAAAATTATAATAAAAATCTTGAAATTTTTGTAGCATATTTTCCCACAGTTCCATATATTTATCAATCTTTTCGAATAAAATATTTTTTGGGTCCATACCGCAAATTAACAGTATTCTCTATTCGATATAAATATCAAAATAACTGTCCTTGCACTGGATAGTAATAGAAATCATTCTTTTTAAAATTTCTTGAAGGAAGGAATAATTTAGTCACGCTATCATTTCCAATTTTAATTTTTGATATTGAATTTGATAGGTTGTGATTTATTACACCAAAATCTAATAAAATATACCATGACACAAGAAATAGTTTCAGAATAAGTTTGATGTTTTGTTTATTATCATTCAGTAAGAGACTAATTTACTTCTTACAATGCTAATCTAACAGACTAATTTACTTGTGTGCTTGTGGTTAGTAAACGTCGGCCTATGCAACTAATTGTCAATAAAGAACGGAGTACAAAAGTTTAGATTTATGAGATTTATGAGGAGCATTAATGAAACTTAGATGTATACTGAGTACTTATTTCAAAAATTTACAACTAAGGATTTAATTTGTTATATGTAAATATACTTCTAGATCTATAGAAAATGGGAGTGCGACAATGGGAATTACTGGCACAGGACCGACAAACATGGAAGGCAATAGTAACCGCGGCAAAGACTTACGAAGAGTTGTAGCGCCATTGATGATGATGATGATGATGATGATGAAATAACTATTTATATGGATGTGAAATATGGATCATGAAGGATAATATGATGGACATTTTAGGATGTACGTTGAAAAATTAAGGCAAATATCGAGCACAAATTTAATAATCAAATCTTGCAAAAGTACTTTCGCTTTCTACAGCATCATCAGGGGCATCTGAAATAAGCCAAGAAAAGTTTTTTTAAATGAAGAAAATTAATAAACTTCGATAAAAAACTCGAAGTTAATGGATGATAAAAGTTTTTTGTGATTAACATTTTAGACTTACTTCGTCAAATTTGGGCTATCCAGCAAGCGCAGATGCCCCTGATGATGCTGTAGAAAGCGAAAGTACTTGGGCAAGATTTGATTATTAAATTTGTGCTCGAAATTTGCCTTCATTTTTTAAAGTTCATTTATTCGAGCATTCAACCTTATATCAATAATTTAGGATGTGAATCAGGTATATGATAAAGTATGGCAAAGACGTCATAACTATAAACTAAGACTACATTTACCAAAACGATACTCTCAAATAATTGACTCCTGCATCTTGCAAAGATATTTCAGAATTAAACAGGAAGTAACATACATGGAATTGACAGATATTACAGCAGGGCTGCCACAAAGAAGTGTTTTTACCTTTTGTATACGTGTTGTATTATTGTCCTAGAAAATATACAATTGCAACATTTACCGAAGATATTGCTATCATAGCAATGTGCGAAACCGATAAGGAAGCGACAAAGAAATTACACAGATGTTAACCAAATATATACTCCAGGGAAATAAGCAAAAAATAGACCATGTTCGTGACACTCAATAATCCAGGTCGCTGACAACTTTTTTAGTTATTGTAAACCTCTAGGAAAAAAACCTACTTGTTTCTTGCCTTGAATCTGAATCTTGCCTTGAATCTGGAGCTGTTTTTTAGTTATTGACAATTTAATGCAAAAAACTCGACTGTTTCTATGATTATTGATACTGGTATTAAAAAAATAGATTTTTGAAAGAAAATTGTTTTGCACGAATTGTTTAAACAAACTAGACTATTTATTAATTAATTAATATATAAACAAATTACTAATTCCTAATGTACGTAGAAATTACATACAAATTAAAAAAAGAATGATCAAAATCCATTGAGTAGATCCAGAGATATAGAAAAGTTTGAAATTGCTTGTTCGGTATGGATTTGTAGGTTCTTCCTAGTCACCATTGAACTACATTTTTGAAAATTCGTAGAGGGTCCTGTAAAGGTACAATGTTTGTGCAAATTTTTTAACAAAAAATACAAATCCCATTCCTAACATGGCAAAAAATGAGGTTCCTTAATTATTATAATGAAATTAGCTGTGAATTATCATCTTTTCTCTGACTTGATCTACTACTTGTTGTAATTGGTCGTAAAACACTTCCCTTGTTGTTTGAGGCTTATTATTTTCTGAGCCGTATACTCCGATAATGTTCAGGTTTTCCTTCTCCATTCTTATCTTTTATGTTACTATTCTTTCTGATATGTATTGACACTCTTTGATGTAATTTTGATACCTTTGGTGTATTAGTAAGGCTACACCTTCTTTGGCCCTGTTTTCTTTTGCTACTCCACTGTAGATTAGTATGTATTCACCTAATTTTGAATGACCTTTTCCTTTATTTTTTGTTTGCTGTAGAGCACACATGTCTATTTCTTTCTCTTTCAACATTTGGGTTATTTCTTGGTCCCTTGAGTTGAGTGATCTGATATTCCAAGTAATTCTCATCTGGGTTTTGGATGTTTTTCGCTTGTCCTTATTTCTTGCCGTAGTCGTCTTCATAGTATCAATCCAGTTCCGAGACTGTACATTGTTTCTTTGAGCAGTATTTGATTTTACGATTGGTAGGTTGCTGGGCAATAAATATAAATAATTAAATTTCATATTCAAATACTGCAAAATATTTGGTTATTACTCTGAGCTCATGTAAAGAAGAAAAGAAAATAATAATTCTGATTGAAATACAAAAAAAAATGTATTGGATGATTGACCAAAAGTCGACGCTGTTTCTATATAATAAATTATTATTATATAAGCAAATACTGAAACAATTGTATTATTGTAAAAACAGTATAAATATTTAGAAGGAAAATGGAAAATCAACAGAAAATATTTCTATTCATATAAAAATTTAATAATATTATAAGTACTTACTGCTTATTTATATAAAATTTGCTATTTTAAATACAATAAACACACTGGTTTGTTAAAAGTCGAAATAAGCCCTAATAATGTTATTCAACTTTATTTATCCTCCTCCGAGGGTTTTACCTACCTGGCGAGAATCTAGAAGCTACCGACAAGGACACCCTGTGCCGACGGAGAGAAAATTGCATTTAGCAGAAATTTGAAATTTTTTAAAAGTTTATATCAAATAGCTGCTTTGTGTTACACTTTATGTTAAAAATAAAAACAAATTCGGAAGTGGGTCAAATTCTGTAGTGCCCTATTTCAAAAAAAAATTTTTTACGTTTATTTTAACCAAAAATATTTGAAAAAAAAAATATTGTTTAAACAATTTATTAATTTACAACCAAATAGTGCACTAGAACTTTTTTAGACCTTCCATATAAAAAAAGAATCATCTCAATATCTGCCATAGTTTTTTGCGTTATTTGATATAAACTTTTACATTGAAATTTACCTATGCCCAGAATCGCGAGGATCGGCCTTAAGATGCGAAGAAATAAATCTTAAAAATAGATATCCTTTCACTCATTAAATGTATTTCAGTTAAAATTTTCCGAGGTAAAAATCCCATCAATATTGTGTCAGTTTACATTGAACCAAAGTCTAAGATATCTGAAAGTCAATGGTTGGAATTCTTTAAAGACATACCTAAACCATTTATTATTGGTGGGGACTTTAATTCCCACAGTATCACATGGGGCTGTGAAAGTGAAGACAGTTATGGTAAAAAACTTCTAGAATGTATTGATCATTGTAATTTAATATGTCTGAATGATGGATCGCCCACATTAGCAACTAGTAAGAGTCCATCCGCTATTGATTTAACCTTTTGTACACAAGATATTTCAAAATTTTTTACTTGGAGAGTCCTACAGGACCCTCATGGATCCAATCATCTTCCAATTATTATTAACATGGAAACAGATCATATAACTTCATTTCCAGCTCAAAATTGCCACAAGATCTGGAATCTTAACAAGGCCGATTGGAAATTATACACATCTGTACTAGAAGCTGAAAATCCTCCTGGAAACTATCAAACTCTAATAGCAAACATTAATAAAGCAGCCAATTTAGCAATACCAAAGTTCTCATCTAACGGAATACATAAAAGACGAATTTCGAACCAATGGTGGTGTGAAAGTTGCAAAACCGCCGCTGATAACCGAAAAATTGCATATGGAAAATATAAACAAGATCCTACAAGAAATAATTTAGTTGAATTTAAGAGACTTGACGCTGTCGCAAAAAAACTCTTCAAACAAAAGAAAAAACAGAATTGGGTAGAATACTGCGAAAGCCTAAATTCAAAAACACAAATCAGTGAAGTATGGAAGAAAGTAAACGCTTTTAAAAACCGCAAACAGTCCAACAAGATTCCAATAGACCCAGAATCCAGCTGGCTAGATGAATTTCATAAGAAAATATCTCCTCAGTGGGTACCTTCACAACATTTTCCAGAATACAGCGAAACAGTGTCAAGAGATAGGTTTGGCGTAGAAGAACCATTTAAAATGTGGGAGTTAGAGCGAGCACTTAGTCAACAAAATAGCAGTGCCCCAGGTAAAGACAATATTTCATATTCCATGATATACCATATTCCTCACCACTATAAAATATCATTATTAAATATTTTTAATGACATTTGGAATGATACGTCACAAATTCCATACAGCTGGAAGGAATATATTCTAATACCTATTAAAAAACCTGGGAAACCAGAAAATTGCAGTAGATCATATAGACCAATATCCTTAGCCTCTTGCTTCCTAAAGACGCTAGAAAGATTAATAAAAAATAGAATTGAACATTGGTTAGAGCAAGAGCATATTCTCCCAAAATCTCAGTATGGATTCAGAAAATCAAAATCAACCCAAGATGCCATAACTGCCTTAGTCTCATCCATACTAATAAACTTTACTGATAATATGTATACTATGGCTGCTTTTCTTGATGTCTCCTGTGCATTCGATACCGTTAACTTGGACATTATGCATAAAAAGCTATTAGATATCGGCTTCCCCATTACCAAAGCTAACTTTCTGAGGACATTGTACACTAATAGATCAACTTTTTTAAAAATCAACCATTCCATCTCTCCTCCACGTCTTACAAATATAGGACTTCCACAGGGTAGCATATTAAGCCCAATACTATTTATTTTATATAATATGGATATAGAAAATTGTATTAATAGCCCAACAAAAATTATTCAATATGCTGATGATGTAGTAGTTTACACAGCCCACAAATCATTGGATATATGTAAAAATAATTTTGATGTCTCAATTAAAGCTGTTCTTAATCACTATGAAAATATTGGTTTAGAAATATCAGAATCTAAAACGGAAATTTGTATTTTCTCTAGAAAACATCAAATTCCACAAGGTCATCTGGAAGTAGGTCAAATTCAATTCCCTATTAAAAATTGTATAAAATATCTCGGTACTTATTTAGACAGAAAACTTCTATGGAAGGATCAAATTCATTAAGTCATAAAAAAGTCTGAAAATGCAATGAACATTCTAAGAGCCTTTTGTAGAACTAACTGGGGCGCTGATCCAAATGTAGCACTTTTATTTTACCGCACAATGATTCGTCCCATTTTCGATTACAGTTGTCATTTGTATGGAACTGCCGCAAACACACATTTAAATAAATTAGAAATACAAAAAAATAAACGCCTTCGGCTTTGTCTTGGATATTTGACTTCTACACCTGTTAATATAATGGAAGTTGAGGCGATAGAACCACCTCTGAAATTTCGACGGGAGTTTTTAAGTGATAAATTCATTACTAGAGCCATAGGGAAAAATACTAACTATCTACAGGATATTCATATTTTATCAATTTTAGATCTAACTCATAAATATTGGACAAAGAAAAAATGTTCTCTTCTGGTAAATAGTTACTTGAAGATATCTCAATACCGACATACTTTCTATACATATGAAAACCAAGTTTCACCTATATATTCCCATATATTAGAAGAGCTTTTCTCAAAACATATCAATACCTTTTTTATGGAAGGTAATTTAAATCCAGTCGCTTTTCAATCATTTACACGGCATAAATGGCCAAATTATCAGTTTTACTTTACAGACGGATCTAAAGTACAAAACAAAGTAGGATGTGCATTAATTAATACTCAAAGTGGATTTAAAAAATTATTGAAATTGCCAGCTGAATCATCGATATACACTGCTGAAATGACAGCGATTCTTCTTGCATTAAGGCATATACATAGTAACGAACCCTACAACTGCATAATATTTACAGACAGTAAGAGTGTCGTCGACAGACTAACAAACGTACATAGGTCCAAACAACTAAATCATATAGAACTAGAAATTATGACTATTTACAATAAAATTACAAATTTAGGGAAAAACATTATTATATCATGGATAAAGGGACACGCGGGCATTAAGGGCAATGAAATAGCAGATAGCCTAGCCAAATCCGCCCTAGACATAGGCGAAGAAGCCCCCTTGAACTTACTCCCCATTTCAGACATTGATATAATTAGTAAACGGCATCAAAAAAAAATGGCAAACATATTATCAAAACACGAGAACTGGAAATAATTACAAACAAATGCAGCCTGAAATACCCATAAAAAGATGGTTTCATACTCTATCAAACCGCCATTTCATAAGGGTTATAAACAGATTAAGATCTAATCATGCTCTTACCCCCCTTCATATGTACAAGTTGGGTCTCGCGGAGTCACCTAGTTGCAAGTGCGGAAAAGAAGGTAACCTATTACATATTTTCCTTGAATGTTCCCACGAATCAGTAAACATAAACAAATTTTATGATAATCTTATTCTATTAAAAATTCCACTTCCCGTCTACCTAAACAATTTGATTTTCTCTAGAGATATCAATATATTAAATACGATTTACGAACATATCAAAAACTGTAAATATAAATTGTAGCTTAAAACTAACCCTTATATATAAGTAAATATTGTATTATAGCAGAAAAAATATATATATATAAAAATTAATAATAAAAAAAAAAATAATAATAATAATAATAATAAAAAAAAAGGAAGATGTAAACCTCCGAGATGTTGAATCGGGTTATGTCTTAGCGCAGGAAAAAAAAATAAAAATAAAAAAAAAAATTAAAAAAAAAAATTAAAAAAATAAATAAATAAATAAATAAATAAAAAAAAAGGAATAAAAAAAAAGAACTGAAAAAAAAACAAGTTGTAATTTATTAAAAATTGCATGTTAGATTGTACGGATGATTGTATGTTTATTCCTCTGATTGTAAAAAATTCCTCTGATTGTTAAAATAGTTTGTCTTTAAATTTGTCTGGCTAATTGGCTCGGCCAAGGCCATCAAACTAATTTAAAAAAAAAATACATTTTGTTTTATTATTTGATATTTATATTTGATTAATTATTTAGTTAATTAATCCATTATCTTATATTTTTACTTCTATTTCGTTTATTGATTTATTAACCACCATGAATGATAACGGCAACATTTCTCGTCCCGCTTCTCGTAATGAGAACCAGCCTGAAATAGAACCTTACAAATTATCCGAAATATTTTCTATCGTACCCGAATTTGAAGGCGATCAGATATTTCTACACACATTTTTAAACGCTTGTGATTATGCCTATAATATGTCTACGCGCGATCAAAAACAACTATTAGTAATTCACATTAAAAATAAATTACGCGGAAGAGCAGCGCAACTTATAAGTTCAAGAAATCCATTATCGTATCTAGAAATTAAACAGCTTCTTACCTCTCATTTTGGAGACACTAGAGACTTATCTTCTTTGATACAAGATTTACAAAGAGTCAAACAACTTCCAAATGAATCGGCTCTTACATTCCTTAATCGTGTCCAAGTCCTTAATGCAAAAATGCACGCTAATATACAGAAATCTAGCCTCTCTGCTGTAGAAAAACAGGCCCAAATTGTATTAATTGAATCAATGGCGCTCAATACCTTATTGACCGGCCTCGATCCAAAAATCGCTCATATTATTCGTGCTAGTAATCCAAAAGACCTTCTTGAAGCTCAAGTCCGCATCAGACGAGAGCTACAATTATCCTATTTCGAAATACGAAAAATCAATAGATCCAATCCTCCAAAACCCAATCAAAATAATCAACCCATTAGAAGACCAAACCTTCAACCACATAGATGCACATTTTGTGGACGTATGGGCCACTCGTACAATGAATGTCGTTCTCGACAAAATTCCCAAAATAATTCGCAGAATTCCAACAACTCTTATAATTTTAACAATTCTCGAAATTTTAATAGCCATCAAAACTTCAATAACACTCAAAGCAATGGCTTTCAGAGACCAACTTTCAGCTCAAATAGTAATTTTCAAAACAATAGACACAATGACCAACAAAGACCTCAATTCACACCAAATCAAAATAATTCACAAGTACGCCCTTCTGTAATCCATAAAAATCCTAATTTTTCAAACGATAGGCACAGAGCTCATTTCGTTAACTATGAGCCTGACTATATTAACGACTATACTTCAGCTTTAAATGAAAGCTACCAATACGAAGATTTCTCTGATAATAATTATTCACCTCCCGATTATTACCAGTCATTTGATCAATCAACCGATTTAATTGACCTAGAATTAATAGCCAAGACTATCAGGATTTTCTCACAATCCCGAATCAGAACCACCCACCAGACAATATCAGTTCAATGAACGAATCTTTGTCTCAAATACAAAATCAGATACAAACTCTGAATTTGGACGACATGAACCCATCTCTGAACTTTCCAGAACAGACTTTTCTTTAAGCCCTCTTCTTGCTGTAAACTCTAAAAACCTGTACTATATAAAAGACGCATCAAATACGTTTAAATTACTTATCGATACCGGTGCTGGTATCTCTATCTTCAAAGAAAATACCGTGAAAAATTTCAAATCACGTTTTCCTGAACAAATTACTATACAGGGTATTACAGACCAAAAAATTCTTGTCACTGAATCAACTTTAGTCCCGTTTTAAGTGGGAAACCCCCATAAGGTCTTCATTTATAATTTAGATATTGATTTCGATGGAATCTTAGGCCTCGATTTCTTAGAACATTACAAGGGTACGATAGACCTCAAAAACAAACAACTAATTACAAACTTGTATTTTGTAATAAATAAATTTTTTAAAAAGTCAAAAAAGTGTTTCGTGATATAAAATATATATATATATATATATATATATATATATATATATATATATATATATATATGTATATTGAAATGACTTCAACATGTTAAAAAGGATACAATTTAATAAATGGATTTTTATATGAGTTTGTTGTTCATGAATTTCATAAAGCCATCACAATGTGGGGTCGACTCTGAAATCAAAGAGAGAAAAAGATTAGTAAATTGTTAAATAAATTAATTTTGACTTACCTGGTATAGTGTTATTAATTTCTGAATAGTATAGTTGCCTAGTGTATAGGTGAATCGTCTAAACCTTAAAAAAAAGAAGAAGAAGAATTCTTAAAAAATATTTAAACATAGAAATTTTAAAAAATAAATGAAGAAAATTTCTTTAAAGTGTCAAGCAAGTCTGTGGGAGCTAAATTAATAGGGGTTTTGTTAAATAAGAAATTACAATGATGTGGAGATGAAAAGAATAAATTGTATTAATAGAATAAGTTTTATATCTGAACATTTTTTTTATATTCCCAAATTAGATGTGATTAAAGTGATTATGAGAAATTAATGTGGCTTGACAAATGTGTCAGAACAGGACAGTTTTATGGTTTAAATAAATTTGAAATAGAAGACAAAAAAAAGAAAAAAAAAGAACGTTGGTTGCGGTTAGCAACGGAAAAAAATATTTTGGAGATGCCGACGCTAATTTTAGACTCTCTTACCCCGAAACTGTGGAATAGGCCGGGAGTGTTTTCAACTTGTCTGATTAAAATTTAGTTTTTCCACAGTTTCCAGTGTTTTGGAAGAGCAGAGATATCCAGAATTTGTTCCAGAGAATAAGAGAAACAATTTGAGTTATAAATTATTATTGGAGTACAGAAATTTCATTGAGATTGAGAAAATTAAAATTCATGAATTAACAGAATTGCGATAGGCCTTATAAATTGAAAAATATTAATGATCATTAAATTAAAACTAGAGTAGTACGTACCTTAAATTCCGAAGAGAGGATTGATATTCCAGTTTCACCGATTATTTTGCGAGAAGTTAGTTTTCTTTAAAGAAATCAGAACTGTTTTAAAGTGAGGTTGGATAATAATTAAGGGGATCATTTGTAATTTTGATTATATTTGAATGCAAGTTGAAAGTCAGTGAAATAAAGTGTTCAGTTTCTTTTTCTTTATAGTTCATTTAAACACTTTATAAAGTTGCAATATTTATTTAGATTTCAGGTACTTGTAGAAAGTCTCCACATTTTGTAATCGATTTTTTATTGTCACGACACTAAACCATATTAAGGTTTACACGATTCCCATTTTTGTAAATTTTTAAAGGCAACCCAAGTTGCAAACGAATTTTATTGTTCAAAATAAATTTGTTCAATATTAATAAATAACGTGCTTCATTTGGGTTAATTTATCAAAAGTCTAAAGTAAATTTTGGTTTAATTTCTGTTTGAACTCTACCAGGAGACTACAGAGTCGACGTCACACAGTGACAGATTGCTAAGAACACACAATTGAGCTAGCCGAGGTATATTAAATTAAACAACGAACCACATACTTTAAAAATACAACATTTATTATCAATAAAAATAAAATTAATAAAACATAACCTTTTTAATTGGCGCTAACAACGTGAGGCCTCTGGGAAAACAGAAATAAGGGTGTTTTTAAGCAGATTTATTAATATTACACAGATTAGAGTGAAAACAAATTGGTGTGATTAGTGTTGCAGAGATTCTGGGGCAGTTAAAGTTAAGTTTGAGAATAAATAGAGATTAGGATAAAATGGCAGACAGAATGACTTTAAGAAATGGAAAAGAAGTCGGACCGAAAGAGAGTGAAAGAGAACAGGTGTTAGAACAGGAACAGGGTATACAGATAGATGAAGAAAGCAGAGGAGGATCAGGAGATTTTGTAGTACAATATTTAGAGCAAGGCAGACAAGAAGCAGGACAAGATGATAGAGAGGGAAGTCTAACAGATAGTTTGAGAGAGGAGTTGGATGAGACAGTGAGAGATAGACATGATGAAAGTGAGGATGAAAGTAGAGTGCAGGAGGAGAGACGTAGGGAAGGAGATGTTGGAGAGTCAGGGATGACACAGATGGATATGAGGCAAATAATGCGGATGCTACAACAGATGGGTCATAATAGTACGGAGAATATGTAACAAATGTTGGACAAGAATTTGAACAAAATGAAGAATAATATTAGGGGGGATATGCACAAAATGGATAGTAATATTAACAATATTAGGGGGGATATGAACAAAATGGAAAATAATATTAAAGGAGAACTTAGGGGAGAGTTAATTAAAATGAGGGAAGAAATCAAAGAAGAAGTGAAGATAGTCAGGGAAGAGATGCTACACATTACCCAAGGTTTAGAAGAGAAAGTAGAACAGGTCAGAGGAGAAAGTGAGAATTTTAAGAGGAATGTACAGGAGGAGATATCCAGAGAAAAGGCCATATTTAGAGCGGAAATAGGACAGGAAATTGGGAGCAGATTTGTAGAGTTGGGAACATCCATTTAAGAAAATTTACCAAGGGAAATAAATAGAAGTTAATAAGCAGAATAAAGAGATTGTTAAGGAGGCAGAAAGTGTTAAAAGGCAAACTCAGGATCATGAGGAAAAACTTACCATTATCAAAAACAATATAAAGAAGGGATTGCAGAATTTGGAACTGGAAATGAGTATGCATGCAAATCAGGCGGAAAAGGGAGATAGAGTATTACAGGGACAAGTTGAGGAATTGAGAGAAAAATTTAAAAATGCAAGTGAGGAGATTCAGCGTTTGGAATCAAATCTAGGACAAACAAGGGGAGTGAGTCCTGTGATGCCGAGTTATAATGATGGGGGAATTAAGTTTGACGGAAACCTGAATCACTTACATCCTAAAATATTTGTAGATATCATCAAAAATAAGGTAAAGAATGTAAGGGATCCGATAGAAATGAAATTGAATATTCGAAACATGTTAGTGGGCATGCCATTATTATGGTTTTGCAATATTGAAAATTCCATAAATAATGTGCAGGAATTTGAGGCCAAGGTTATTAACTATTTTTGGGGAGAAAACCAACAGGCTAGTTTCAGGGAGTGGTTGTATTTTGGGAAATTTAATTATGAAAAAAGTAGCAACTACAATCTGTACGCAATGCAGTTATTCTAGACAGCACAATACTTAGAACCGGCTATGCGAGAAGATTGTCCTATACATCGCCAGGCAATATAACCATAACATGGCGGAAACAATAGCTCTCCACAATATAAAGACGATGGAAAGTTTGACAGGATATCTTCAGAGGATTGAGAGGAGTGTAGGGACGCAGAATCGAAATGGACAAGAGCAAGGGACATATAGGAATAACACAGAAAATAGACAGGGATATGTGAATCGAGGGAATAATTATAGGGAAAGAGAATTTGAGAGACAAAATAGAAGCAGGGATTTTACAAATAGAGGAAAGAATATGAACAATGTCAGGAGAGATATCGGAAGATATAACTGGGAACGTAGACAAGGGAATCCAAACAATGATAGAGGGAATAACTGGAGACAAGGAAATGACAGAGGCAATAATTGGAGACAGAACCAGGGAAATATCCACAGGAGACGAGAAATAAGGAAGTTTACAGAGAAGGGAATCCAAGATATAATAGGGGGGAAAATGAGGAGAGAAGACAGGTGAATGTAGTTAGAACAAAGGAGAATAGGGGGAAAGCAAGTGTTGATGCAGAAGGGAGAAATTTTGTTTAGACCGCTCCTATGTGCATAATATTGTCTACCTATCAAAGTATGAACATCCAAGGGAGTTTATTAGACATACTGGGGAATTAAATAAAAATAATAACACTAATACTTTAAAGTTTATTGAAGGGTACATACAAGATTCAGTATACAAGTTATTATTAGATACATGTTCAGAAGTAACTCTAATCAACAAAAACATTGTAAATAATTTAAATAAGGACAATATTATGGTGATAAAAACAAATAAATTATCATTAATAGGGGCGAATAATAAAAAATGTTAGTGGTAGATCACTTAAATTTTGAGATAGTATTGGAAATGATGAAATGGAAAAACATAAAATGATTATTAACTATGTCAATCAAACTTTACAAATTGATCAAGAATCTATTAAATTTTGTAAATTAAATAAAGAAGAGATTTTGAATAAAGAAGAATTTCAGATTTGTCAAGTAAACAGTTCAGAAGAAATGATTGTAGTGCCAAAGAACATGAAATGGAGATAAGAAGTTTGTTAAAGGAACATCAGAGGTTATTCAATCAAGAGGTGTGTGTGGCAAAACAATATGTACATAAATTGGAAATGAACAAAGAAATCAAGAATTATAAAATGAAGACATATGCTATTCCGTACAAATTAAAGCATGATGTATACCGAGAGCTGGATAAAATGCTGAGGGGTGGAATAATAGAAAGAAGTAATTCTCCTTATATTAGTGCCATCACATGTGTAAGAAAAAAATCAGGAGAAATCAGGATATGCCTGGATGCTTGTAATATCAACAGCTATAAGAGAAAACAATATGAGAGTCCAATGAATGTTGAGGGTATTTTTGGAAGAATCACTAAAGCTAAAGTCTTTTTAAAGTTGGACCTTCGGCATAGCTTTTGGCTTATTCCATTAGCCAAAGAAAGCAGATGTTATACAGCATTCATGGTGGATGGTATTGTGTACCAATTCTGCGTGGTACCATTTGGACTTCAGAGTTCATGTGCAACACTGGTCAGAACTTTGCATTCCATTCTGAACAAATATGAAAGGTTCATTCTCCACTATATAGACGACATCTCGGTATTTTCTGAAGATGAGTTGTCGTATCAGGATCAAATAAAAACATTAATGGAGGAGTTAGAAACAGCAGGTTTAAAATTAAATTTGGAAAAATGCTCTTTTTACCAAAAAGAAGTCAAATATCTGGGATATGTGCTCAATACACAAGGAGTCAGTATGGATCCAGAAAGGAGACAAACGATTCAAGAATTTGCCACACCACATAATCTCAAAACACTCAGAGGTTTCTTAGGAATATTGAATTATTTTAAACGATTAATTCCAGACCTAAGTAGGATGGAAGTGCCACTAATAGAACTGTTAAAGAAGAACCAGAAATGGGAATGGACTCCAGAAAGAAATACAGCTTTTTTACAATTAAAACAAATTTTTACAACTAATTTGCAAGTGTATCATCCGCAGTATGATAAGGAGTTTATACTAAGAACGGATGCATCATGTAAGAGATTAGCTGGAGTATTTCTACAACAACAAGAAGAAAAGGAAGTTCCTATAAGTTTCGTATCTAGGGTAACCAAAGATTTTGAAAAAAGATATTCAGCAACGGAACTAGAAATGGCAAGTGTGGTCTACTGTGTTACCAAATTAAGATTTTTTCTGTTAGGAGCACATTTTGTATTGGAAACGGATCATTCTGCTCTGACAACTTTGTTTAAAAACAGGTTTGCCAACAACAGAATTCATAGATGGAGCCTTTTGTTACAAGAATATGACTTCGAAATTAGACATATTCCAGGCAAGTCAAACATTGTAGCAGATGTACTAAGCAGAGAAGCACAACAAAGAAGAGAAGGAAGAAAATATCATATTGGAATCAACAGAATGAAGAATGAAGAAGGGCTGTATTCGTTAGAAAGAATCTTGGAAGATCAGAGAAGATTGGAAGAAGCAGAAAAGAAAAGAGCAATCAACATCAATGGAGTATGATGTAAGAAGTTGGAAACCATAGAAGTTTATGTCGTAACCAAAGAATTAGGAATTAGCAGAAGAAGTCATGAGAGATCTACATGCTGAATATGGTCATATAGGGAGCAGAAAATTATGGATGCTGTTTAGGGAAAATTATTTTACAAGAAAAGATATATTCATGGCGAAAAACATCACTAAAAGTTGTACCATTTGTCAGTTAGAAAAGGAGAAGAATTTCCACAATGTTAATGTAGCAAAATCCATAGTTACAGAGAAGCCTTTAAAATTAGTTGCTATCGATTTTGTCAGTAATTTAGCCATAAGTGAACAGGGTTGCAAAAATATTTTTATAATGATTGACTTCTTCTTAATATGCCATACACCAAAGTGCGTAGGCGATCTCATTACTAGAATTCTGTTCTTGGCGGCGTGACACAACTCACCTGTATTGTGTATTCCTGTCCATTCTTTAATATTCCTTAACCAGGACAATTGTTTGCGGCCGGCTCCTCTCCTACCTTCGATCTTCCCTTGTAGGATTAACTGTGGTATTTCATATTTTGCTCCTCTCAATATGTGCCCAAGGTAACCAATCAAGGACGTCATCGTTTCGAACTCTATCCACCCAAGGTTGTTGATAGATGTTTTTTTCAAAGTCCACGTTTCCATGCCATAAAGCAAGATGGACCATATGTAGCACTTGACCATTCTGTAGCGTATTTCGAAGTTTAGGTGTTGATTACATAGGAGCGGTCTGAATTTCACAAAAGCTTGTCTTGCCATTTGTATTCGGGTTTTTATCTCGTGTTGTGGATCCGATTGGTCATTGATTGTGGTGCCAAGGTATTTAAAAGTTTTCACGCGATTTATACGATTGTCACCTATGCATAATATCGGGTTTTCTGGAGGGTTTCTGCTAATGACCATATATTTCGTTTTCAAAATGTTGATTTTGAGGCCATATTTTTTACCTATGCTATTCACCCTATCAAGTAATAACTGCTGATCTTCCAAATTATCAGTTATAATCACTGTGTCGTCCGCATAGCGTAGGTTGCTAATTGGTATGCCGTTCACCTTAATGCCTAATTCCGTATCTTCTAATGCTTCCGCAAATATATTTTCAACATATAAATTAAAAAGCATCGGAGAGAGTATGCAGCCTTGGCGGACACCTTTCCGGATTTCAAATTCATCCGTATATTGGTCTTGATCAATCCTCACCTTTGCCATTTGGTTCCAGTATAGATTCTGAATAATTCTGATCTCCTTCTGGTCAATGCATTTTGTGGCATTAGCTGTTTTTGGGATCATCACAAAGGATGACTGCAGCCATTCTCGCGGAATGTAACCAGTATCATAAATTCTATTGAACAGCCTTACCAAGATTTCGATATTCTCCTCGTCTAGTAGTTTTATTGCTTCTATATTAATTTCATCTGGACCTGTTGCTTTATGCATCTTTGTGGTTCTAACTGCATATTCTATTTCACTTCGCATTATTGATGGCCCTGATAAGTTTTCGGAAGGAAGTTTGCGCGTTGGTTGTGTTGGTCTTTCGTCATTAAAAAGGCTTTCTGCGTATTCTTTCCACGCCATTGCTATCTCTTCTTCTGACTCTATGTATTCGTTTCTGTCGTTGCGTATTCTTGTTCTGTGGTGGCTTTTGTGTATATTCGATATTTCTTTGATCTTCTTATGTAGTCCAAAACTATCTCCTTTTTCCTGCAATTGTTCTATTTCGTTGCACCTTTCCACCATCCAACGTTCTTTTGCTTTCTTAATTTTCTGACGGATTTCTTTGTGTATCTGTTTGTATTTGTCTTGATTACGTTGTTGTTTATGTTGCCTTCGCTTTTCCATTAGATCCATAATTTCGTCCGTCATCCATTCGTTATGCTTTATCTTTCTGATATGTGTTTTAACTTCCCTGTTTACTGCCAGAATCGTTCCTTTAATATCATTGACCATCTCTTCGATATCATAATTTTGTCCTATTACTCGCATTCTTTCATTAATTTGATTCGCATAACTCTTCTTCAGATTTTCGTCTCTCATCAGTTCTCTTGTATTTATAGGTATGCTGGTATTTGTATTTGTTCTCTTAATTTTTGCTAGTCTTAACCTCACATCTGCTATTAGCGGATTATGATCGGATGCAATATCAGCACCTGGATATGCTGCGATTCTTTTGATAGCGTTACGAAATCTTCTGTTTATTAAAACGTAGTCAATTTGGTTTCTAATTATTCGATTTGGACGGTCTCCTGGCGATCTCCAAGTATATAACTTACGAGGTGGGAGCTGAAACCATGTGTTCATGACGACAAAACCGTTCTCCTGGCAGAATTCACACAGCAGGTCGCCTCTTTCATTTCTAACTCCAAGGCCGTACTCTCCAATTATGTCTTCATATCTTCCTTTACCCACCTTGGCGTTAAAGTCGCCCATTATTATGTTTATGTCCTCTTTCTTTGTTAGTCTTATTGCTTTTTCCAGATCTTTATAGAACTTAGTTATTTCTTCTTCTGACTTATCTGCTGTTGGTGCATATGCTTGTGTCACATTTATGTTTACTGGTCATACATATAATGATTGACATACATACAAAATTTGTAAAGTTATATCCCAGCGAAAGGACAAATGAAAAACCGTAAAATACTATCTAGAAAAATACATAGAGGAAGTAGGTACTCCAGAAACAATTATCTTAGATCATGCCACACATTTTGAAAGTCCAAGATTAAAAAGAGTTTGTGAAGAAAAGAAAATCCAATTAAATTTCATTAGTATCAGAGGACCCGCATCTAATCCTGCAGAAAGATACGTCAAAGAGGTGGTAAAATTCTTAAGAATTTTGTGTGCTAGACAACATTATTTATGGCAGGAAAATTTGCCACAAGTTGAAAGATTTTTAAACGAGACACCACATGGAATCACCAAACAATGCCCATATTTCCTAATGTCTGGAAAGTATCCAGAAAGACCCTGGGAAATCAGTAATACAGGGGACATTCAAGAAGTAATGAAGAAGGTGAACCAAAATTTAATAAGAAATGCTAATCGTTATGTAAATAGAATCAATAAGAAGAGAAAGAAAAGAGTTACTTTTAAAAAAGGGGAGAAGGTACTTATCAGGTCACTACAGGTGCTTAAAAGGGATGAAAATCTGTGTGGAAAATTATTTTTGCCATTTGAAGGACCTTATGTCATTAGTACTGAACATGGGGTAAACAGTTATGAACTAAGACATCCAGAAACTAATAAAATTAGAGGGATATTTAATAAAGAGGGAATATAAGTATTATGAATAAACATACAAGGGTAGGCAAGATTATGACATGAATTTGGTATTATTAGATATAAGTTTTGTAAACAGAAGGATAATTAATAAATAAGCATCTCTCTCTCTCTCTTCAATCCTGACCCCCCAGGGGGAGTGAAGTGGTCGACGTGATATCGTGTATTTTCCGTCTCCAGAGATCTCTGTCTTTGGTCATTTCTTTTAATTCATGCATAGGTCTTTGGCATATTCCTGTAATTTGATCTATCCATCTTGTTGGGGATCTATCCATCTTGTTGGGGATCTTCCTCGTGATCTTCGGCCTTCTACCTTTCCTTGTATTATGAGTCTTTCCATGTTTTCTGTGTTTGCTCTCATAACATGCCCAAAATATTTTAATTATTGGAGATGGACTTTACTAAAGAGTCGTTGGCTAACTTTTAGCTCTCTTAAAATTGAATTATTTGTTCTGCGGTCGGTCCAAGGAATTCGTAACATTCGTCTCCAACAGAACATTTCAGTGGCGTCTATCTTTCTTCTCTCCGATTGTCTCAGAGTCCAAGATTCACATTTCACAATTAGTGAAAGATTTGTAGATTTTGTTTGGAGAATTCTGTATTTGTCATAAAGTAAATTATAAAAAAAATAAATATTCAAGAGATATGCTTATTAATAAAAGTCAGTTTATTGTTATGTTAATATTAATAAAATATTTAAGTTTACCGGTAAGAATTTAGATTTAGTAAGTGCTGATAGCACTGAACAAAATCCAAATTGGGGGGAAGTTGAAATGATTTCAATATGTTAAAAAGGATACAATTTAAATGGATTTTTATATGAGTTTGTTATTCATGAATTTCATGAAGCCATCACAATGTGGGGTCGACTCTGAAATAAAAGAGAGAAAAAGATTAGTAAATTGTTAAATAAATTAATTTTGACTTACCTGGTATAGTGTTAATAATTTCTGAATAGTATAGTTGCCTAGTGTATAGGTGAATCGTCTAAACCTTAAAAAAAAGAAGAAGAATTCTTAAAAAATATTTAAACATAGAAATTTTAAAAAATAAATGAAGGAAACTTATTTAAAGTGTCAAGCAAGTCTGTGGGAGCTAAATTAATAGGGATTTTGTTAAATAAGAAATTATAATGATGTGGAGATAAAAAGAATAAATTGTATTAATAGAATAAGTTTTATATCTGAAATTTTTTTTTATATTCCCAAATTAGATGTGATTAAAGTGATTATGAGAAATTAATGTGGCTTGACAAATGTGTCAGAACAGGACAGTTTTATGGTTTAAACAAATTTTAAATAGAAGACGAAAAAAGAAAAAAGAACGTTGGTTGCGGTTAGCAACGGAAAAAAATTATTTTGGAGATGCCGACGCTAATTTTAGACTCTCTTGCCCCGAAACTGTGGAATAAGCCGGGAGTGTTTTTAACTCGTCTGATTAAAATTTAGTTTTTCCACAGTTTCCAGTGTTTTTGAAGAGCAGAGATATCCAGAATTTGTTCCAGAGAGTAAGATAAACAATTTGAGTTATAAATTATTATTGGAGTACAGAAATTTCATTGAGATTAAGAAAATTAAAGATCATGAAACAACAGAATTGCGATAGGCCTTATAAATTGAAAAATATTAATGATCATTAAATTAAAACTAGAGTAGTACGTACCTTAAATTCCGAAGAGAGGATTGATATTCCAGTTTTACCGATTATTTCTTGCATGTCCTGCAGTAATGCTACCGGAAGTGACAAGATGAAGTTGACGTTGCGAGAAGTTAGTTTCCTTTAAAGAAATCAGAACTGTTTTAAAGTGAGGTTGGATAATAATTTGGGGGATCATTTGTAATTTTGATTATATTTGAATGCAAGTTGAAAGCCATCGAATAAAGTGTTCAGTTTATTTTTCTTTATAGTTCATTTAAACACTTTATAAAGTTGCAATATTTATTTAGATTTCAGGTACTTGTAGAAAGTCTCCACATTTTGTAATCGATTTTTTATTGTCACGACATTAAACCATATTAAGGTTTACACGATTCCTATTTTGTAAATTTTTAAAGGCAACCCAAGTTGCAAACGAATTTTATTGTTCAAAATAAATTTGTTCAATATTAATAAATAACGTGCTTCATTTGGGTTAATTTATCAAAAGTCTAAAGTAAATTTTGGTTTAATTTCTGTTTGAACTCTACCAGGAGACTACAGAGTCGACGTCACACAGTGACAGATTGCTAAGAACACATAATTGAGCTAGCCGAAGTATATTAAATTAAACAACGAACCACATACTTTAAAAATACAACATTTATTATCAATAAAAATAAAATATCCTTTTCAATATATATATATATATATATATATATATATATATATATATATATATATATATATTTACGGCATAAATTTGACTCCGCCCATGTTAAAATTCAGGTTCAGGTGAGCTCCGTGGTCAAGTGGACACCGATATACGGAGCTCACTTGACCATTCCATAATATTGGCTCTGTCGATTCGTCAACATGTATAGTTTCATAATTTTTAAAAAAATTTTGGAGCCCATAATTATCCCTGTATCATAAATGTATATCGCTTAGTTCACGTGTATATATTATAGGGGTCGTTCAGATCTTTTTCACTGTATATTGGAACCATAAGTATATCGGTTTAAGTAAGCTCTGATAGTTTGGCAACTCTGCTATAAGATGTATAATTCTCGCGTAAAGTCTGGACGGTTTATATGGACTCCTTAGTTTTGTTATCATTCATACGCATTACAGTGTGTAACAGATATGTATACTATTAACTACCTGTTTTTGGTAGGTACGAGTTCTCAAAAATAGCTTTATAGATACAAAAGGATTTCATTACCAAATTGGATTTTGTTTCATATGCGGAAATTTCCTAATGTATTTTGTTAACGTGAATATGTCTTCATAAGTTTTATTTAAGAATCCGATTAATAAGAACTTCTTTTATTTCATCCATTGTTTTATGATATCTTGTATACAGCTTTTTTATTATTTTATTTCTGGTTTTATCTATGTACTACATATAAGTTTGGATAAAAGGTTATCTCAAAATAAATATATAAGTGCTAAAATAGATATTTTTGTGTAAAAATGGTAGTAGTGCACAAAAAAAGAAAGAATTTATCTAACAAGCATTATACCACTTCTCCAATATTACATACTTCTGAATGTTTTATTTGCTATTTAGGGGTAATATGTTATTAATATAAGTGGAGTTAGTTTCAAATTTGCAATGATCTTTATAAGTAAAAGCTTACTGGCTATACTTAACATGTTTAGTTCAAATAAATAAACCTTGTCCCTTCAGAAAAGAGCGATTTGAATGGAAAAGTCAACTAAGAAAGTGTGATGAATCTTATACCACCCCACATTCACACAGGTTAACCGGTGTTTGCAGGCAAGAGTCCTCCAGGCAAATTTAAGGAAGATAACAACCATAAGGAAGTTCCTTTCGAGGGTTCAGATGGCGAGGAGCAGCTTATATTTTTTTTGTATATCTTGCAGATGTGATGATCTGATGACTGACTAATTTATAGCTAAATATACTTACGTGTTAAGTATGTGTTTTTGTCACCCATACTAGCAAGGTATATTCGGCAGCATAAGCATAGAGTTTAAGTCTACGTTTTAAGGGTGGAAGAATGTGCTTCCTATTTTGAGCTGACAAGTTTGCGGAGAATATTATTTTTCTGGTTCTAGGTTGCCATTTGGTTTTAAACAAAGTTCTGTGATAGAAACTATCTTCAAGGTATTTATAGCAAGTCCAGAGTTTAAGGATTTCATGACACTATTGGTTTAGGTATATCTTCAGATTTGTGAAAGCGTCTCTATTAGGGACATTTCCGGGGTTTGGCTTAAAATTGATTTATAATCTATTTTTATTATTTCTAATCCTATTCCTATTACTACTTAAAACTAAACATTTGTCATCATTGTCCGGTTTATTTAGTAATTCTTCTTTCTCTACTCGTTGCTTGGCCTCTCCTTGTTTCTTTTTATGTTGCTCTGGTAGTTTTTTGAACACGCTATTTCCAACACCTTTTCTTCTTTATAGCCCCATCTCCATTCCTTGCCGTCCACTGTGATTTTATTGTATCCTATTTTGACCATTTTTCCATTTTCCCTCATTTCTCTTGCTTTATCTCTTAAAGCTTCCATTTTCTCTCTCTCTCCTTTTGTGAGATCCTCTGTAATCCATATTTTTTCGATCTTCACATTCTTAAGTTTGTATTTGTTTCTTAAGATTGTTGTTTTTTCTTCTTCGCTTTCAAGTTCAATTAAGCATGTTTTTGTTCCTATTTTTTGTGCTCTTTTAATATTGGTTTTGCAAGATGATTTTCTAATATAGTAGTCATTCCCTCTTTCAATGTTTTTGGGTCTTCAGAGTCTATTTTTGATCCACTGATAATTATATTCTTTTTTCTTTGTCTAACCTTTCTAATGAGCGTTTTAGATCATTTAATTCTTCCGTTAACTTTTTGTTATCGGTTTTGGTTAGTTCGTTTTCTCTTTTCAGTTCTTCTTTCTCTTTTGTCCATTCTTCCTTCACCCTTTCTATTTCCAGTTTTATGCTTTTTATTTCTTCGTTATTTTGTTTTATCTCTTCTTTAACTTCATTTATATATCTTCTCATCTCCTTATTTTCTTCCTTCATTCCTGTTTTCAGCTCTTTTATTTCCGTTTTAATCTCCTTATTTATTTCTTCTAGTAGTTTCTTTAGTTCTTCCATTTCGCGATTTTTTATGTTATCCTTTGGAGATGTTCTTAACGTGGCTTTGCTTCTTTTGAAGGCTTCCTCCTCGTCGAATGAGTTATCGTGTTCTGGTTTATTTCTTTTGCTGTTCATTCGATTTAGTTATTGTATTACATTTACTTTTAATTTATTATTTTAATTTAATTTAATTCTAATCCCAACTTTAATCAAATCTATTTTAAGGCCAGATCTGGATTTTTGTAATAAAATTATGTGGCTTTTATTTTGATCATTAATTTCTTGTCAGCACTAATTACTTTCTTATCTGCCAAAAAAAAAAAACAAAAACAAAAAACGCGTAGGAATGCCTAAGCAGGTCGACCCTTCGAACATTCGCCAAAACCACTTTTTTAATCTTTCACTCAATTATTCATTTAGGTACTTAAGACTTGTTAAAATTATTAAAATAGTTCTATCTTACTTGTCTGATGGTATTTTCTTTATTAACTACTATCACCTGTATGCACTTAACTTTTGATACTTATTTTTGAACTCGGTTGAATTTTCTAACTTGTAATTCCCGAATAATTTTAAGTTTATTACGAAGCGAAATTAAATGAACCTACTGTTGTCACTTGCAGGACCGTTTCAAATAGTCAAAAAATTAATAAACAGCCTACTAAAATAGAAATATCGCCTATTTAAGACGTAATCCATTACCGGCCCAAGGTACAAAGAACTCCTAGCATATGCTAATGATATAGATCTCATAAGAAACTCTCTCGTCCGCAAACATCTTCAATAAAGTGAAGAGAGCACGAAAAATTTTTCACTTAAAATCAACGAAATGAAAACCAGATACAAGCGAATCAACAAAAGAGACCAATTCAATAAATCTAGATAAAATATTAAAGTTAACAATCACAATTTCCAAAGTATGGAACACTTTAAATATCTTATAAGATAAATTATCACGGTTAATAATAATGCCACTAAAAAATACAGAGAATAATTCAAACTTTAGACCTATTTTAAATACATGGATGCGAATCATGGACAATGAGTAAAACAAGTAAGGAAGAATTACGAATATTTGAAAGAAAAATAATAAACATTTTTTAACCTCATTATCATATCGCTACAAATCTGCATAGAATAAGAACACATACTAAATAAAGAAAGCTCTTATAACGATATTGTTCCGGAAAATAAATCCCTTAAGGTAGATCGGACACATGCATAGACGCCAAGATGTCAAACTTATAAAACTGGTATGGAAGGAAGTTAGCACAGAAAAATGCCATATCTAAAAAAAATAACATTTCAGTTGATTACAGATTCGTGGAAAATCGATCAACTTGGAGAAAATTTGTAGTTAGCGAAGACCCACCCAGTGTTGTAGCGCTACGTTATGATAATGATAAAGACAAAGGAGAAACAGTGACAAAAAGCAACAAACATGAACTAATGGAGTGAAGCTGCTTTAAAATCTTGATAGGAGAGGATTAAAATGAAAGTATAAGAAATACAATGTACTTTCTTAGCAGTGTACTTTTACCTCTTTCAATAAAGTATGTTTATATGGACTTCTTATTTTTATTATCATTCATACGCATTACAGTGTGTAACAGATATGTATACTAATAACTACCTGTTTTTGGTAGGTACGTGCTTCTCTAAAAATAACTTTATAGATACAAAAGGATTTCATTACCAAATTGGATTTTGTTTCATATGCGGAAATTTCCTAATGTATTTTGTTAACGTGAGTATGTCTTTATACGTTTTATTTAAGAACCCTCTTAAGGCCGTTCCTTGCGTTTCTGGGCATACCTAAGTTCCAATGTAAAAGTTTATATCAAATAACGCAAAAACTATGGCAGATATTGAGATGATTCTTTTTTTATATGAAAGGTCTTAAAAAGTTCTAGTGCACTATTTAGTTGTAAATGAATAAATTGTTTAAACAATATTTTTTTTTCAAATATTTTTGGTTAAAATAAACGTAAAAATTTTTTTTTGAAATAGGGCACTACAGAATTTGACCCACTTTCCGAATCTGTTTTTATTTTTAACATAAAGTGTAACACAAAGCAGCTATTTGGTATAAACTTTTTTTAAAATCTCAAATTTTGCTAAATGTAACTTTCTCTCTCGGCCAGTACAGCCTGTCCTTGTCGATAGTTTCTGGATTCTCGTCGACACGGTTAGGTTGGTTAGGTAAGAAGTATAATACCCTCTCGAAGGTGGGTCATAAATAATGTTGAATAACATTATTAGGGTTTATTTCGACTTTTGACAAACCAGTGTGTTAATTGTTTTTAAAATGGGTAGTTCACGAAGAAGTTTATGTGAAGTTTATATTCCGATTGAGGAAATTTTATATAAATAAGCAGTACCTATAATAAGTACCTATAATTTGATTAAATTTTTATATGAATAGAAATATTTTCTGTTAATTTGTAACATTTTCCTTCTAAATGTTTATACTGTTTTTATAATAATACTATTGTTTCAGTATTTGCTTATATAATAATTTATTATGTAGAAACAGCGTAGAATTTTGGTCAATCAGCCAGTACATTTTTTTGTATTTCAATCAGAATTATTATTTTCTTTTCTTCTTTACATAAAAGCTTAGAGTAATACTCAAATATTTTGCAGTATTTGAATACGGAATTTGATTATTTATATTTATTGGACAATACCCAAATATTTTGCTGTATTTGAATATGGAATTTGATTATTTATATTTATAGGAATATTTATTTTCAACGTTTTTGTTAGTAAAGTTTACATAATATATGAAGTTTGTTTCTTCACTTGCTTGTCCAGCCATATTAGTCCAGGCTAATAAGGATTTTCTCGTGACGTGCTCGTGACACTCAATAATCCAGGTAGCTGACAACTTTTTTAGTTATTGTAGACCTATAAGAAGAAAACCTACCTGTTTCCTGCGTAAAGTTCGGAGCCGTTTTTTAATGATTAACAATTAATGCAAAAAACGCGATTCTTTCGATTTTTGCACTCTATTATTTATTTATTTTTACGCACAATAGGCCGTTAAGGCCTAAAGCATTTTTTTTACAACATAATTCTAATATTAACTAATTACAATTATTTTAAACAAAACTTTAACGTAAATATGTATATATAACATTCTTAACTACTCTGAAGGACCTGGTGTACAATATTTTTCCATTCGCTTCTATTTTGTGCTTTTTTTTCCATTCCCTCACCTTCACGTGTTTAAGGTCTTCCTCCGCTTTACTAATCCACCTCGTTCTGGGTCTACCTCTTCTTTTGGGGTCGATTAATTTTCTGGTTATTACTAGTTTAGGAATTCTGTTTGCTGCCATTCTTTCCACATGTCCCAACCATCTGATTCTTTGTGCCTTGACGAACTTGGTAATAGTAGGTTCTTTGTATAAAGCCATTAATTCATTGTTGGTTCTTCTTTCCCAACCATCTTCTGCCTTTCGTCCTCTGAATATGCATCTCAATATTTTCCTTTCCCATCTTTCCAGAGTATCCTCTTCCTTCTTATTTAATGTCCAGGCTCACCGGCATATGTTACTGTGGGTCGAATTACTGTTTTATATATTCTGAGTTTACCTTGTCTAGAAACGTATTTTGAGTTCAGTAGGGCTCTTAAACTACCTAATTTTTTATTCCCTTTTGCTATTCTGGCTACGAGCTCCCATTTATCTTTTCCATTTTCATCGAAAACTACACCTAGGTATTCAAATTTGTCCACCCTTTTAAAACTATAGCTTTTACCACTTACTGACCTCATACTAAAGTGTTCTTTTTTCCCTTCTGTTCCTTCTATGATCATATATTTAGTTTTGTCTTCATTTAGTTCCAGTCCAAATTTCTGTGCTTCTTCGATGATTTTCTTCACAACTCTTCTTAATTCTTACTCGGTTTTTGCTAGGATCGTTAGATCATCAGCAAATGTCAAGCACTGGTGCTCATGTTTCATGATCGTTTCTTCCCTCTTCATGCTGCATTTTCTGATTACAGTTTCTAGTACTAATTTGAATAATGTAGTGGATAAAGGATCTCCCAGTCTCAAGCCTTTTGCAACCGTAAATTGATCTGATATGTGACCCTGCCAAGCAGGGTGCTAACAGGTGAAGATGCTAACAGAGTAATGCCTCTATAGTTCTTACAATCCAGTTAATCGTCCTTTTTATGCAACGTATATTATTTCATTTAGCCACTCTTCTGGAACAAATTCATTTTGCCATATAAGTACTATTAGTTTATGGGTTACTGCAAAAAGCTGATCATCACCTTTTTTTATATATTTTCCAACAGATTTAATCGATTCCTGTGGCTTTATTGTCTTTGAGTTTTAGGACGGCATTTGACACTTCTATTATTGTTGGGTGTTCACTGTGTAGTTGTCGATGTAGATTTTGTTGATTGTCTATGTTGTAACCTCTTTCAATATCGTTTATATCATATATTATATAAATATATATATATATATATATATATATATATATATATATATATATATATATATATATATATATATAATATGATATAATAATAATGTACTTATTCTTCTTCTTCAAGTTCCACTCCTATCGGAGATTGGAAATCATTCTGGCAATTATCATTTTGTTGGATATGCGCCTGAATAGTTCAGTTGAATTGCATCCAAACCATTCACGGAGATTACGTAACCACTAGATTTTACGTCTTGATGTGCCCCAAGTATTCTAATTTCCTGATTTTTATGGAATTTAAAACTTCGCATTGTTTTCCTAGTTGTTCGAGAACTTGTTCGGTTGTTTTGCGATCCGTGACCAAGCTTGAATCCCATATAAAAGGGTAAAGAAAATATAACATCAAAGCATTCTTATCCGGAGCGATATATTGATATCTCGATTACAAAAAAGTTTTCTCGTTCTATTAAAAGTTGACCGTGCAATTCCAATGCGGCATCTTATTTCTTTTGTCTAATCAGTATCTTCTGTGATCCATGCTCCAAGGTATTTGTACAAAGATATTTGTTCAATTTCTGTATTATCTAGTACTAGCTTAACTTTGATGCTTTGTGCTTTTGTAAATACCATGAACTTGGTTTTCTTCAAATTTATTTTTAGTCCAAAAAATGTACCTATAATATGATATAATCCTTATAAAATGTCTTCCGACGTTTATTTTTCATTCAATTCGGTTGTTCCATTGTTCTTTAAGTTCTTTCGAGCTCATTAAGTTTCTTATTCCTTCCATCCGTATTTTCTAAGGTAATCCTCTCTTCTGGATTACGGTAGGTGTTCATACAGGTACTTGTTTTAGGAGTCTCTTGTCTTTCATTTATTGGACCTGTACCCATTTGAGCTGCTTTCGTTGTATGCCATCCATGACTGTACCTTCTATTCTCATACTTTATTGCATTAAGTTCGACGAGATATCTTTCTTCGATATTAATCTGTCTCTGTTAATCGTTGTGTTTCACAACCGTATAAATAAAGCATGCTTTTTACCACAGTTTCATGGGTTGTAGTACTAGAGAGAGCATGTCAGCTGTGCCAAAACGAAAAATAATCCTCCTTATTGCTTCCACTGGAATAAGCTTGACCATTTAACTGGGCCCGGGCTACCTCTTTCTAATTCTTTAAACTCCTGTTTTGAAATTAATAATTATTTTGTCTAATTACCTATTTAGTTGTCAAAACAGATACATTGTTAACTAAAGAAGTGAAAGTGGTTCAATTTAGAAATTATATAGTAAATAATAAATATTTGAAAACTGATGCACATATTCCTCCCGCGATTTATGCTTCAAGTAGGTACTAATTTTATAAATCGCACTTCTACTAATAGACGTAAATTCTTTCATTTTAATTTCATGAATGTTTTTATTCAACATTATTTCAAAACCACACTGAATAGAAGGCCGCCCAGTCGTTTATTGTATAGACCCAAGACTTTACACAATAGGGGGTTGTATAAGGTAGGTATAAAGCTTACCTCTAGTACAAGATGACGTTTAGAATATTCTTCGTGAATGGATTTTGTTTTTGCAAAGAAAGATATTTTTGAAATAGACATCCCTCTGAATTTTACCGTTACAATTATCGAGGATAAGCCTTAATAAAAACTTCTTTTATTTCATCTCTTGTTTTATGATATCTTGTATACAGCTTTTTTATTACTTTATTTCTAGTTGTATCTGTGTATTACATATAATTCTGGATAGACGGTTATCTCGAAATATAGTGCTAAAATAGATATTTTTGTGTAAAAATGGGTAGTAGTGCACTAAAAAGGGAAGAATGCTTAATTTATCTAAGAAGAATTATATCACTTCACGATCATTACATATTTCTGAATATTTTATCTAGTATTTAGGGGTAATATGTAATCAATATAAGTGGAGGTAGTGTCAAATTTGCAATGATCTTTACTTCATAAGTAATAGCTTACTGACTGTACTTTACATGTTTAGTTCAAATAAATTAACCTTTTCCTTCAGAAAAGACCGATTTGGATGATAAAGTCAACTAAGAAAGTGTGATGAATCTTGTACCACCCCATATTCACATAGGTTAACCGGAGTCCTCCTGGCAGATTTAAGGAAGATAACTACCATCAGGAAGTTTTTTTTGAGGGTTCAGATGTCGAGGAGCAGCTTACTTTTGTTTGTATATCCTGCAGATGTGTTGATCTGGCCAGTTTTTTCTTCGATTCTAGTCATAAAATGGGCTGGTATGCGTGGAGTTGATGTTACGAATCTAGACTTTGTTTCTTTCTTTCTCTAGCTACTTATCTTCGGATATTTGGTGGATTGATAGCTACGATATTGTAGAGCTTATGTATGGATGTGAGTCTTAATAACTACCATCAGGAAGTTTCCTTCGAGGGTTCAGATGTCGAGGAGCAGCTTACTTTTTTTTGTATATCCTGCAGATGTGTTGATCTGGCCAGTTTTTTCTTCGATTCTAGTCATAAAATGGGCTGGTATGCGTGGAGTTGATGTTACGAATCTAGACTTTGTTTCTTTCGTTCTCTAGCCACTTATCTTCGGATATTAGGTGGATTGATAGCTACGATATTGTAGAGCTTATGTATGGATGTGAGTCTTAATATAGGTACTCTGAATTTGACTGACTAATTTATAGCTAAATCTACGTATTAAGTATGTGTTGATGTCACCCATACTAGCAAGGTATATTCGGCAGAAGCATAGAGTTCAAGTCTAGGTTTTAAGGGTGGAAGAATGTGCTCCCTATTTTTAGCTGACAAGCTTTTTTGGTTCTCATTTCATTCTTATAGTAGTATTAGGTTTTCATTTAGATTTAAACAAAGTTCTGTGAATAATAAAGTGTGATAGAAACTATCTTCAAGCTATTTATAGCAAGTGCAGAGTTTAAGGATTTCTTGACACTATTGGTTCAGGTATATGTTCAGATTTGTGAAAGCGTCTTTGTTAGGAACATTGAAGGAGCATACCTAACTTTTTCCGGGGTGTGGCTTAAAATTGCTTCAGATTCTATTTTTATTTTGTTTAAGGTATTATTTAGATTTTTCTCTACTTTAGGAACAAAAGTTTTTGGTTATGCAACAAGAGATGTATCGTCTACATAATAAAAGTCCTACTATTTACCGGTATGGGTTGTGTAAATGTTATACAGCGTAGGTGCGATTACGGTACCCCAAAGAAGACCGTTCTTCTACGTTCTCCATCTGCTATTCTTACCGTTGAGTGATACGAAAAATCTTATGTTGTGTAGGCATACACGGATAATACAAGTGAGTTTATTAGCTAAGGGGATATCACATAGATTTTGAAAAAATGCCCTCTAATTTAAGGTGTCGTAAGCGGCATTGAGATTGACAAATACGACTCCTCATACCTGATATTTTTCATACCCGTCTTCGCTGTGTTGGGCAAGATTTAGTATTTGTGATGTACACGATCTTCCCTGTCATAGCCACTTTTGTCTTTTAATTTGAGTTCTTCTTCTATTATCGGTTTATATTAAGGATCATGTGCAGATTTATTTTGTATAGCTGACAAAATAAATAGATATATTGGCCGATAGCTTTTGTGGTCGTTGGAGTTTTTGCCAGGTTAAAGCATAGTGATAACTTTGTCTTTGCTTTGCTTGTCTACAGACTTTAGATATTAGCCATTGTAGTATTTTTGGTCAAAATTTTATAATTAGTTTTATGCTCAGATCCTCAATCGGGAGCCGTAATATTGTTTATTTTATACGTGGATAGTGGATCCAAGCTCAACATAGTTAAATGGTTCCCGCAGTCACTAGTTTGAGTCCTCTCTCATTTTAAGTTTTTCTTTGCTTCTTTGCCGGCACTTATTATGTAATCTTCTGCGATCAGTTTTATACCAAATACCCTAGGTTTGGCCCTCTATGTGCTTACTGCACTAGAAATACGTCACATTTGTGTTAAGCGTTTATGTCTGATAAGCTTAAGTAAAGTAGAGCGTATGTATAGTACCCAGTTAAGTGACAATCATATTATTCATGTTAATGTAAAGTTAATATACTTTTTGCTTATATAATTACTCAATATAGTATTTGCTTTATTTATTACACCTTCCATCAGGCTTATGAATTGTCTTTATCTCTAGATATAGTTTACTTTATCTCTATAGAATAGTTGGTCCTAAAAAGGACCGATTTGACAAAACTCATATTCGACGAGTGATTGAAGAATTAACCAATTAATTAATTATTCATTACCCAAGGTACGCCCGATTGCGGTGGTCTTATTAGTACTTAAATTTTCGTGAAGGCTTCTACGTTGAACTCCATAAATAATGACAAAGTATTTACTTTTGACTAAAAATCTAAATTTTACATACTGTTACTTTTAGACGATATTTCGAGTCAGATTTGTATAGTTATAACTGTAGCCATGGACGTATAAACTTAAACGTCCATGACTGTAGCTAATATATAGACTCTTTGTAAAAAGTAAATGAGTTTGTAACATCGGTCACAACTCATATATGGATAATAAGGAAACAAACAGGTTAAAATAGGTGTACAAAATTTTAACTACATATATATCGGCGCCATTGTTCAGGAGATGAGTTTATCCCAGAGATTAAAGATTACATTCTTTTACATGGATATTCTAGGTTCTATTTACTTATTTTCATTACTAAAAAGTATATTTATAATAAAGGCCTTAAGCTGTCTTTAGATTCTATGAAATTTTTTTGGCATAGACTTTTAGTCATTCGGACAGACTCAACATGGTACAAATAGTTGTTTGAGTTTATATTAATAAATATACAAAACAAAAGACAGGTAAACAGGGTCACTCTCTTCTCGCCTAGTGGCCCATCAAGGCATTTTTTAAAAAGACCTACAACACTAGGCCACGGTAAGAAAGGAATTTGACAATTGGGTTAGAAACAAAGGTTACGTTATTAACTAATGCATAATTATTTAGATGGTTATTTTACTATCCTTTAAAAACATAACTAAGAAATCATACACTGCTCTCGAGTCTAGTGATATCCATGAAAATTTAAACCTATGGAAATTGGCAAATTACAAAATACAGACATAATTCTGAATACCAACTTGGGACCAACAGTTTTCCCCTCCTCAACTTATTCAGTTACAATCTATAACGTGTAAACGCATACTTGTTTTATTGTTAGATACAATGAATTTCCATCAAGTAACTTTCAGCAATGTGACAACAAATTGCTATATAACAGTACGAGGCAATATCATCATATTTGCGTTACATTAATATTTATGTGGCAATCAGCTGTAAAAGTCATTGCCGTTTTTCCGATCGTATCATATTTTAGCATAGTTGCATAAGAATTCTTTTTAAGCAATATACTGTGTCATATTCTTCTGATTTATTTTGTTGACAATTTATTTATGCTTATTCGTTCACCTTTTGTAAAGCAGTCTGTTTAAATATTAGGGATTTATATAATCTTTTAAATTTATAGATTTAATTTATTTATTAATTTATTTTTAGATTTAAACGGGACAATAGAAGAAGGAAGTGACTGTAATGCAACTACGGATTTTAACAAAATAGATGAAAAAATAATGAGTGCGGATAGTAATGTTCAACAATTATTAACCCAATATGTAAGTGCCAGTGAACAATTAATGGTAGAATATCAAAAACAAAGAGAGATTTTAGTCAAAAAAATATCCACCTACGACAAAAAAAGGAAAAGAGCCGATCATAGTTTAAATATTTTAAATAAAAAAATGGCAAATTCTAACAAAATTTTAACCTGCATTCATTCTTGTGAGTGATATTCCATTATATTATCAACGAAAACAACACAGTTCAAATGAAGATTGTCAAGTTTAGTGTTCCAACAGTGAAAAAGTGAGTTCAGGCAGTGATTTTAAACAAATATTAACCTACATTTTAAGTGTCAGTGAAAAATTGGTGACAGAATATCAAAAACAAAGAGACATTAGTGAAATAGGAAGAGAAAACGGAAGTTTGGTGCTAGTTTGGATAAAGAAAATTGTAAAATCGAACAACATTCTAACCTGCATTCAATCTTGTGAGTGAAAACATTGAAAGTGATCATAAAAAATTGTAAACAAATATAAAATATTGTAATTTTCAGTATTCATTTAGTAGCTCTTTAAGCAATATATTCTGGTAAATGTGACAACACATTCTATTTAGTATAACAAATTTTGCCAGGATTTTGAAGTTCAAACTCGTCTCCCATGTTTTGTTCATTTCAATCGTCCTGAGTGGAGGACAGAGTTAGAAGGATTCGCCCCAGCTCAATCCAGTTGTCATTTGTGTAAACTTGCACTTCAAAATATAAATTGTAACATGTAATAGTTATTGAATAAAGTACTATTTTTTTAATAAGGTTTTTTATTAATAAAACAAAATGTAAAAAAAAAATGTATTTCATTATAAAAGTGTCATAAAGTTGAAATACATTACTTAAAGCACAAACACTCCCACTGTTTGAATGATATGGACATCTTGGCTCCATTTTCTGCAGAACTGGTTGTTCATCAAACTCCAAAACTGGGGATAAACTATACTTTTTGATGTATTGTGATTTTTCTCGCCCCTTAACATAAACCGCATTAACATCTTTTGTCAAATGTTGGATAATATTATGGAATTGGTGTACTGGTGTAAATCCATGATTCCAGTTTAATCCATGATGGTTATTCATCAACCAAACAGCTTGATTATAATATTCAGAACCCAATAATCGTATTGGATATGGTGGTTAAAAAAAAAAAATGACTAATTTTTTGACCATCATAACTTGCAAACTCTTTTACGATAAACTTATTTTTTTCGGTAATAAAACCTTGGACATCTACTACTAAGCACATGATTTCAGAATGAGTTTGTGTAGTGCATAATTTGTATTTTTAAAGGAATTTTCAGTCATGCGCATGAGAGCATATAATGCCATAATTAACAACTGACCCTTATACAGTATACATCTGTCCTCATACGGGAAGTCTCTCATTAGATACAATTTTACAACACCTGTCAAACAACAACTGCTCTTTGCATACAGCTGCTCAGTAATTAAAATAAACTCCCTAATTTGCAGGTGGTCGTTAATTTGCATACAGGTGCTCTTTAATTTGCATTCACCTGTTTTGTATAATATTAATATTTTACAATTGTTTCACAATTTTTGTTAGAGGGTTATATGTGAATTCTTTCTCGTGAAGTATTAGACAATAGGCTGAGATATCAGAGGTTGTTGGTTCATCTGTCTCAAATTCTATACGAAGCACAACAGATCCGGATTGAATTACTTCTTTTTGACGAGAGCAGTCAATGTGTATAAGTGGAGCAATCGTTTTAAAGTCATTTGGATTAAATATGGGTTGGTTTAATGTCATGTGATAATAACTCTCCTGGAAATTGGCAAACATTTCATATAGTTTGGCAAACCTATTAGTCTTAAAATCTAGTTGAAGATCATTATAGGGATACCTCTCAGAATTTAAAAACACTTTAATATACTTTAAAGTGCAATGATCAAATTTACTCATATCTTTTGTTAATTTTGATTTTCTATTATTTTGAAAAGCAACAACAATGTGTCGTGGAGTTTCTATTTTGGTACTAGTCTGCACTGACCATGTGTGACGTGTAGAGTTATTTAGGGCTGGATATTCAATCATTTGCCAACTTCGAAATTTAATAGGTAGTTCTTGGTTTGTATGTGAAATTTTGTTTAGTCGCCACTGTTCTCGAATACTAGGAGTTACATGTGGTACCTCCCAATATAATTTAGTAATGTCAATTTTTGGACTTTCAGTCTCATCTTCGCTTACTACTGCATCAATATCATCATTTGATCGAATAAGTATCAATTCTTGTTTCATGTTCATAATAATCTTTCTAAAATCCTCAAAGAATCCGGATAATAATCTCAAAGGTATACACACATTAAAGTTTCCATTTGAATCCACCAAAACATTGTTTTTAGGGACTTCACTATTATTTTCCATTTTACTCATTTTTGGAAACCAACCAGCATTTTCCAATAGCAAGCTTTGATTTTCGTTAAGACTAAGATAGTTTTTAATACTTGATACTAATCCTACATCACGTACTGAGTCAATTATTACCCCATTTAATTCAAAACGTAGTTCACGAAACAAGTAAGCTATACTATTATTAATAAATTTTATTTTGGTTGGTGTTTTATTGTCATGTGTAGGTAATTTGCCCTCAATATAGAGATAACTATTTGCTGGATACGTCAAACTATCCAAATCTTGTATTGAAATACGACATTCATCATTGTATCCTAATTTTCCAGGAATATAGGGTTGATAAGTGTGGAACTGATAATCTTCAATAGTGTTATCATTAAAAGGTTGACCAGTAACGTGAAGAATTTCCATTATACCAAGACTTTAAATCCTAACGATTGCAGAAAGCGACGATTAGATAGAGTTATTTGTTTAGAAGGTAATCTCCTTTTATATGATTTTGGTAGAGATGGAGTTATTTTTTTAGAAGGTAATCTCTTTATATATGTTTTTGGTTCGCGAGAAAAAACTAAAACCATTATATACGTTTTCTAAGATGTAGATTTACAGTAACCTCCTCCCCTCCAAAGTCAACAAGTTTACCTGCTTGGTTGCTAATTTTTACTGTAAGGTTCGAGATTGTTTTAATACTCACTGGATAATACAAAATATTTTGGGGTACCTCAACTATTTTATACCCAGTTGGTACGGTTGGAAAGAACTGATGGATAATGTGAACTGGATTTCCGTTTAAATAGGATCCTGATGCTATGTTACAGTCAATACATAATGCGTTTGCACCCCAAATCTCCACTGGATTGTCTGAGATATGTATCTGGTTTGCTGCTAGTAGCCTAGATTTAAATCCAAATAATTTCCCAATAGAATTCGCGGGAAGAAATGAAATTTCTCTATTACTTTTAATTATAACTTTGGAGGTTGATAACTGTGGAGTAATTTCTATAGTCGCGTCACTATCTCTCTTTTTCATGTTTTCTTTTATAAGTTTTGTAATATCATCTAATTCGTAAGACCCCTTTGGTAATTTATAGGTATAAGTAACATTTCGTATATTCCAAAGGAAAAGGTTATTGTTTTCATCAATATTTGGAATACTATTAAAACTATAAAAACTGGTTAGCCCAATTTCATAATCAAATTCATCTTCAAGGTAAATCGGAGGATTAAAACTATAACTCAGATTTGAAGCGTTCCCAGTAAGCGTAAAGTTGAAAGACATTGTTTTAAAACGTAAACAATCAATGTTTGCTATTTATAGTAGTTGTATAGAAAATCCAAGGAGTAATGACCACACCTGTATGAATCGTTTTGGATTTTATCATAGTTGTAATATATTTTTACATCGCCGCTACTTAAAAAATACTTTATTACGCTTTTTGGAGGGGGTAAGTCTCCATAAGAATCAAAGTAAATTACGTTAGACTTAGATTTTGCGTAAGCTACCCAGTGGGTTCCGTCTCCACGATTAGAATCTAAATTTATAACACCACACTCGTTTTTATGAATTTTTTTTGGCATATTATTTCTCATGTACACACCTCTAAACAAAGGAAGAGCTTTACCATGCTTTAATATATCAGTACTTGTTAAAGCATGATGAGGAAGATTTAGTTTTTTGAATAAGGTTTCAAGTATAATCCATAACCCTTATAAGGTCTTAGATATAATCCTTTGCCTTTCTGTTCCATGGCTAGATTATGCCGTTTTTGTTCTTCAAGACTAATTCGATTAGCTTTCGCATCTCCGATGGTCTTGTAAATAGTAGTACCAAGGCCCCCAACAGCAGATAAAGCACCGATTAGTGGGAGAAGTAGGGGGAGGAATCCACCTTTCTTTGGTGTTTTAATGATCCTTTTTTTCTTATTTATTTTTTTACGAAGAGATCCACCTTTTTTGCGCTTAAGATCCATTTCCAACTTACGTTTTCCTTTCATAGCTGTTGTAACAAATCAAGCAGCTGCCTTCTGTCCAAAAGGTGCCTCTTTAGATTTTACAATATCCCAAGCTTTGTTTTCTAAAATATGATCCGCCTTGTGTCTCGCTGATAAATCAGTACTTGTAGAGTATGCAATATCGTGTTGTTTACAAGCTTCGTCAAGTTTATTGATTCCCTTATCTCCCCGCTCTAATCTTTGTTGTAAACGAGTTCCTGGTCCACAATATGAATATCCTGGAAGGTGGAGTTCTAATGGAAGCTTATTTATAAGTCTGTTTATTATTCCACGTCCTTTTGTTTTTATACTTCGTTGGAACTTTTTTTTCATGGTGTCTCTCTTATATATATATAGTAGTTGGGCTATATATACCCCAAAAATTTTTAAAAACATTTTATTAATGAAGATTGAAAAGCAGAAACTCTCTCTTCCTATTTCTAACCATGATGAGGTTACAGAGGAACAACATGTAAAACATGGCTATCTTTTTGGTGGCAACAGAAGGTTTTTAGTTGTTGGACCAAGTGGTTGTGGCAAAACTAATGTTTTACTATCTTTAATTGAGCATCCAAATGGTCTAAGATTTGAGAATATATATTTATATTCCAAGTCGTTGTATCAACCAAAGTATGTATATTTGCGAAACTTGGTTGAGCCAATAAAGGAAATTGGCTTTGAAGAATTTAATGATCCCAATAATGTACCATCTCCTGATGATATTAAAGAAAATTCAGTAGTTATTTTTGATGATATTCCATCGTGTGATCAAAAAATTATACAAAAGTATTTTTCTTATGGAAGGCATAAAAATATAGATTGTTTTTATTTATGCCAAACATATAGTGCTATTCCAAAACAATTAATTAGAGATAATTCTAATTTACTTGTAATTTTTCAACAAGACTTTACAAATTTAAAACATATCTTTGACGATCATGTTAATATAGACATGACATTCCACCAATTTAAAGATTTGTGCTCATTTTGCTGGAAAGACAGATATGGATTTCTTGTCATTGATAAAGACTCTCCCAAATCAATGGGTCGATATCGGTATGGGTTCGATAAGTATATAAGGCTTTAAACTAACATTCCTAGTACACAATGGATCCTAAAGTTACGCGAAAACTGCTTTTATCACGACAAGCGTTGAAGAAAAAGTATCGTAGTTTAAAACATGATATAGCTCAGTCTCAGTCTGCTTTAGAAAAAAATTATAAACCTATTACTCAACCACTTAATGAACTTTTACACAAACTGGAAACCGTTCCCTCTATTAAACAAGAACCACAATATTCATTTGATAAATCAATCAAGTTGAGTACACCAAAAGACTACAAAATGCGAAAATCCAATTATCGCTTAGCTTTTTCTTCTCCAAATACGAGTGTACTTCCTGGTGGATCAAAAACACCTACCAATTTTGGAGATGAATCTATTATTCCAAGGAAAAACACTGCACAGAAGAAACTTTTCAATCAGAAGGACAAACTAATACCACAGATGAGGATATTAATCGGTATTTTGAAGATACGCTTAGAGAATTTAATCAAATGATTACAAATCCAGATATAATGAATCAATTTTATGAGAATTATGCATCACCCTTACCAAAGAAATATATTAAAGCTAACATTGAAGACACAAAAGGTGATTTTGACCATGATTTAGGAGTTTACCATGATTTGGAAACTGAAAAATTTTCTATTGGAAATTCTCTAATTGATTTTGATGGCGCAGATCTTATTATTAATAATATAAGATACAAGGGAACTCCAGGGCTGTACGAGCTTTTATTTAAAACGAATCCAGTATCGTTTAAAAAACCAGATGTTAATGAATATGTTGATATTTTACGTAGAACAAATGCGATATATAGAAACAATAATCCTGACTTACCTATAAAAAGTATTCCATCAAAAATAAAGGATAAATATAACTTTATTATTAAACCAGCTTTGGAAACAAGACCACAACCATCTAGAGTTCGTTTAAGTTCACTTCCTGGAAATTTAGCGCAGGGACCGGTTACCCGAAATTTAGCTAAACATTATAAAAAAAGGGGTGGTGCACTTTTCAGAAAATATAGTGGGAAGCCATTAGAGTATAAATACTTTGATAATTTTAATGAAATAATAGATAGATTAAGATTATTAATCGCATCACAAGCTGCGGGAAACGACGGACACGTGAATGAAATTATATCTATCATTGAAGAACTTCGAGAAGGTGGAATAATACAGTAATGCCAATAAATCGTTTCGGAACTCACTTTTTATCCGAGTCAAAAACTTGTAGTGATGATATTTCAGTACCCTTATATTTTACATCTAATCCAGAAACTTTTTTTAGCAAAAGTTTTTATCGTATACGAGGACATGAAAATTTAAAAATTAATAAAAACTATTATATTTTGGAAAACATGAAGACCACTTTTCCATTTCCGTTTAGTTGTAAAATTGAATCCGTTTTGAAAATACTTTACTCCGATGGAGTTGTTAAAATTAATTCTAAAACATATAAATTGAATGAATTGGTTGGTGTTCAAATAAAAAAGGGAGATATAATTCAATTCAAGTTATCCAATTTACCTTTAATAATTGTAGACTTTATTTTCCAGTGTCCTTTAGAAAAAGATATATAAACACGAGAGTCTAGATATAATTATCAAAATGCCTGTAAGTAAATTTGGTAATCATTATTTAAAATCGTGTAAAGATTTATCAAGACCGAGTAAACTATATTTTGTTTGCGACGCTTCTACATTTTACAGTAAATTCGTTTTAACACTAAGAGGAGAAAAAAAATTAAATTTGAATAAAGAATACTATGTTCTTGAAAATGGTGGAACAGCTTATGTTTTTTCCGTAAACGGAAAAATAGAGAGCATACAACATTATGCATTTGATGCCCCAGTAATATTAAATTCTGTACAGTATAAATACCATGAATTAATAGGTAAAACTTTTCAGAAAGGTGATAAAATTTCATTTAAATTAGGCACTCATCCCAACGTATTGGTGCATATAACTATCCAATGTCCTTTAGAAAAAAATGTCTAAAAGTCAAGTAATTGAAGAGATACATAGACCAGCGAGAAAAAATTATAGAAGAAGACATGTAATCATAAAAGGGTTAAATGATTTGGTTCAAGCAGATTTAGCCGTAATGATTCCTTATGCCAAAGTGAATAAGGGATATCAATATATTCTTGTTGTTATAAATGCATTTAGCAAATTTGTGTGGGCAGAACCTGTTAAACGAAAAACGGGAATTGAGATAACTAAAGCAATGGAAAAAATTTTGAATCAAATGAAAACATTTCCAAAAAACCTTCAAACAGATTTGGGAACTGAATTTTATAACACACACTTTGCCAAGCTTATGAAGTCACGTGGTATTAACCACTACAGTACTTTCTCAAATCTTAAAGCAAGTATCGCGGAAAGAGTAATAAGAACCATAAAATCAATGTTGTGGAAACAGTTTAGTTTACAAGGGTCTTATAAATGGGTATCCAATCTTTCTGATATTGTAAACAAATACAATAATACTAAACATTTAACTACAGGTTTTGCACCTAGCCAAGTCAATGAAAAAAATGCTAGGAATATAACTGCCTATAATTACGTTAAAACCATTGATCCCAGGAAACATAAATTAAAAGTTGGTGATTACGTCCGAATTTCAAAACATAGGAGTTTGTTTACTAAGGGTTATTTGCCCAACTGGACAAATGAGATTTTTAGAATAAGAAAAGTTAAGCAAACCAATCCAGTAACTTATTTGTTGGAAGATTCACGAAAAGAAGAAATTCAAGGTGCTTTTTACAGCGAAGAATTACAAAAAACCCGGTTTCCTGATATTTATTTAGTAGAGAAGGTGTTGAGGAGCAAAGGCAACAAGGTATATGTAAAATGGATGGGAATGGATAGTTCTCATAATTATTCTTGGATTAACAAAAATAATGTAATAAATTAAAACAATGTAATAAATTAAAATTTATTTTTTAAAATGTCTTTTATTTTTGTTCTATATATTACATAGTTCCTTATCAAAATTTGTCTTAATATTAGTAAAACAAGTAAAAAACTTTTTATGATTGTATTTTATTTCTATGTCTTTTATCTAGTACTGGATTAATAATTTTAGCGGTTTCATCTATCCTACGTCGGAATCTCATTCTGTCAGCAACCATGAATTCCCAGTATCTGGTTCTGCATGGACAATTGACTTCAACGTAGTGAATACGAACATTTTCGTTAAATTTGACCATTGAAAAGTCCAGGGTATCTGTAGAGTAACTCTAAAGCCATTCCATAAGTCACTTTATTTATATTTTTGATTGGCTCCATATTCTTAAGCCCAGATTCAATCGGGTTGTTGGAATCCACCCCCAGCTTTAATATTTCTAGGGAGTTGGTAAATTCTTCCTTCTTTAGGGTTTCTAAATGGTAATTAACAAGCGGTAGTATTTTCCATATTGATGCGATTGAATTAGCACCCAACATGATCTGTGAATCACCTTTGGTAATTTTTACAACTAACATGCATGGAAGCTGCAAGAATTCTAGCAGAAAATCTCCATCTTTAATTGGTTGTTGGTGATTTCCCGCCATAAAATTATCGATCGCATTTTTATGGGATAAAAATTTGATCCAATCGGTTTGACTGAATAAGACACAATCATGTTTGTATCCACTGATAATAACACTTGGTTCAAAGTTAAATTCATGGGATAAACAGATGGACACATATTTGGTACTTGATGGGTTTAAGTAAAACCGACGTTCACTTAAAAACACGTTAGACATCTGCACTTTACCACTCATTGTTAAAAACTAAATAACACACACACTATTCAAGACTTCTTATACCCCCTTTACATGTGTTCACATATCTGGGGTGGGAGGTGTACGCAAATTAGAGAGCACATGGGGACAGCTGTATGCAAATTAGGAGCACCTGTATGCAAATTATGTACAGGTGTATGCAAATTAGGGAGCACATTCAAATTAGAGACAGTTGTATGCAAATTAGGGAGCACATTCAAATTAGGGACAGGTGTACGCAAATTAGGGCAGGTGTATGCAAATTAGGGACAGGTGTATGCAAATTAGGGAGCACATTCAAATTAGGGACAGGTGTATGCAAATTAGGCACAGGTGTATGCAAATTAGGAACAGGTGTATGCAAATTAGGGCAGGTGTATGCAAATTAGGGACAGGTGTATGCAAATTAGGGCAGGTGTATGCAAATTAGGGACAGGTGTATGCAAATTAGGGCAGGTGTATGCAAATTAGGGACAGGTGTATGCAAATTAGGGACAGGTGTATGCAAATTAGGGACAGGTGTATGCAAATTAGGGCAGGTGTATGCAAATTAGGGACAGGTGTATGCAAATTAGGGACAGGTGTATGCAAATTAGGGCAGGTGCTCCGTGCTCCTCTGCTCCTACGCTATTTCCTTCCTACTGGTGTTGATAAATATGATGAGTCGGTAAGTAGTCTCATTATTCCTAAATCTGCGCCCTTCATCCGTGGACATCCTAAGGGCATTTTTTCTCTCGGGGCATCCTACCAATTTAACTTGGGAATGCAGTTAATGAGAGAGCCTTTGGATAAAGCCAGCGCAACTTTGGAGTTGAGATTTAGGTTCTTGTACCTCGTTGCTATCTTTATATATGTGTTTGACCTTGGCATTAGTTTCGTTCGGTATTGGTTAGTACTCGGACCTTTGTAAGTCGGGAAATACCTCTGATCGCTTTTCTAGCAATCCTGATCTAATTAATACGTTCTCGTTACATATCCACACATTAGCACTGGTTCACTGTTTTATATATCCTGATTTTGGAGATTTATATTAGGCTTCTGGATTTAAAAGTGTTATAAGGGTTCTATATACATCAGTTAGCTACCTGAATTTTCCCTTTTATTTCTTATGTGACAACGTTTTCTACGATATCTAAAACGCTGCAATCTTTCAAAATTATATAGCTTTATTGTTACGTTATGCCTTACTCTACATCCTTTCTTTTGTATGTTAAAGAACATTTATATGATTTTCTCATTAGTGACTATTATACCGTTTTGCTGCTAGTAGCATTATTTTATAGCATTCTAATATTTAATTTATGGATTATATTCGGATAGCAAATAAATATTCTTTACTTTCTCGGAGAAATAATATTCTAACACACAAAATCCTATTAAATTGCCAAAAACCTCCGTACATATTCTATTCACTTATGAGGGCAGTATAGTCCTGAACTGGCTAATTTTTGGATAATAGGAAACATGAGTGTAGCAGTTTTAATGTTTTCGGGACTGCTACTTGGTATCGGGGAGCAGAAATATCATACCAAGGTATTGCATATAGGAATTGTTGCTTGAACTTTATTATTATTAAACAACACTATATTTCCTAGTAAAATCATTATGACTTTACAGTAAGACAAATTTTCGATGTTGGTTATGAAAACATCATGTACATACCACCGGGTTCCCTATGTCGATCTCCAGAAACATCTTTGTAATAATGATACGGGAAACAAAAAACCAAGAATGAAAATATGCGCCAAGAAACTCTGTGATATAACAGTCGAATAAAATACAGATTGTCGATTCAAATAGTCAAAAAATTAATGAACAGCTTACTAAAATGGAAATATCGCCTATTTAAGATGTAATTCATTAAAGGCCCAAGATACAAAGCACTCCTAGCATATGCTAATGACATAGATCTCATAAGAAACTCTCCCGTCCGCAAACATATTCAATAAAGTAAAGAGAGCACGAAAAATCAACGAAATGAAAACCAAATACAAGCGAATCAACAGAAAAGACCAATTTAATAAATCTAGATAAAATATTAAAGTTAACAACTACAATTTCAAAAATATGAAACACTTTAAATATCTTAGATAAAAATTCACTGTTAATAATAATGTCAATAACTAAATACTTTTAGCATAATTCAAATTTTAGACCTATTTTAATACATGGATGCGAATCATTGACATTGACTAAAAAAAATAAGGAAGAAGTACGAATATTTGAAATAAAAATAATTAGAAAAATGTTTTAACCTCATTATCATATCGCTACAAATCCGTATAGAATAAGAACCCATACTGAATAAAGAAAGCTTTTATAACGATATTGTTCAGAAAAATAAATCGCTTAAGGTAGATCGGACACATGCATAGACGCCAATATATCAAACTTGTAAAACTGGTATGGAAGGAAGTTAGCACAGAAGAAAGAATGCCGCTTAGGCGTCTCAGTAAGCAATGGAGATAAAACATCCAATTATATCTCTAAATATTAACATTTCATTTGATTACAGATTCGTGAAAAATCGATCAACTTGGAGAAAATTTGTAGTTAGCGAAGACCCACCCAGTGTTGTAGCGCCACGTAATGATGATGATAATGAAAAAGGAGAAATAGTGACAAAAAGTAATAAAAATGGACTAATGGAGCAAACCTGCTTTAAAATCTTGATTGGAGAGGATTAAAATGAAAGTATAAGAAATACAATGAATGATTGATGGATTCGAGAAACTTGAGACTTGAAAAAAGCACACTGACGTGTGTATCCATATTAAATTCCTTGGATTTTTAAACTTTTTTTTAGACTTTTTAATTCTTTAGAATAAGTTTTGTTTTGGTTGTTTGTTTTTTCTAAACCTACTTACTAAATACTATTTTCTTTTTATTTTTTGACATAATAAACCTTTTTTTAAATTTCCCTCTCAATTCTAAGTTGGTAACATGGTTGGTCGTACTTAAAATCACAAACGGCATTTTGTTAGACATCAGTTTGAAAGTTTGTTTTTTGTAGTTACATCGAACTATTTAAACAACAATAGTTCCTCCTATTACCTCTTTCTGTTCGTGAGATGTGACTGAATTCAAACTTGCGAAGACGACTGTTTTTTGTCAAACATGTCGTCTTATTTTTTACTTTTTAAACTTTGTAACATGTTCTTTAATTTTTAAGTTATTTTAAAGTTTTTAAAATTTTTAATGCCTTCAATAATTCAGATCACATTATGTTATTTAACGTTGTGTTTTATATGCTATGAATCTTACTTTCTGGTAAGTTTTTATAACTTTTATATTACATCAGCCTAATTTTATAACACAGTAATTTTCATTGTAGACCTTGATAAAGGTGGCAAATAACCACCGAAAGCTCGGATTTCAGAATAAATAGTACGCCTTAGCAAAGCTCTATTTTTTATTGACTACCACACCCAAAAAGAAAAAAGTATTTACATATTTTTTCCAAACTAGTCAAAAAATTTCAACATAATTGAGTAATCAGTATTTTTTTGTTATTATCATTATGAAACTTTTTAGAATTGTACAAACAACTAAGTATATAAAAAAATTAAAAATAAAACTTATTTTATATTTTATATTTTTTGCAGACACTCTGTACATAAAATTGTTGGCAAAAAAATAAATTCTTGGGTTTTTCGCCCTGTATAAATGGTTCTTATTATCGGATATCAAATAAAATAATCAGGTTCTTTGTCGAGCACTTTTGCAAAATTAAAATATAAATTTCGTATTTTATAAGATAATATATATTCTGACTAAACAAAAAGATAATACTAAATGCGGCCCTGTTGGAGGCCTACACGTGGTAATGTTTACATCTCACTGTATCGCCTATACTAAAACAATTTTTAATTGAAGGTGATTACTTGGCAACATCGTACTTAACGAAGCCCTTAACGATAACTTTTCAACGAAATCGTATTGAAATTATCAATTTTGCAGAGGCGTACCAAAAAAAAATTTAATTCTTTATTTAAACACATAAGTAATTACGTAAAAATTAAATCTAAGACCGATTTAATTATTAAATTATCATGTCTCTTTTAACAGGTATCTTATAGTTGTTTAACAAAATAAAATAAAATTTTATTCCTATTAGAGAGTATCTAATACAGAACTTCAAAAAACAGAAAACTTTGGAAAATATTTTTTTTTTCATTAGACTAAAAACAATCTGCAATTTTAATTACACATCATTCTCTATTTATAGAATTGCTGTGTGCTGTAAACGTTATATTTGATTTTTTTAACTTAAGGCCTATCCTCGATAATCCTAACGGTAAAATTCAGTGAGCTATCTATTTCAAAAATATCTTTCTTTACGAAAACAAAATCCATTCACGAAGAATATTCTAAAAGTCATCTGGTACTAAATTTTATATTTTTACCTACTTACAATCCCCTATTGTGAAGTCTTGGGTGTATACAATAAAGCGAGCGGGAGGTCTTCTATTCATTGCGATTATGGGGTAATTAGAATAATACGAGTAAACCAGAGTAATATTATTTATTGAATAATTAATTTACAACTTAGCAAGGGTACATACAGGTAACAAATAATCGTCCTGTAAATAATTCACAAATTAAATCACAAACTTTTATAAAATTTTATAACAAAATAATGTATAACAAGATATAAGTGTATTGGTTTTTTTATGTCTTATATTTTCTTTTGTTATTGTTTTTTTGCTGACAAATTGGCTTTTAACGTATATTACAGTTTGATGATAAATATTCTGAAATGGAAAATGTTGAGATGTGGCGAATAAAATCATTCATGAAATTAAAATGAAGGGATTTACGTCTATTAGTGGTGCGATTTATAAAATTAGTAGCTCAAATCGCGGGAGGAATATATGCATTAGTTTTCAAATATTTATTATTTACGATATAATTTCTAAATTGAACCACTTTCACTTCTTTAGGTAACAATGTATCTGTCTTGACAACTAAATAGGTAATTAGACAAAATAACGATTATTATTAATTTCAAAACGGGAGTTTAAAGAATTAGAAGAAGGTAGTCCGGGCCCAGTTAAACAATCAAGTTTATTCCAGTGGAAGCAATCAGGAGGATTGTTTTTCGTTTTGGCTCAGCTGACATGCTCTCTCTAGAACTAGAACCCATGAAACTATGGTAAAAAGCATGCTTTTATTTACACGGTTGTGAAACGAGACGATTAACAGAGACATCGAAGAAAGATATGTCGCTGAAATGGATGCAATAAAGTATGAGAATAGAAGGTACAGTCATGGATGGCATACAATGAAGGCATCTCAAATGGTACGGACATATCCAATGAATGAAAGACAGTAGACTCCCGAAACAAGTACATCTATGAACAACTACAGGAATCCAGAAGAAAGGACTACCGTAGAAAACACGGATGGAACGAATAAAAAACTCAATGCGCTCGAAAGTACTTAAAGAACAATGGAACAACCGAATTCAATGAAAAATGGACGTCGGAAGACGTTTTATACGGATTATATCATATTACGAGTATAGGTATCATATAACGAGTATAGTATCATATAAATTACCATTACAATTAAAAAATAAATAAAAATTTGGAGGTGATTGAAAATTTCTTGAAGGAAGGAATAATTTAGTCACGCTATCATTTCAAATTTTGATTTTTGATATTGAATTTGATAGGCTGTGGTTTATTACACCAAAATCTAATAAAATATAACATGACACAAGAAATAGTTTCAGAATACGTTTGCTGTGTTGTTTATTATCATTCAATAAGAAATTAATTTACTTATTATAATACTAATCTAACAGACAATTATTATTGTCAAATGAAAGAAATAAGGTAATTTACTTGTGGTTAGTAAACAAGACGGCCCCATGCAACTAAAATTGTCAACAAACAACGGATTACAAAAGTTTAGATTTATGAGATTTATGAGAAGCATTTATGAAACTTAGATGTATACTGAGTACTTATTTCAAAAATTTACAACTAAGGATTTAATTTGTTTTATGTAAATATACTGTATTATTATAAGGATGTGAAACATGGATCATGAAGGATAGTATGATGGACAATTTAGGTTGTGACTCAGATATATGATAAAGTATGGCAAAGATGCCATAACTGTAAATTAAGACTATATTTACCAAAACGATACTCTCAAATTATTGAATCCTGCATCTTGGAAAGATATTTCAGAATTAAACAGGAATATACATAAACGGAACTGAAAGAAATTACAGCAGGGCTGCCACAAAGAAGTGTCTTTTGTATACCTTTTGTATACGTATTATATTATTGTCCTAGAAAATAATACAATTGATACATTTACCGATGACACTTCTATCATAGCAATATGCAAAACCAGCCAGGAAGCGACAGAGAAATTACACAGATCTTTATCAAATATATACCTACTCCAGGGAAATAAGCAAAAAATAGACCATGTTCGTGACACTCAATAATCCAGGTCACTGACAACTTTTTTAGTTATTGTAGACCTATAGGAAGAAAACCTACTTGTTTCCTGCCTTAAATTTGGAGCCATTTTTTAATTATTAACAATTTAAGGCAAAAAACGCAATCTTTACTATGATTATTAATGATAATAGTGTTAAAAAAATAGATTTTTGGAAGAAAATTATTTTTTCACTATTCACATTTAATTGTTTAAACAAACTAGATTATGAATTAATTAATTAATATATAAACAAATTACATATTTGTAATGTACGTAGAAATTACATACAAATTAAAAAAGAATGATCAAAATCCATTGAGTAGAACCGGAGATATAGAAAATTTTATTAGTTTTAAATTGTTTGTTCGGTATAGATTTGTACTCCATGAATTTGTAGGTTATTCCTAATCACCATTTAAACTACATTTTTAAAATTCGTAGAAGGTCCTGTAAAGGTACAACATTTGTGCAAATTTTTTATCAAAAAATACAAATCCCATTCTTTATCATGGCGTCAAAGAGGTTCCTTAATTATTATAATCAAATTAGCTGTAAATAAACAAAAAAACATGGCTAACTTTGACCCAAATTAACCTAGGTCAAATTTTTTTATTTGAAAATTCGGGGAAAATACTAGCTTTTCGAATGTAAAAAAAGATTTCTTCTAAGGGCAATGTTTTTAAAGTTCTAAATGTTTATAAACTAGATAATTTCAAAAATTTGGCATCAGGATTTTTGATTATGATAAATCATTTTTTTATCATTTTTTAATACATATTGATAGTATCTTTTGCTTTCATTTGTCGCCCACAGCATTACTCTATCTTTAATATTTTCTGTCTTATTTTATTGTAAAAAAAGACCTCTGGGATAAACAAATACAAAAACTTTTAAACTGATTAATATATCGGTTCCAAATTTTGAGGGTTTGTTAAGTATCCCAATACCCAACCTTCGCTGGAACTCTAAAGTAAAGTTGTTGTATTCAAAGTTTTTAACGAATATCAATTGTCACTTATTTTGCAGTTTGTAAAGCAACAAATTGACTTTTCAACTTACAAAAATCAGCATTTTGAAGCTTTGTCAATATTCTAAAAGATAAAATTTTGTAATTTTATGTCAAGTATTTAGCTTTCTAATGAGTGGAAAAAATCGCGTTTCTTGCATTACATTAAATCATTAAAAAACGGCTCCGAACTTTAGACAGGAAACAGGTAGGTTTTGTTCTTATATGTCTACAATAACTAAAATAGTTGTCAGCTACCTGGATTATTGATTGTCACGAGAAAATCCTTATTACTCTGGACTAATATGACTGGACAAGCAAGTGACGAAATATATTATGTAAACTTTACTAACAAAAACGTTCAAAATAAATAGTCCAATAAATATAATTAATCAAATTCCATATTCAAATACTGCAAACTATTTGGGTATTACTCTGAGCTCATGTAAAGAAGAAAAGAAAATAATAATTCTGATTGAAATACAAAAAAATGTACTGACCGATTGACCAAAATTCTACTTTGTTTCTACATAATAAATTATAATTAAGTAAATATTGAAACAATAGTATTATTATAAAAACAGTATAAGCATTTAGAAGGAAAATGTCACAACTCAACAGAAAATATTTCTATTCATATAAAAATTTAATCAAATTATAGGTACTTACTGCTTATTTATATAAAATTTCCTCAATCGTCGTCGACTTTTTCGTCCGGAGCATAAACGTCTTCGCGAACTACCCATTTTAAAAACAACAAAACACACTGGTTTGTCAAAACTAGTCAAAAGTCGAAATAAGCCCTAATAATGTTATTCAACATTATTTATGACCCTCCAACTTTCTTACCTACTCGTCGGCGAGAGTCTACAAACTATCAACAAGGGCAGCTTGTACTGACCGAGAGAGAGAGTACATTTAGCACAATTTAACATTTTTTAAATAGTTTATATGAAATAGCTGCTTTGTCTTACACTTCATGTTAAAAATGAAAACAGATTCGGAAAGTGGGTAAAATTCTGTAGTGCCCTATTTCAAAAAAAAAATTTTTACGTTTATTTTAACCAAAAATATTTAAAAAAAAAATATTGTTTAAACAATTTATTAATTTACAATCAAATAGTGCACTAGAACTTTTTAAGACCTTTCATATAAAAAAAGAATCATCTCAATATCTGCCATAGTTTTTGCGTTATTTGATATAAACTTTTATAAAGAGCTATACACCTCAAAGAAAGACGCAAACGTAAACACACAAGAATATATTAAAAAAACAATCACTAATGTAAACTCAGAAACACTGCCAAAAATAGAAAATTATGAAATAGAGGTAGCATTATTACAATTAAAGAACAATAAAGCACCGGGACCGGATGGAATCCTTGCTGAAATGCTGAAAGAAGGGAAAGAAGAAATCTTGCAAACACTGCGAAATCTATTTAACCAGTGTCTACATAGAGGAGAAATACCCGACGAATGGAACGAAAGTCTTACAATCCTGCTATTTAAAAAAGGAGACAAAAAGGACATAAAAAATTACAGACCCATCTCACTGCTGTCGCAAACGTACAAATTATTCATGAGGATTATCAACAACAGGCTAGCACACAAACTTGACTCATATCAACCAGTAGAGCAGGCAGGATTCAGAAAAGGATATAGCACCACTGACCATCTTTTAACAATTAGGACACTGATAGAGAAAGCTAACGAATATCATTTAGATCTGCATTTAGCATTCGTTGACTATGAGAAAGCTTTTGATAGTGTGGAAATGTGGGCAATAGAAAGAGCTATAAACAACTGTAGAATAGATTCCAGATACAGAATGCTAATACACAATATATATAAGAAAGCAACAATGACAGTACAATTGGAAGAAAACACAAAACCTATACCAATTAACAGAGGAGTGCGACAGGGCGATGTTATTTCTCCTAAATTATTTACATTAGCACTGGAAGATGTTTTCAAAACAATGGAATGGACAAACATGGGAATAAACATAAATGGAAAGAAACTAAACCATCTAAGATATGCAGACGATGTAGTAATAATAACATCAAGTTTTGAAGAACTACAAACTATGCTAACCGAACTAGCCAAGGAATCTGAACAAATAGGCCTAAAAATGAATCTTACCAAAACGAAAACAATGACAAACACACAAGATAATAGAAACGTAATACTAAATGGAATCACAATAGAAGCGGTTAATGATTATATATATTTGGGACAGATAATAAAAATAAATAAGGAAAACCAAACAGCGGAGGTAAAAAGAAGAGTCAGATTAGCCTGGGCAGGATTTGGGAAATTAAAATGGGTCCTAAAGAATAAGAAAATACAACAGTACTTAAAAACAAGAGTGTTTGACCAGTGCATACTCCCAATTCTCACATACGCATGCCAAACATGGACTCTGACCAAAGCAAACATGGATAAGATAGTGAAGACACAAAGAGCCATGGAGAGAGCAATGTTGGGAGTAAAATTAAAAGACAAGAAGCAAAACATCTGGATAAGAAACAAAACAAAAGTCAAAGACGCAGGTCAACATATAGCCAGGCTAAAATGGAGTTTCGCAGGTCATAACGCCAGACAAACAGACAATAGGTGGAACAACACGATACAACATTGGAGACCATGGACAGGAAAGAGAGCAAGAGGACGACCCCAGATGAGATGGGGAGATGACATTAGAAAGATAGGAGGAATACACTGGAAACAGAAAGCACAAAACAGAAGCGAATGGAGGAAACTGGGGGAAGCCTATGTTCAAAATTGGACGAATTAAAGGGCAAAAGAAGAAGAAGAAAGAAGATATAAACTTTTACATTGGAATTTAGTTATGCCCAGAATCGCGAGGAATGGCCTTAATTTGAAAGTTTGCTTGTGTTTATTTGTTTTAATAAATATGAAAATATATTATAAAGTTCATATAAATTAAAATAAAGTAAGCTAAACTATTATCATATGAATACGTTTATATAGCAGTGCGTTTGTTTATTTTAGTAAATTCTCGAAATATGAAATGAAGGGGGCACTAATTACTAAAGAGTTAATAGCTTTGTTAGAAGAAGACTCAGATTGTGAAAATGCCACTTAATGTGGTTTATTTGCCGCCGAGATTAGATTAGAAAGTTTCTGATGACATTGATCTTCTTCTTCTTCTTCCTTCTAGTTTGTAGGCTTTAAAGCCTGTTACTTCTTTAATATTAGTTTCCTAAATTGTTTAAATTGTCGCACCATCTTTTTCTTGGTTTGCCAATACTTCTTCGTCCATTTGGTGACTTATCTCGTGCTATTCGTACTATTCTATCCTCCGCCATTCTACTGATGTGTTTGTTCCACTTTTGTTTTCGTTTTGTCACCCAGCCATTTATATCTCCTATATTGCATGCGCTTCTTATGTTTTTGCTTCTCTCCCTATCCAACAGACTTCTCCTTGATATTCGTCGGAGTATTTTCATCTCTGTTATTTCTAGCAGTCGTCTCGTTTTAGATGTGTCAGGTCTTGTCTCAGCCGTGTATGTTAATATAGGTCTAATTCCTGCTTTATAGGCTCTTGTTTTTGTGTCTTGTCCTAGGTGTTTGCTCTTCCAGATTGTTTCATTAAGAGAACCCGCCGCTTTACTTGCTTTTAAGCTTTGCTGTCGTACTTATTCTTCAACATCTCCGGGAATTCTAACGATTCTGATTATGATATTCCTCTGAACCACAGATAAAACGTCCAAAAAAAAACAGGCAAAAATAGTAAATCCAAATTTATCTCAAGTTGTAATAACGGATATTCTTTCATGCTCAGTAGTAATTCAACATCAGTCTGATTGATATTTAGACAATATAAAAGCCAACCATGTAGGCAAGTCATATATTAAGTTTTTTCACTCTTTTTGATAAAAAAGTAATTGAGAATAACCGTCACAATTTTAAAATGAATAACATAGATTTAAAAAAATTATTAGCATATGTATATTATCTGGTTTACACTCTGGTTCAAGTTGATATGCATTGGTCAAAGGATGAGGATAAAGAAGTGCATATTATAAGAAAAAGCATGAGCCGACATAGATTTATAATTTTACTTTATAATAGTGAAGAATCCGCTACATCAGTGTCTGTACATGGGCGTCAATCTAAATTTGCTTTACCAATAGTGCAAAAATGTAGGATGTACAAAAGTAATACTATTTATTTATGTAAAAAGTGTAGAATGCATTTACACCCCGAATATTTCGAAAATTTTTACCTTAAAATTTAATTTACGTTTAAGATACAATATTTTCCTTTATTAAAAATTGTACTGTTTTCCTTAAAAATGAGAAAAAAAATCTTTTTGGTTGTAATTTATTCCTAATTTGTGTTTTTAATCCAATCTAATAAATTAATTGTCAAATTTCTCTTTGTATATTGAGCGGCCGTTAAGGGTTTAATACTATATAAAGAATAAACTGGCCTCAAATTTACTTTACTTACCTCAAAACTATTTTAAAGTTAGTAATAAAGTATATTTAATAAATGTATTCCCAATAATACACTACGCCTATGTACATTTGTGTAAAATCTGGAGGAGATCATATTTCATAAACTTCAATAAACTAAGATATCATATTTCTCTAATTAACATTCTTTTTAAAAACGTAAATATATATAGACCAGCAAAATATTGATAATTTTAACGATGTTCCAAACTATTCTATGAACTTGTCTCACTATACACTCGTGAATCGCATCAATTTATATTGTTACGGGGGCAAATTTATCTTAGATGGGTTACAAAATTACATATTTACATGGGCGAAGCATACACAATAAAAATGACCCCGGTAAGAATTTACTAATGAAATTTTGCATGGTTGCCGCTACCGTTTAGTTCAATTGGTAGATTAGTCACCTTTAATTGAAAATTGTCCGACTATAATGAATTTTACTATACACATGTTTTAGTAAAAGCAGTATTTTGGTAATAAATTTAATCACTTAAACAGAACTTGTCAATCAAAAAACCTAACTGGACATGTTTTAAGTTAAAACAGTCTAGTATTTGGTAATAAAATTAAAACACTTAAACAGAACTTATCAATCAAAACACCTAACTAGACATTTAATAAGTAAAAACAGACTCGTATTTTCTTAATAGATTTATGTTACACCAACAAATCTTGAGCTCCAGCCTAGTCCACATCAGCTTATAGATAGAGCCGTCTCACTCACTTATTTGGGAATAAAGGTTAACACTTAAACAGAATTTATCAATTAAAAATCCCAACTAGACATCTATTAAATCAAAACAGACTCGTATTAGGTAATAAATTTAAACATAATTTATCAATAAAAAATCCCAACTAGGCATGCCATAAGTAAAAACAAACTCGTACATACGCATTAGCTGTAAGTTACCAGACTATAATTACTTGTTTTTGTAGGACAGGTTCTTGTGGTACTTAGAATTACACAGAACACTTGCTTTTATACATTTACATCGATTTAAGTTGCATTGGCCACTACAATTGCAGTGACGGAATCCTTGACCACCTAAATTCGGATCTTTACGGCCGCATTCCCTGAAACTTATTTCAGTAGCAGGCATATGAAATAAGTGTTTCCTTGCAGGTGGTAAATTCGTTTCTTGCATAAAGTTGGTTTAACATACCATGCTTGGTGCCTAGCCTTTCATCTGTAACAGAAATAATAATGGCAATAATATTTCTGCTTAGGCCTTAGCTCTATCAACTTCTGGAATTCGCACTCTAACACTTTCACCTACTTTTGCAACGGGGAATCTATCATTAGAATGTTTTAATATTCAGTCATCTTGTTTTATAAGTGACTGTTTAGCAAGATCCTTGAATATAGCATATTCAATATATCTCTTGAATTTTCTTTAAGGTTGATCTGCACCCACCAAAAGATAAACTCCAAATTCAAAAAATTTGAAAAAATTTGAGAAGGTGTATGAGATGACTAGAAGTATTTAGACAACTTTTTAGCAAACTTCATGTTTTCGTTTTTAAAAAAACTCAAAAAAACTACTTTTTTCCAAGTATAAAGCGGGAAAACAAGACAAATACTTTTGTTAATTTTTTTACAGCATCAAGATATAAGTATTATAAGAAATACTTGGGAATTTTTTGAAAATTTTTGAATTTACAGTTTTGTCTCAATAGGAAAAAATAATATGTTTCTGCTTATAATAAAGCTTCCGGTAAGAAACCAAAAATTTTTTAATAACATATATAAAACTGTAAAAGTAGAAAATATTTGCAATAAAACGTTAAATATTTTTTCCTAAACATATGAAAAATCTCGTTAAACAAGAATTATGTCTTGAATCGCCGCCTTCAAATGTGTAATGTAGGGAGATGGCTCCATCTGAAACAGTGGTAGTATTTATCATCGATATATAGCATTACGTTCGGCTTCGAAACGCTTCAAACGAAACGACATATCAATTACTTTGTACAACAATTTGGCAGAATATAACAAAACTTAGGAGGAATGTTATTGGTTTGAATTTTGAACTGGTCATGCTGAAACTTACAGAGTTACAGAATAGTAGATACTGCAACTTTTATTTTGAAAGTACGATATCATAAAATTTACACTCTATAAGTATTATATCTATAAAAAACTTATTTAGTTTTAAAAACCTATTTAGGCGTTTTTAGTAATTTTTTTAGTATTTATAAACAATATTGTTCCTTCCATAACAGCCATTAAAGGTTAAATTTGCAGATAATGATAGTCCATTATTTATGTTGCGCAATAATATGAGATTGTTAGGAACCAAATTTTCTAGAATTCAATTGAAGGATGACTTTACTAAATATCAAATTAACTATTTAAATAAAGTGCGAGAGGAACTGGAAAAACGTAATCTACTTAACAAGGAACTAACAATAAAGTATATTAATAAAGTTCCAACTATTATTAGTACTAACCAACAAAATGCCGCAAAAAAACAAATACGAGTTGACAACAATAAATATTTTTTGTGCTTCTTTTTGTGCACTAATATTGCTTCTTTACATGCTAAGTTTTCTGACTTTTTGTCATTTACATCTTCTAATTCCCATATACATATTTTTGGGATGGAGTTCCTCTCAAATCGGTGCGGGAAGTTAATAATTTTAGTGTTACGGTCAACCAAACAATAAGTTGGTCTACTCAAACACCAAAAGTAGTTAGTAAAGCGAACTCTGCTTTATTATTTATCACAAGAGTTTTCATAGAATATCTCCAGACTTGTTTTTGAAATTCTATTAAAGTTATGTCAGACCTCACCTAGAATTTGCAGTGTCAGTTTGGTCACATCATTTGCAAAAAGACATTAATTTATTAGAAGGAAAGATATGATGTCATATCTACTTATAGAATTCTTAGTGAGGATTTTTGGAGGGGGGTGGTAGACTAAGAGAACTATAAATTGAAAAAGAAGTATTTGAAAACTACCCTAAGGCAAAACTTTTTAGTTAACCGAGTTTTTGATAAATTAAACGGTTTAAGTGATGACATAGTAGAAGCTACTCTTTTTTCTTTTGAAAACTTATGTATACTTGGTAATATTTGTATTTTTGTAATTTGCTATTGCCAGAACTTTTTGTAAGTACTAATTCTTTTGAAAATTATTTTTATTTTTACTTTGTCAGAAAATTTGATTTATATTATATTATTTAGTTTAGTACATACAAATATTTTGTAATTTTAGCCACATAAGCTCTGCTTTGGCTCGATATCATTATATAATAATAATAATAATAAGTCCAAAATGATAAATGCCGATATGGATGCCAAGCCCAAGAAACCATCCAACATCTTACCGGTGGCTGCCAGGCATTTGTCGGTACCGATTATAAAGAACGCCATTACTCAGTAGGAAAGATTATCCACCAAGAACTAGCTGACAAACTGGGACTTCTCCAAACCGACCATCTTCCTTATTATTAATATGTCCCTGACAGAATGCTTAAAAATGACAACTACAAGCTATACTGGGACCGCACTGTGCTCACAGACCAACCAGTGGCCCATAATAGACCGGATCTCATACTAGTAAATAAAATTACCAGGCAAACAACACTTATTGATGTGGCGATACCTAACACTAACAATTTGCGTGTTAAATACAACGAAAAGATCGCCAAGTATAGAGATCTGGAAATACAAATCAAGAGACAATGGAGAATGGAAAGTACCCAGACAGTACCTATTGTTCTATCTACTACTGGTGTTATTCCCAAAAACCTCCTAGAGAACATAAAACAACTGGGTCTAAATGAACATCTTTATAAGGCCATGCAGAAAGCTGTACTCCTCGCGACGTCCAGATGTGTACGAAAATTTCTGGGAGATACTCCAACATACCAAGTCACCTAGGAATCGATAACACGGAAAGAGTTCCACCAGAGCTCAATCCTTTTGATACCGTAGGTATCTGGGATAAGTGAATTTTCCCCTTAGAGGGAGTGTGAGCCGTATGGCTAAATCTGGGATAATAATAATAACCGGGGCCTTTTTCAGGGGGACTCCTTGAGTCCTCTCCAGCATATCAAGTCACCTAGGGCTCGATAACCTGGAAAGAGTCCCACCAGAGCTCAATCATTTTGATACCGTGGGTATCTGGGATGAGTGAATTTTCCCCTTAGAGGGAGTACGAGCCGTATGGCTAAATCTGGATAATATATATATATATATATATATATATATATATATATATATATATATATATATATATACATATATATATATATATATATATATATATATATATATATATATATATATTGTTGTACTTTTGAATGTCCATTAGCAATAAAAAACCGATATACAAATTTTATTACTTAAATAAAAATTAAAATTATTGATATTTCATAAAGACACGGGTATAAGACAAAATATGTATTTTAAGTTGTTCGAAGAATTGTTCATTAGGCCTCAGAGACAAGACTTTCAAATATTATCGATAAGAAATTTAAATAAGTCGGTTATTGTGGAATGGATTTACCCAGAATAAAAGTGTATATAGACAGTGTTTAAACAATAGACCGGGATTTGCGGTGGTTTTTCTCCCCGAAAGATTATATCGGTAAAAGTTTATTAACAAAAGACATTGAATTGAGAAACAGGTATCGTTTGTAGCTATTAGTAAGAAATATTTGTAAAGCAGATAGATTTAGTTAGAATAATTAAAGAATGTTGTTTTCTGGAATTACCCGAATGACGTTTTATAAAGAGAGTTGGTTGGTAACGATATACGTCACAGAGGTGGATGATTTTTATTGGTCAATTTTTGAATGCAATGGAGGTAGTGGTTTTAGCTATGAGATAGGAGAGAGGAAAACGTCGACCTAAAAGGAAGGAGCTTTGTGGTTTGTGTTTGTTTGAAGTCCCGAAGACGTAATTTACCGGGTGTGTTTATTTGCTGTGTAAAAGCTGATCAGTGTGAGGAACGGGGTACAGAGAGATAGAAAAACCAAAGGGTATAAGAATATTAATATCAGACGAAGCCGGAAATATTTGAAGTTATAAACAGGCGCGGAGATTCGCTCAAAAGGAGGCTGCATAGAATTACACGAGTTGTTGGGTTGCAGATACAAGGACAGATAGGAGAAAGGTGTACGTCATCTGGACCACAATAGGAGCAGAAGCAGAGAAAGGTTTTTTTTTTTATGGCGTGGCCATAGAATTCCAACGGCAGAGAACGAAAGGTCAGTCAATTTTCATTAGAGCAGGAGTGTGGTTTTCATTTATTAATTAAATAAATTGAATAAATAATAGAGACAGTTAATTTTGCGATCATTTAAAAAAAAATTATAAAGAGAGCTTAGTTATAACACATAATAAAAATCAATGTAAAATAACATTTGGGTCCATGATAGAAAACAACTTCTCATATATTTAAAGTATTATATTGCAAATATTACAGCATTGATTGTTATATAAAATTTCATTAAAATAAAGGACATCTCACATATAGTTCAGTTGAAATTCTGTGTATTTTATTCAGGTCATATTACCTATCCCAATTAGGAAGCCAATTGGAAAATATGTTGAATCCACGATCAAAGGTAAATAGCACAAGTTAAATAGCCTGAGAATGTAATTAATTAATGCTGTGTGATTAATTGGAGATTAGATCATTTAATAAATATAGACAGGATCTTTTCTAAATAAGCAATAGAATACAATTTAAATAGCATAACAATATATATTATATATATATATATATATATATATATATATATATACATATACATATACATATATATATATATATATATATATATATATATATGTATATATATATATATATATATATATATATATATATAATAACTTTTTCAAATTCTATCAGTATGCACTTTGGGTTAGACAAATGTCGTGTTCTAAATATAGTCAAGGGAAAGGTTCAGCCCGGGGGATTCGATATGCAAAATGGCCAAAACATCGAGGCTATGGGCGACAATGACATGTATAAATATCTAGGAGTAAAGCAAGCGCGGAAAATTGACCATAAACAAATGAAAACAGCTACTCCGCTCACATCTTAATAGTAAAAATTTGTTTAAGGCATTAAACACCTACGCATTTTTCGCGCTTAGCTACTCATTTGGCATTATTAAATGGACTAAAACGGATATAGAAAGTCTTCAGAGAAAAGTACGAACACACCTCACAAAGGCACAAAACACCATCCTCGAAGTGCAGTAGAAAGAACGACATTACCACGGTATTTAGGAGGACGAGGACTTATTGATATAAGCGAGCAATTAGATAAACAGATTAATAATTTAAGAACTTATTTTCAGGTACAGGCGGAGACATCTACTCTTCATCGCGCGATTTGCGCAGTAGATGACACAATACCGATCAACCTGAGGGAACAAAAAATGCGCATAAACCATCTTACTAAGAATGAAAAAATGCGCATCTGGATGGGTAAACCTCTGCACGGGCGACATCCGAATGAAGTCAGTCAAGACTATGTCGACAATATAGCGTCGAATTATTGGCTGACATCAAGAAAGATGTTTCTTGAAACAGAAGGTTCATTACTCGCCATTCAGGATCAGGTTATACCAACCAAAAATTACCTGAAATATATTGTCAAAGACCCTCAGGTCCAAAACGACAAATGCCGATATGGATGTCAAGCTCAAGAAACGATACAACATCTTACCGGAGGCTGCCAGGCATTTGCTGCAACTGAATATAAGGAACGGCATGACTCAGTAGGGAAGATCCTCCATCAAGAGATAGCTATTAAACTGGGACTTCTACAAACAAACCATCTCCCATATTATCAATACGTTCCAGAAAGTATGCTTGAGAATGACAACTACAAGCTATACTGGGATCGCACTGTGCTCACAGACCAAACTGTAGCACATAATAGAGCAGATCTCGTGCTAGTTAATAAACTAACAAGACAAACAACTCTAATCGATGTGACGATACCTAACAACAATAATCTGCGTGTTAAGTACAACGAAAAGATCGCCAAGTACAGAGATCTGGAAATACAAATAAGAAGACAATGGAGAATGGAAAGTACCCAGACGATACCTATTATTCTTTCTGCCACTGAAGTCATTCCGAAGAACCTCCTAGAAAACATAAAAAAGCTGGGTCTAAATGAACATCTATATAAGGTCATGCAGAAAGCTGTGCTACTTTCGACGTCCAGATGCGTGCGAAAATTTTTAGGAGATACACCGACGTACCAAGTCACCTAGGACTCGATAACATGGAAAGAGTCCCACCAGAGCTCAATCCTTTTGATACCGTAGGTATCTGGGATGAGTAAATTTTCCCCTCAGAGGGAGTGTGAGCCGTATGGCTAAATCTGGAATAATAATAATAATACCCTGTGGGAGTTTTTTATCATTTGACGGTATACAAAGCAACTATCGAACACGGTGATTAATTTAATCTTGCCCAAGTACTTTCGATCAATACATCATCTTCAGGGGCATTTCGTCAGTTGTGGGCTATCCGACATGAGTAGAATGTCATAAAAGTAAATTTGGACATAACAATACAAAATACGATACACAAAGACAAACAAACACTTTAAAATTTTTTTGAACAGAAGAAGCTACATGTTGTATAGAAGCCGGAGACAGAATGGGCTCCACAGACCACTAATAACTCTGAGTTATTAGTGATCGCCGTGTTCGATAGTTGCCTTGTATACCGTCAAAGTTTAATTATTCGAACATTCAACCTTATATTGATTGAGTTTTTTATCAGTTCTTCTATCAGGCGCGGCCCCCTGCGAATGGGGGATGCTCTCTGGGTATTCTTAGAACCGATACCCAGAGGGTAACAGGAATACCTGTCGTGGAACAAAAACTGACACCTGGCAGTAGGTATAAAATACACACCCATGAAAATGGAGACAAATAATTTATGTTTAGGGTCGCTGCCTGGGGATCGCCAGGGCACGTCTGGAGCCGGCGCTGGACGTGACAGCATGCGGGACGTCGGTGGCAGGGTGTTGAGGAGGCGGGCCCCTGTCATATAATCAGCTACAGCCCAACAACAACAACAACCACAAGTGAGCCAAACAACAACAAGAGCTCCACTCGCTGAAGGTGCTGCGCTGGAACATCAGCCGGCGCTCACCCAAGCGGGACGACCGAGGCAGCGCATGAAATGGACTGTGTCTATAAATGAAAACATTTTGCGCTTCTATTACAAGGTGACGAACCTCGGTCGAGAAACGATCGGCTATAGACAACAACTGTATGCCGAATTTTGCAGGGAGTATCCAGAGATTGAATTATCTGAACAGCGAATAGCAGATCAATACCGGGTAATTATAAGAAATAATCTTATCCAAGAGGCTAGACGCGCTACCATCAGAAGCGAAGTCGAACGGAAGATTCATACTCAAGAGCTAGTTGTGGATCAAGACCATAATGAAATCCCAAATGAGCAGATTCCTGAGCCCCTTATACAAGACACTCAACCTGTTAATACCCAGCAGGACAATAACGAGTTGCACAATAGCCTGGTAAGAGAAATGGCACATGCCATACAAGAGTTTAATGGTACAAACCCACTTAGCAGACCACCGCTACCAAAAATAAACTCTTGTAAGAAACTAGGTGCGCTGTTACAAATTATGAACACTGAAGTCCTACCCAATTATATCGTGGAAGCACATACATTAGAATATTTGCATATGCTGATTTACTGTGCAGCAACAGCAATTGCTAATGTTATGGGCATTAAGATCAGAACACGACGAGGAACTAATATCGGAAGGACTGAAAACAGAATTGCACCCTGGGAAAAAAGACTGCTGAGGAAAATTGAATTATTGCGCAAGGATATTGGGCAAATTACGGAATACATCCGAGGCGTAAGAAGTCGAAAACTAATTAAAAGAGCTGAAGAAATTATTCTGAACACTTCAAGACACTCACAACATGATCCCGAAAACAACAAAGCTCAACACTGCCTAGACACATTAAAACAAAAACTCTCCGTTTATTCAGGTCGCTTAAGGAGATACAAAGTTAGTAACAACCGTAAATGCGACAATATACTTTTTGAGAATTCAGAGAAGGCTTTCTCTAGGAAACTAAATTCCACTGTAGAAAATGTAAATAAATCCTACCCAAGCCAAGAAGAAATTCATGAGTTTTGGGGAAATAAACTTTGGACGCCAGCTACTCATAACAACAATGCTGGATGGATTGAAGACACGGCAAACAATTGTCAACACTACAGGAATATTCCTTATGAACATTTCACCACTGAAGAAGTCTTGAACATCATCAAAGAGCTTCATAACTGGAAATCTCCTGGACCAGACGGAGTTTAAAACTTCTGGTTAAAGAAGTTTTGGAGTGTTCATGAACTTTTAAAAGCAGTTATTAATAATATTATTTCTAATTCACAGGAAATACCATCATTTCTTACTCAGGGAACCACTTATCTAATACCGAAGGATCAAAATAACACCCAAGATCCAGCCAAGTACCGCCCAATTACTTGTCTTCCAACTTTGTACAAATTGGTCACATCCTGTGTAGCCCAGCGTATCTACCAACACTGTGCTCTGAACAATATCATAGAGCCTCAACAGAAAGAATGCGCTAAGGGCTCCATGGGCTGCAAAGAACTACTTATTATCGACTCAGTCATTTCTAACCAGGCATACACCAAAAAAAGAAACCTTTTATTGGCACGTACCATTTCTCTTACCAGGCTATTGTGCAACAAAAAAGAAACCTTTTTACTGCCTTCATTGACTACAAGAAGGCTTTTGACTCAGTGCCGCATGAATGGGTTATAGATATATTGAAAATATATAAAGTCGATGATAATCTCGTGACCTTTTTGAAGCATATAATGACAAAGTGGAAGACTAAAATTCACCTTCAAATACCTGGTGAAACCAATATCGAAACTGAAGATATCGCTAATAACCGGGGCCTTTTCCAGGGGGACTCGTTGAGTCCACTTTGGTTCTGCCTAGCGATGAACCCACTATCTCAGCTGCTGAACTCCACTGACTTAGGATTTAGCATCAAAAATATCAACACTGTTGTGGCGAAGCTTAATCATCTGTTGTATATGGATGATTTGAAGTTAATGGCTTCCACTCGAAACCACCTAGATCAGATGATAAAAACTGTAGAAACTTTCTCAAATGATATCAGTATGCATTTTGGACTAGACAAGTGCCGTATACTAAATATGGTCAGAGGAAAGGTTCAGCCCGGAGGTTTCGATATGCAAGATGGCCAAAACATCGAGGCAATGGGTGAAAATGATATTTATAAATATCTCGGAGTAAAACAGGCGCGGAAAATTGAGCATAAACAGATGAAAACTTAACTAACTTCGGAGTTCGTGCGAAGAGTAAGACAACTAAATCGGTCATATCTTATTAGTAAAAAATTGTTTAAGGCATTAAATACGTACGCCTGTTCCGCGCTGAGCTACTCATTTGGTATTATAAAGTGGTCAAAAACGGATATAGAGGGTCTTCAGCGAAAAGTAAGAACACTTCTCACAAATGCGCAAAAACATCATCCACGCAGTGCAGTAGAGAACATTGCCGCGGTATCAAGGAGGAAGAGGACTTATTGATATAGGTGAGCAATTAGATAAACAAATTGCTAATTTAAGAACTTATTTTCAGGTACAGGCTGAGACATCTACTTTACATCGAGCAATTTGCGCAGTAGATGACACAACGCCGCTTAAACTGAGGGAACAAGAAATGCGCACAAACCATCTGACTAAGCAAGAAAAAATGCGCACCTGGATGAGTAAACCTCTGCATGGGCGACATCTCAATGAGATTAGCCAAGAATATGTCGACAATACATCGTCGAACTATTGGTTGACATCAGGAAAGATGTTTCCCGAGACTGAGGGTTTCCTACTTGCCATTCAGGATCAGGTAATTCCAACTAAAAATTACCTAAAATATATTGTTAAAGATCCTCAAGTCCAAAATGACAAATGCCGATATGGATGCCAAGCCCAAGAAACCATCCAACATCTTACCGGTGACTGCCAGGCATTTGTCGGTACCGATTATAAAGAACGCCATAACTCAGTAGGAAAGATTATCCACCAAGAACTAGCTGACAAACTGGGACTTCTCCAAACCGACCATCTTCCTAATTATCAATAAGTTCCTGACAGAATGCTTGAAAATGACAACTACAAGCTATACTGGGACCGCACTGTGCTCACAGACCAACCAGTAGCCCATAATAGACCGGATCTCGTACTAGTGAATAAAATTACCAGGCAAACAACACTTATTGATGTGGCGATACCTAACACTAACAATTTGCGTGTTAAATACAACGAAAATATCGCCAAGTATAGAGATCTGGAAATACAAATCAAGAGACAATGGAGAATGGAAAGTACCCAGACAGTACCTATTGTTCTCTCTACTACTGGTGTTATTCCCAAAAACCTCCTAGCGAACATAAAACAACTGGATCTAAATGAACATCTTTATAAGGCCATGCAGAAAGCTGTACTCCTCGCGACGTCCAGATGTGTACGAAAATTTCTGGGAGATACTAAAACATACCAAGTCCCCTAGGGCTTGATAACAGGGAAAAAGTCCCACCAGAGCTCAATCCTTTTGATACCGTAGGTATCTGGCATGAGTGAATTTTCCCCTTAGAGGGAGTGTGAGCCGTATGGCTAAATCTGATAATAATACTCATAGCTAACCAGGCATACACCAAACAAAGGAACCTCTTCACTGCTTTTATTGACTATAAGAAAGCCTTTGACTCAGTGCCGCATGAATGGCTGGTAGATATATTAAGAATATAAAAAGTCGATGATAATATAGTAATCTTCTTAAGACATATAATGACAGATTGGAAGACTAAAATTCACCTCCAAGTACCTGGTGAAAACAATATCGAAACGGATAATATCGCAATTAACCGAGGCCTATTCCAAGGAGACTCGCTGAGTCCCTTGTGGTTCTGTCTAGCGATAAACCCACTATCCCAGCTATTGAACTCCGCTGACTCAGGTTTTAGCAATAAAAACAACAACACTGTAGTGGCGAAGCTTAATCATCTGTTGTATATGGATGATTTGAAACTAATGGCTTCCACTCGAAACCACTTAGATCAAATGCTAAAAACTGTAGAACACTTTTCAAATGATATCAGTATGCCCTTTGGGTTAGACAAATTTCGTGTACTAAATATAGTCAAGGGAAAGGTTCAGCTCGGGGTATTCGATATGCAAAATGGCCAAAACATCGAGGCTATGGGCGAAAATGATATGTATAAATATCTAGGAGTAAAGCAATCGCGGAAAATTGACGATAAACAAATGAAAATCGAATTACCATCAGAGTTCATACGAAGGGTAAAACAGCTACTCCGCTCATATCTTAATAGTAAAAATTTGTTTAAGGCATTAACCACCTACGCATTTTCCGCGCTTAGCTACTTATTTGGCATTATTAAGTGGACTAAAACGGATATAGAAAGTCTTCAGAGAAAAGTACGAACACACCTCACAAAGGCACAAAAACACCATCCTCGAAGTGCAGTAGAAAGAATGACATTACCAAGGTATTTAGGAGGACGAGGACTTATTGATATAAGCGAGCAATTAGATAAACAGATTAATAATTTAAGAACTTATTTCCAGGTACAGGCGGAGACGTCTACTCTTCATCGCGCGATTTGCGCTGTAGATGACACAATACCGATCAACCTGAGGGAACAAGAAATGCGCATAAATCATCTTACTAAGAACTAAAAAATGCGCAAATGTAAACCTCTGCACGGGCGACATCCGAATAAAGTCAGTCAAGACTCTGTCGACAATATAGCGTCAAACTATTGGCTGACATCAAGAAAGATGTTCCCTGAAACAGAAGGTTCATTACTCGCCATTCAGGATCAGGTTATACCAACAAAAAATTACCTGAAATTACCTGAATTCAAAGACCCTCAGGTCCAAAACGACAAATGCCGATATGGATGTCAAGCCCAAGAAACTATCCAACATCTTACCGGAGGCTGCCAGTCATTTGCTGCAACTGAATATAAGAAACGGCATGACTCAGTAGGGAAGATCCTTCATCAAGAGATAGCTATTAAACTGGGACTTCTACAAACAAACCATCTCCCATATTATTAATACGTTCCAGAAAGTATGCTTGAGAATGACAACTACAAGCTATACTGGGATCGCACTGTGCTCACAGACCAAACTGTAGCACATAATAGACCAGATCCCGTGCTAGTTAATAAACTAAGAAGACAAACAACTCTAATCGATGTGGCGATACCTAACAACAATAATCTGCGTGTTAAGTACACCGAAAAGATCGCCAAGTACAGAGATCTGGAAATACAAATAAGAAGACAATGGAGAATGGAAAGTACCCAGACGATACCTATTATTCTTTCTACCACTGGGGTCATTCCGAAGAACCTCCTAGAAAACATAAAAAAGCTGGGTCTAAATGAACATCTATATAAGGTCATGCAGAAAGCTGTGCTACATTCGACGTCCAGATGCGTGCGAAAATTTTTAGGAGATACACCGACGTACCAAGTCACCTAGGACTCGATAACATGGAAAGAGTCGCACCAGAGCTCAATCATTTTGATACCGTAGGTATCTGGGATGAGTGAATTTTCCCCTTAGTGGGAGTGTGAGCCGTATGGCTAAATCTGGATAATACTCATAGTACCTCAACAGAAAGGATGCGCAAAGGGCTCCATAGGTTGCAAAGAACAACTATTATCGACTCAGTCATTTCTAACCAGGCATAAACCAAACAAAGGAACCTCTTCACTGCTTTTATTGACTATAAGAAAGCCTTTGACTCAGTGCCGCATAAATGGCTGGTAGATATATTAAGAATATAAAAAGTCGATGATAATATAGTGACCTTCTTAAGACATATAATGACAGATTTGAAGACTAAAATTCACCTCCAAGTACCTGGTGAAAACAATATCGAAACGGAAAATATCGCAATTAACCTCGGCCTATTCCAAGGAGACTCGCTGTCCCTTATGGTTCTGTCTAGCGATAAACCCACTATCCCTGCTATTGAACTCCACTGACTCAGGTTTTAGCATTAAAAACAAGAACACTGTAGTGGCGAAGCTTAATCATCTGTTGTATATGGATGATTTGAAACTAATGGCTTCCACTCGAAACCACTTAGATCAAATGCTAAAAACTGTAGAACATTTTTCAAATGATATCAGATATCATTTTTCAAATGATATCAGTATGCCCTTTGGGTTTCGATATGCAAAATGGCCAAAACATCGAGGCTATGGGCGAAAATGACATGTATAAATATCTAGGAGTAAAGCAAGCGCGGAAAATTGACCATAAACAAATGAAAATCGAATTAACATCAGAGTTCATACGAAGGGTGTAACGACAATATTTTGCCTACCACAGGGGACTTTAACACAAGGGGTAGAAAATTGGGGGAAGAAACTAAGAGGGTGGAGATAAGGCAAGCAAAATAATCGCTACTTGTGCGAACGGCACTCAGGGTTTGGTAGGAGAGCTGGGGTCGTGGATAAGTAAAAGATAAAGGAGTTAGAATGGGGCAACTATAAGAAAATGAAATACAGGGGTCATTAATCTCTTGGGATAAACAAAATAAAAGTAAACAAGAAACACCTCAAGGAATTTAATATAGGGCGCCACTTGAGGTGCCTAATTACACCTATCACAACCACTAGTTGTAACTAGGAAAATAATTAGAAAGCATCAAAAACATATCTTTTTCAAACTCAAAAAAAAGGTTAGTTAAAAAAAATAAAAAGTTTAGAAAATAAAATTTAACTTTTATTTATGTGTCACCACAAACAGTTACAAAATAGAGAAATGCAAAATACAAAAAAAAACTTACGTGTCATCCGCTTACAAACTCCAAGAGTTGGAGATACTACATAATCTTAAAAAATTGATATAGAGGTTAACCTTGTTTTAAAATAAAACAAACTAATAGTAAAAAAAAAATAATAAAAAACGAGCTGTCATAAGTTAACATTAAATTTCAAAAAAAAACCAAACACACAAATTGACAGCTCAACTCAAAACCTAAAATTTACAATTTTAAATGTCAACGAAAGCAATTATTTAATTTAAAACAAATTGTCTGTCTTTACTTTAAAATTTGATCAAAAAGTTACCTGGATTTTCACTAACAAAATGCACTAGAATTTGTGGAACCAGACGCCACTGGAATATCCGAAACCATAACTGGAACTGAGGGCTTTACTCTCTGTGCAATGAACACAACTATCCATCTCCATATCTCGAACAAATCTATCTCCATACTGCCAAAAGCCTTGGATGATAACCAGCGAGAAACAAAACGAGGATGGAAACGACGATTCTTCCAAACCTCACTCAAACATTTACTGAACCATTAACTTCACACTGCTACACATTTTCTATGAAAAGGGGAAAAACAGAAAATTTTACAAACTCGACATGAATTTGGACATAACGCTGAACCGCTCTTGATCGCGGCTCCAACGAGAGTAACGAAATTATCTATTAAAATTGATCGCATAACTTGAAAATAAACAAACACTTGACATAGCAAAATCAACGAAACGGCGTACATATCCTTTTGCGACGCATCAACATGAAAAGAATTTGCCGAAGTAAAATAAACAACTCTCAAATGGTTTTATTACTCGGCGACGAAGCACTTTTGGGTACTTTGAAAGATACGAACTAACAAACACGGGAGAATTCCTCGTTTTATTTTTTAAATATATATAAGGAGTTTTTAATATATTTTATTATACGAGGAGGTTTCAATATACTCAAAAGAATCAATGAAATTGAAAATGCTACAATACCCCCACGTAAGAGCGAAAACTCGACTAACGGGAAAAGTTTTCGTTTAGGGCGAACAACAATCAGGTTGGAACAACAGTAGCATTTTCTAATTACTGCAACAACACATAATGACTTCAATAACTCAAACAGAACAAAAAATAAACAAAAATCATAACCAAAACTACACATCATAACTGTTTATGGTTCTAACGTAATAACATACAAAATAAAACTGGATGCTCAATTTGACGAATCGGCACCAGGTACAGTTTGTTGGCTCTTAAGCACAACGACACAATGGCATATTTCTACTAAAATGGCTTTTACCTAACCAAAAACGTGGAACAGACCAGTGTTGAAGTTTCTGGGAGCGAAAAGAGAGGTGCTTCCAGCTCAACAAAGGCGGGTGGCCAACAACACAGCTTAGACAAGCTTCGCTATGGTTATCCACATAATAAATAACCAAAACAATATCAAACAATAACAACACAGTTGACTGCGACAGTCAACCAATGAATTTCCAACCACTGGCTGAAAATCAAACTACCACAAACAGAAGAAAAACAGGATGGCCAATAGTTCCATAGAAATATCCTCTGGGATCGACGCAGCGAAAAATTTCCAAGTCAGGAAACTCCCAAAAGGACAAAAGAAGAAATAAATCTAAAACGTTAAAACACAATCTTGGAAAAGAAGAAGAAAAGGGGCACATGGCATACAAGCCATAACTGATACACAATCAGTTCAGTCTCAAACTAAATACTTCCAAAAGAAACAAAAAAAATCGTAACAGTCTTCCAAAGAAAACAAAAAGTTACGACAACACTCCAAAACAAACAAAAACATCATTACAGATCTCCAAGGGGACATAAGAAACACTATAATCTTCCATAAAAACAAAAAAATCATTACAGTCCGTCATCAACAATAAAACTTCCAACTGGGTACACAAATCTCAAAAGCAGGGCAAGAAGGGTGTAAAGAAGAAGAAGAGTATATATATACACAAGGCAAAAACTAATGACTTATCTTCCTTAAAAGCCCAACAGGTCACCTGGCGGATGAATCCAAAACTAATCGACCTAGCCGTTCCTCTTATGACAACTAATAAGGTCAAAGACACAGTTTGGGAAGGGAATAAAGGGACAACATCAAGAAATAAACTTCATCACTTCACGGATAATAATTGAATACAACATCTTCATACAAATCAGAAAGAAAACGTTCACTATTCTTCAACAAAACTCGAACAGGGTCACAACAATAAGTCTGGGGAATTCTTAGTGGGTCATTCAACGGTAGTACTATAAATACTTCAGATGTTTCACTAACATGGTCTCACAATCGACATAAACAATATTTTCACAATAAACGGCGGCCAGGTACTTTCACCTCAGCAAATCAAAACGTCACAATGGACAATGCAAGTATTTGTACCTCCGCTTCTGCCAAATCAAAAACACTAGATCACAAACTCTACAACAAGAAGGAATGCTATTGAGACTCAAATCAATAGTCTTACTTCAACACTTAGAAAGGCTTATCCTTTCTAATAATTCACGGAAAGGGGATGCTGCTACGCAGTCTTACACAACAACAGAAATATCCAAGGAAACACAAATCCAGGTCACATGCCTGTACGTCCTATATGGTATTTCAACAACACAATACGCAAATCACAAACTAATACATTTTAGACCATCAACATATCTCCACTACATCTGACCACACAAAGACAGGGAAAGACACTAACAGACAAAAGAAAACATAACATCACTTCCGCTATATATTCTCAACAAATCGGCCTTAGCCAGGAATACACGAAGTCGTATCATCATTCTCTCTTTTACTTGTACACAAAAAAGAACTAGGGAGAAACACAAGACTAACAGACAAAAGAAAAATAACAATACTCTGCTTTGTCGCTAACAAATCAGCCTTAGCCAAGGACAAACGGAATCGTATCATCATTTCCTCCTACTTACAACACAGAATAGGAACAAAGAAAACACGAGGAAACACGGAACTAACAGACATAAGGGAAACAACAATACTCCGCTTTGTCACTAACAAATCGGCCTTAGCCATGGACAAGCGAAATTGCATTATTATTCCCTCCTACTTATAAAACAAAAGACAACACGAAAACACACGGACTGATCATGGACTGTAAAATCAGAAACATTTTCCTTTTCGGGACTTAAAAAATTTTCACGCATTGCCTGGACTATTAAACTTTAAAGATACGAAAAAATTTGACCTATATTTTTCGTAATACAGCTCATTATAATTATATAGACACAGAGGAAGAAAAAGAGCAACTATATACGAAGGTCAAAGACTTGCCTACGAAATTTAAACGTAAACAAATTTATTTCTCAGACATGAAATACAAACTAAGAATAAACAAACTAATATCGTTCACATTTAAAAATGCTGACAATAAGTAATGACATAATTCCAAATAAGTATTTTTTAATTCACAAGGAAATAGACGAAAATTATTTCTACATAATTTTACGAAAACTGGACATAACAGAAAATGGAAATCGTAGCAGTTAACTTGGGGCAGGAATAGACTTGATTTCACGAAACACTGGTTAAAACAATATACAGAATTTCGTTCGAAACAAACTCAGACGAAATTCACATACAGAGTGGGACAAAAATACTAAAACAATGTTTGGTTGAAAGCAAATACACAATCTATTAAAAAAACTGGTTCAAACAACTGACTTAATGAACTTCACATACAGGGTGATACAAAAAAACTAATAATATTGAAAACTTGACTTTTGAGTGAGCTACACAAAATAACACAACCTAAAACAACCTTGCTCTTGTTCTGAAAACTAAATGAGACTGCTCCTAGGCAAAACTAAACAGCACCTCCGATCACGAGTATTACACTTGTCATCATTCAGATACAAGACAGGAAAAACAATCTCCAATTAACCCGTGGCTTAACATACGCCGTCAAAGAGGGATAATTAGGGAACACAGGGGAACTACTTCTCACATTCACAATCTCCTATTTAACCCGTGGCATAACACAAACGCCGTCAGAGAGGGCTTAGAGGAAACAATGAAATGGCTTAGGACAAGGGACAATCAACAAAACACAACTATACTCATCAGCTCAAAGAAAAGTCACTCAAACAATAAACACATTAACTCAAAATGACCGGACAAAACAAAATTACAAAAAAACGATTATTCTGTAAGAAATCAGTCAAAAATAAATGTAACAATAACGGTATAATTTGTTATTGTAAATAACTTAAAATTCAATATTCAATCTCAAAATATTTGCTTTCATTTACCAATACACATAAAATACATATAGAAAAATTTCTACAGTACACGAAATAAAAAAAACAACATTACATATGTTGATACAAATACATATATCAATACAATTACATGAACAAAACTGTTTGTGGGACACCGGGGCACTATCTGAAAGACGGGGTTTCATAAAAATGGCAGAAAACCAGGGAAAAACTGAAATAGATATGTGGCTTGGGAAAAGAGGCGAATTCTAAAAAAAATAGGAATATTCAACAGCCCCTCGGTTGGGAACCATGTTTTGTAACGAAAGTACAAATGGCGCATACCTAATACACGCCACACACGTTGGGCGACATTTTTGTAACGACAATATTTTGCCTACCACAGGGGACTTTAACACAAGGGGTAGAAAATTGGGGAAAGAAACTAAGGGGGTGGAGATAAGGCAAGCAAAATAATCGCTACTTGTGCAAACGGCACTCAGGGTTTGGTAGGAGAGCTGGGGTCGTGGATAAGTAAAAGATAAAGGGGTTAGAATGGGG
>OU898277.1:91261833-91271833 GCA_918026665.1 Diabrotica balteata
TCGCATTTGGGAATAAATGTTATTAGTGTGTTAAAGGTGCCACAATAGTGCAACAATTTTCTTATACGCGATGGCAATGTTGACCAGAAATAAAAGGACAATAATTTTAGGAAAGATTAAAGAAATATTAACTTTAAGAAAAGAAGCATTTTATTTCTTCAAACATTATATTTAGCTTGAGTATGACATACTAATTTTTCATTTATGGAAATTATGTAAGTTTGACTGATGAAAATTATAATTTTATTGTTCTGTATATCCGAGTAAAAAAAATCATAGAATTACTCGTCTTTTGGCGCATATAACCTAATTGCGAATAAAAATTACAGTAAAACCTCTATACAACGGACCTCTATTTAACGGACTTCGGATATATTGGACAAAAAATCCGGTCAAATGCCAAAAAAAAAAAAATAAAAACGTACGAATGAACACATTTACTGTACGCCAGTAAATAAATAAGTTTAAATTTTTGCAATCCTAAATTAAAGGTTTTACAAAATTTGGAGTCTGTGTCTGGAACGTCTGTGTCTTATATATGTAATCAGTATGGCATACAAAAGAAAGATGTTTCTGACACAAAAAACAAGAGCAAAATAAATAAATTTTCATTAATGTGTGATGAAGGAGAGAACAGCAATCTCAGAAAATGAATGAAATTGGCTCCTGAAACTTTACTGAAAGAAGCAATCTTTAAATGGTACGGCCAACAATGTTTCAGTGGGGTGCCAGTCCGGGCAGTCGAATTGAAATCTGCTGGAATTAAATTAGCAAATCATATGGACATACCATTGAAATTAAGTGCTGGATGGCTCTGGCGCTTTCTCAAAAGCTTCAAGTGCAACAAAAGAAGAAATGGAACTTTTTAGACAAAAATTAGTGAAACATATCAGTAACGAAATGCTATTAGAATCTCAGATTTGTAATCCTGATGAAACTGGTTACTTATGGCGTACTTTACCTAAAACAACACAAGCCTCCAAATATGAAAAATACAATTCTAGAAGAAAAATCAGCAAAGACAGGGTATCGGCACTGTTTTGTGCTAACGCCGATGTATCATCATCTTGGTGCTACAGCCCTTAGAGGGCCTCGACCTTCTCAAGCTTTCTACGCCATTCTGTTCTGTCCCTTGCTTGAATTTTCCAGTTGCCGACTCCGATCTTGTCCGCATCTTGTGTTACCCCATCTATCCACCTCGGCTTTGGTCTACCCCGTCGTCTCATTCCCACAGGTTGCGCTGTTAGATTCTTTTTTATCATGTTCAATTCAGGGACCCGGGCTACATGTCCTGCCCACTGCAGGCGGTTTCGCTTAATTATAGTGGTTATATCTTTACCACACGCCGATGTATCACATAGATAGAATCCTGTAATGTTTGGCAAATCTCGTAAACATAGAGTTTCAAGAGATATAATGCTTCATCCGTGCGTTTCATATTATAGCTCCAAAAAGTGAAAGATGGTTTACCTGGTTTTTGACAAGCAAAATACAACATCGCTTTTACAGTCCATAAATCAGGGTATACTTTTGGCAACCAAACGAATATATCGCAGACATTTTTAGACGCAGTAATGGTTGCACAATGGAGATATTGTAGAAGATACAAGAGGACAGCGGATTTGCAAAAATTAAGGTCTTACAATTTAAACTCAGAAATTTTTAATTTTGCTGTAGCATGGAGGAAGTGAAAGAGCAAACATTAAAAAAATAGTTGGAAGAATTTGTTTGATGCCCAAGATGCAGACACAGATTTAGAAGGTCTGGAAGTTACTGGATTTCTGTGGGACAATGTATAATAATGCCGGAGAACATGTAGCTGAGGAAGACGTTTTACAATGGCTAGAAGTCGATGAAGGTGACCCTAGGTATAACATCATGATTGAAAGTGAAATAGCAGATGAAGGTATAAACCTAAAAAATGAGGATTGAAGTAAAGATAGCGAAAAAGAGGACAAAACAACACTGCTTAAAATGACGTTATCAGAAGAAAGATCGCATCTCGATGATCTTGTAACATTTATTAATTCTTCATCATATAACGAAGTTCAACTGTATTTTACGCATTTTCATAATTTTGGAAAGTTGATTATAAAAACAGCAAACATCGAAAGTGCAACAAACGCTAATAAATTCCTTTTTCAAAACAGGATTACCGACAGCAAGCGCGTCGATATCAAGAGCAACGTCACTTCACGACGAACGTCCAAAAACAATTAAATAGAATTTTGTTTTTATTTTGTATTTTTTATATAATATATCTTAATACGCTACATACATATTTCTATATAACGGACTTTCGGCTTTAACGGACACCCCGTCCCCCCTAATAGTCCGTTATATCGAGGTTTTACTGTACTTGAAAAATAAATTTTGAATATGAAGGACAGTAAGAAAAGCTAAATACCATATATATGTTTCAAATTTTATCATTATTATCAAATTTTAGCGCCTATTGTGAGTTATTTAACTTGGTAATTTAAACGACTTATCGCAAGATTTGAATCCGACCAGCTTGAAGAGAAAAAATGTGGAATTGTTGTTGGTCATATCCTCACTATACTTTTTCGGACACGTGGAAACTGTTTTATTTTTAAGTGAAGAATTTTCGAGTCAAGTGAAATAAAATGTTTTTCAAACATCTTCTTGACTTAGTGGAAATGGAAATTTCAAAACGCTAATCTTGGACCTTTTTTAAACAGAATGGGATATCCTATGATACCCCATTTTTAGATCTCTATACAATAACTTAAAACACAAATCAAAACGTTGCCACAAAAATGACGGCTGTCAAATTTGAGCGTTTTTTTACATTATGCCGTTTTTTGACTCAACGGCCAATCATCAAAACACTAGCAATTATTGTTTACTTTGTAATCTGATGGAGATTAGTATCAAATGGCATTTTAAAATTCAAATTGAATCAGGCTCTGTATGCTAGACAAACCCATTATAGACCCGGATTTTTTTTACCAATTTCCTAACTTGATTTGATACCGCTATAGCAGTTATAAAAACCCCTTTCTCAGAAGGATTTATACATTTATAAATAAAGTATGGAACATTCCATTTAAAAACAATGTTCAGAATCTGTCAATGTTCCTCAAGAAACAACTAAACGTTTGTAGAAAAAATAATAATAACAAAATAAATAAACAAATCGATATCGCGTTATAAAGCGATTTTAACAAAAATATGAACTTAAACGGCTCCTAGATCGTCTTTTTAATAGTAGGGATTTTATGTTCAGTAGGGTCAAGAAATAAGCAGGTATCTAAATTATGTCAATATTAAAGGTCTTTTTTTAGCCGAGAACTTGAAATTTTCAACTATTGTTTTTGTGCTAAAATCTTTTCATGCATCAACATTGCCGAATTTAAGCTTGCTATTTGATAAGTAGGTAGGTACTTTTTAGAAAGTACTGTATAGAAATGTAAATACAATCGATTCAAAATCACTGGTCTAATTCTGAATTGACTTTGAATGAAATAAAGGACGACTTTTATGCCGAAACGTGTGTTTAATGTGGCCCATATCGACGGTCTCATTCTAATACCCCGTAAGTGAGTTAACCGTAAGTTTACAGGAGAAACATTTTTCTGTTTCTACAAGTCAATACAGGTCCAAATTCAAAATAATTTTTAATTTTACTTATTTGTGTTGTACTGAAGGTCAACCATCCTTTGCTGTTAATTTTTTTTATATATTTATTATTATACAGCAGATACAGGCTATTGAAAGTGATTAGGTACAAAAAAAATGAGATACAGGCTGTTGCAGTGTTCAATTGAAATTGGTTAAATGGGTAGTATTATGAACTTACTGAAATGATAGATGTTTGATAATGGGGCTGAAACTGATAAATAAACTAACCAATAAATAAACAATGTTTTTAATTATTGATAAAAAATAATATTAATAATAATATAAAAATGCCACAGTGAAACTATAATGAGTAAAAGAAAAATTGAACCGGTTAAATAAAAAATGAATAACTAATAATACTTTTAAACTGAACTATTTCCAAATTTATGGGGAGTGGGGTAAATTGTCGTAAAATGCATGACAATCCGAGGTAAAACAGACTTCATTTCTTGCAAATGTTGCCACTTTTTTTGTTTGAAGCGTCGATCTGTATGTAGTGAGTCATAGATAAAACTTTTGGGATACTTTGGAGATCTGGCCGGTAGTGGTTGTAGTTCATGACTAAAATCAATCTTATATTAAATATTGTTTTCGTGGTGGTCATATTTTAAGTGTCTCAAATCCATGACAGTGGGATCATTTGATTTCTTGACTGGACGAATGCTCTTGTAAATCCATGATTTTAAGAAATCCTTGAAAAACTCATGAGTTACAAAGGGAGCTTCTAAGGGCATTGGGTTTTTCCTGGCTTCTTTTGTGAGTCGTACATAATCACTTGGCAGTAAAAAGAGTTTTTCAATCTTCGTTCTATAACGGAGTGGACAGAGTTACACTCCATTTGAGTGTGCCCTTTTTCTAAATATTTTTGCTCTATCGTGAAACCTTTCTAAATTAAATAATTTGGCAAGGCGTTAGATAGCACACAATTCCTATTTTGGTAACATCATCCATCAGAATATAAAACTATCGGTATGTCTTTGACGAACTACTCTTGGATAAAGTTTTATATAAAAGTTGTAAAGCTGGAAGCAGATAAATCACCTTCTGACTCAATCCACCAGTAATTTGTACATTCGCGCGATGCCAAATTATAAATTGTAAAATTATGAACAGCTAGTGTTGTTTTGTAATAAAGCTTATTTGCGTTAATAACTGACCATATTTTAACTGCTTGCATGTCCATGCAAACAGAGTAGATAGAACCTTGAAGGGCTAGTTGCTTGTCTGCGTCTTCTTCTTTTCTTGCTGCATTTTTTCTCAAGATATTGCATCGATCTTTACGTGGTTTGTACAGTGAGATATTCATGTCAGAAAAAATGTTATCAATTAATGTATTGCTGACTATCAAATTAACTTTCATGTTATCTTCGCAATATTTTCTATACTCTCGATATATATCCTGTTTGGTCTGAAAGAACTGTTCCAAATACAACTTTGAGGTTTCTTGTCTACAATAGTGAGAAGGCTCCTTCGCTAAGTTGTTAAAAAATTTAATTAAATTTTCTCGTTTTAATTTGTTACTATTTGAAATGCATCTTTGGCTAACGGTAGACGAGAATGAATTAAACCCGTGTTCCATTCCTTTTAACGAATCGTGTACCATATCTTCTTTGAGACCAAGTGTACTCAAATACATCTTTTTGCATGCTCTGAATTTGACATTGTCGTTATTCCTTAAATAGTAGTAATAAGTGCCTTGTCTTCCAGATCCTTGTGATAATTCTCTTTGCGGTCTTAACATTCCTACTTTGATATCGGCTATCAGTACTGCATCTTTGATAGCCGATGTATTGTTCGCCGTACATTCTTTTATTTTTTGTCACACTTCTTTTCCAATTTCCTGGGTTGAACCCTTTTCTTCTTTTTTTATTAAATATTTCTGACTTCTGATTTCTGACAAAAATCATCTTGAACATGTAAAACCAAGTAATCCATATGACTATTATTATTACTATTTGTCGGATTATCTAATGATTTATTAGGGTATGTATGAAAAGATGTGTTTCTGTCTAGTTCACTATCATTTTGTAGATTGCAGTTAATGTTGTAATTTATAGATAAAACATCTTGTTCATTACTTTCTAAAGTTTCAGTGGTCATAGTCATCATAACTAAATTTTTTTCACGTGATATGCTTTGATTCTGAAAATAAAACAACAGCATATAAATAACCTGTAACACACAATTATTTATAAAGGGGTTTAAGTAATAACATGTATCATCTTTAATTGAAGAAATGTTATATTTTCTTATTAGTATTAAATAATTTCTTTGTGCTTTTGCATTAAATCACCTTTAAAAACAAACAAAAAGCAGTTACTTACCATAAATGATGCCATCGTCAAGGAAAAATCACGTTTTTAAACCAATTTGACCCTAACCTAACAACATGCATAAGAAACTAATAGGATACGGGTTATTACACGGCGCCAAATGGCTGTAGTAGATACAGCATATTAGAAACATGAGATTCGAAGACCTTGCAATTTTATTTCAGATTCGGGATTTTCTTAACAGATAGAACATTCCTTCTTTATCATTATGGCGCGAAAACCTAAAATTTGATTTTTTTGTAGATACGGGGTATTAGAATGGGACCGTCGATATATTGTATTGCAATTTCTAAAATTTTAGATTATTAACCTTATTTATCTGAGAAAACTAACTACGACAAATTTGTTATAGCATGAAAACTTAATAATTGTCCAATTTCTTCAAAAATGAATGGATATTCTGGTTTGGCGATTGTAGTTCGTGAATCTGGAATTGATTTTGAAAGTTCAATATTACAAACCCCTGAATGTTGATAAAACTCCTAGTTGCTAAATTAAATCAACTATGTGGAAATTACTTTTTACTGATGTTTCAGCCATTGGTTTCTTAAAGTACTGATCAAAATGAAAAAGAGAATTAATTTCATATTTGATATCTGTGATAGTTTGTCTGTTTTTACATGTAACTGATGTCAATGGGAATATTTAGCCAACGTTAAGCAATTCAATGCTTTTATGATGTATGGCAGTAGCCGCAGCAGTACCCTTGACAGTTTCCAACATTAATCAACATGTTATCAAATCTGATTATGATATTTCATGACTAATGCGCCTTCGCATTCTAGTTCCAAGACTATTATCTATTGTTGAGTATAATTTTGGCTACCATATTCGTTATGGTGACTATTTGCACCAGCTTTGAATAATGATATAGTCAATTTTCCGTACCTTTGCCTTAAATTTTTTAGCCATAATGTTCTGCTACCAGGAGCATGGTTACCTTGGATCTTTCCCTGATGAATGATCACATGCAAAAGTTCATATTTTTAAGGATATCTCGTAATGTGCCAAATATTTCAGATTGCATTTCTTTATTCAATTGACCAATTGTGTTGTTTAGTTCAGCCATCTAAGGAGCTACTGATCTTAGTCGATCCATAGCACTGGAAAGATATAGCAATATGCCATACGTACGCGAAGATCAATTCAAAAGGTGGGTACACATATGCTCCGAATACCGTTTCGAACCCCGTCGCGTTCTTAAGTGTGGACGGAGTCATGCAACCGCGTACCGTACCTCGACGCGTCAACAACGTACATCGAAGCGATCCATCGGTTGTCGGTAAAATACCTACGCATCAAAAGAAATTTGAGCGTGGCAATGTACACCGCGAATTCATGTTTGGACTAGCTTGCGAATCTTTTATCGAATCTCCAGTCATTCAAAATAGTCAGTCTGTTATTTTGAAGGTTGACGGTGTTTTTAAAGTTGAGTGCATCAAAATGGAATGGACCATCTCCTTTCACGAATATTTTTCGTCTTATTAACTGAATAATGCATAAGAATGTAGGCTGCTGCAGCAACATCTATCTTGCACATGCGAATTCAACTCAATTACTGCTGGAACGCTAAAATGTTTGGTACAAAGTACGGAGCGGTGTTCGGTTCGTTACTTATTTCAATGCCTCCTGTAACAACGTCGCGAACTTTTGTTGATCGCGTCGCTGTACGCGACGGGGTTCGAGACGGTATTCGGAGCATATGTGTACCCACCTTAAGATCGCATTTATTGCTATTTAACATAAAAATGCTGCGCTGCTGCATCGCTTAACGTTTGCTTGACGATTCGAATTGTTTTCTAATTTCATCTGTATTTTAATCTTTTCACACTGGTCTGCTAATACTGGTAGCAGTTATCTTGCGCTTATTACCATGTTGTTATATAGATACACTAGGTCTAATCTCCGAGAAACCAGTCATCTAATGACACTTTCTAAACATTCATTTTTCAAATTTAGGGCAAATTGATATAAAGAAAAATCATTGCTTTCATAAATCAGACTATTATTTTCGGATAATTCAGATTTTCACAGCCGAAAACTCTGCGTTTATGTTCTGAGCGATTGAAAAGCCGGAGTGTGCTATTGATAAAACATAGCTTGTGATAGATTGCTCTGATAAGCTAAATTTGTTTTAGACCAAAACCTCTATAAGGTTTTACCAACACCACCTGACTAGGTGTTTGAAATAAATAAATATTTATGTTAAATACCCCAATATTTGTATATTATAATATTTTACAATGCATATGTAGGGAAATAATGTGGATATTTAGAGCAAACTAAGCTTATTTATCAAATACGAATGTTATAAAACCTACTATTCTTTAAATTAGACCTGCTTGGAGGACAATGTGACAAATGCATTACAGAAAACAGAGCTGTATTACAAAAAGAAATCGGGAAACGTAACAGATTGCTTTTATAATCAGATCAAAACTTGAGGTCCCTTAAATTAGCGGGGACACATGAGCGGAATCCAATTTAACCTACGTCATATATTTCACCCATATTTCACTAATTTATTACCAATTCGATAATTTTTTAATATTCAAGCTAGCAGAATTCTAAAAGCAATATTTATGATATACTACAGTGTTTTGTTACGTTTTTACAAATTTTTTACCACCCTAGTAAGTATTCACCTCTCCATTAACTCGTACAAGAAGTCAATAAGTATGTTATGTTAAAATTTAAGGTAAAAAATCTTCTTTTACCATTTCACTGTCCTCTACTTATAACTGAAATAAAAAAAGTATTTTATTAAATTTTTACTTGGCCAGCCTGATAATTTTTAACTCCTAAACGAATCTTATTTGAAAACTTTCCCGCTAGCTTAATATTCGAGTCAGTGGAGTTAGAAAAATATGTGGTACTTTTGAAATACCATAGTGTTCTGCTAGGCTTTTACGAATTTATTACTACCCTAGTAATTTTTTACTCCTTAACTTACCCCTATAGAAGTCAATAACTATGTTATGTTAAAATTTAAGGTGAAAAAATATTCTTTTAAAATTTCACTGTCTTCTACTTATAACCAAAATAAAAAAGTGTTCCGTTTTCAACAAAATTTGACTACCCTGTAATTTCCGTCTTAATTGAATATTCTTAAAATATTTATCTCCTAAAATGTTTTCCAAGTAATATAAATTATTTATGCTATACAACTTATACCCTAAACAGTATGTTCTGACCAATCTTTAATACCATTCTTATTTAAATATTATATTTAATACCTAAACTATTTTCGAAATTTTCAGGTAGGTACCTAATAAATACAAATCTTTCAATCTTTTAACAATAGGTGCCCAAGGTGTCTCGATCCGCCTTTATAATTAGCCAATTAATGTAATAGTCGTAATAAAACTATTGCAAATTGAATATTTCTTACCTGGTTATCATTACGTGAAATATAATAATTCAGTTTTATTTACTAAAACTCAACTTAATTTGAGTTATTTTATATTTATAAAAGGGTACTAGCGACTCTAATCCCAGTAAATATTTTAAAACAGTTAAAATTTATAATTTTTTTAATAAAGTACTTTCATATCTTCATTTAAACATTTAAAAAATATATATTATTTAACACAGAATAATATTTCAGAATGCTTTTCAATTAGGGTAGTCGAGAAAAAAATTACTAGTCTGGTAAAAATATAGTAAAAATCTAGCAGAGCACTTTTGTATTTCCAAAAAGATTTTGCATTTACCTAGAGTGAATGTGTAGCTCGTGGAATATTTTCCAATAACTGTGGCTTAAGGCGTCAAAAATTATAAGGGGAAGTCAAACTCAGTATAAACTGAGCAAGCAATTTATACTTTCAGTTACAAGTGGAGTACAGTAAACTTGTAAAAATAGATTTTATATCACCTTAAATTTTAACCTAGCAGAATTATTGACTTCTCATAGAAGGTAGTTGAAGGGTGAAAAATTACTAGGGTGGTAATAAATAAGTAAAATCTAGCACAACGGTGTAGTATTTCATATTTTCGAAAAGATTTTTCTTTTGTATTCAGCT
>OU898277.1:91276833-91281833 GCA_918026665.1 Diabrotica balteata
GTGTGTGTGTGTGTGTGTGTGTGTGTGTGTGTGTGTGTGTGTGTGTGTGTGTGTGTGTGTGTGTGTGTGTGTGTGTGTGTGTGTGTGTGTGTGGTGAACATATTCCTGTATTATGGTAACTTCATAAATTGTGGTAACTTACACACGTTACCACTATTTTTTTTCTCAATATCTTCTTCGTTTTAGTAGTATTTACTATCAAAATAATTTTATATGCTCTTGTTTTTATTTGGGTTTCGATAGGTATTTTTTTTGCTAGGATAGGACCGAAAAGAGCATAAATAAAAAATGTATTACCCTGATTCTGCGTATGTTACCAGAAATCAGGATGAGGCAGATTTAATTTACACACGTAATTGTGGCATCATGGGCGTGGTCGTAAAGTAGCGCCCTCTGAGATGACCTTGCGGTGTTGCACATTTCAGTTAAAATAAAACTAGTCTTATTTCGCATTTGGGAATAAATGGTATTAGTGTGTTAAAGGTGCCACAATTTTCTTATACGCGATGGCGATGTTGACCAGAAATAAAAGGACAATAATTTTAGGAAAGATTAAAGAAATATTAACTTTAAGAAAAGAAGCATTTTATTTCTCCAAACATTATATTTAGGTTGAGTATGACATACTAATTTTTCATTGATGGAAATTATGTAAGTTTGACTGATGAAAATTATAATTTTATTGTTCTGTATATCCGAGTAAAAAAATCATAGAATTACTCGTCTTTTGGCGCGTATGACCTAATTGCGAATAAAAATTACAGTAAAACCTCTATACAACTGACCTCTATTTAACGGACTTCGGATATAATGGACAAAAAATCCGGTCAAATGCCAAAAAAAAAAAAAAACGTACGAATGAACACATTTACTGTACGCCAGTAAATAAATAAGTAAATAAATAATAAGTTTAAATTTTTGCAATCCTAAATTAAAGGTTTTACAAAAGTTAACGTCTGTGTCTTAAATATGTAATCAGTATGGCATACAAGAGCAAGATGTTTCTGACACAAAAAACAAGAGCAAAATAAATAAATTTTCATTTATGTGTGATGAAGGAGAGAACAGCAATCTCAGAAAACGAATGAAATTGGCTCCTGAAACTTTACTGAAAGAAGCAATCCTAAAATGGTACGGCCAACAATGTTTCAGTGGGGTGCCAGTCCGGGCAGTCGAATTGAAATCTGCTGGAATTAAATTAGCAAATCATATGGACATACCATTGAAATTAAGTCCGGGATGGCTCTGGCGCTTTCTCAAAAGCTTCAAGTGCAACAAAAGAAGAAATGGAACTTTTTAGGCAAAAATTAGTGAAACGTATCAGTAACGAAATGATATTAGAATCTAAGATTTGTAATCCTGATGAAACTGGTTACTTATGGCGTACTTTACCTAAGACAACACAACCCTACAAATATAAAAAATACAATTCTAGAAGAAAAATCAGCAAAGACAGGGTATCGGCACTGTATTGTGCTAACGCCGATGTATCACATAGATAGAATCCTGTAATGTTTGGCAAATCTCGTAAACATAGAGTTTTAAGAGATATAATACTTCATCCGTCCGTTTCATATTATAGCTCCAAAAAGTGAAAGATGGTTTACCTGGTTTTTGACAAGCAAAATACAACATCGCTTTTACAGTCTATAAATCAGGGTATACTTTTGACAACCAAACGAATATATCGCAGACATTTTTAGACGCAGTAATGGTTGCACAATGGAGATATTGTAGAAGATACAAGAGGACAGCGGATTTGCAAAAATTAAGGTCTTACAATTTAAAATCAAAAATTTTTAATTTTGCTATAGCATGGAGGAAGTGAAAGAGCAAACATTAAAAAAATAGTTGGAAGAATTTGTTTGATGCCCAAGATGCAGACACAGATTTAGAAGGTCTAAAAGTTACTGGATTTCTGTGGGACAATGTATAATAATGCCGGAGAACACGTAGCTGAGGAAGACGTTTTACAATGGCTAGAAGTCGATGAAGGTGACCCTAGGTATAACATCATGATTGAAAGTGAAATAGCCGATGAAGGTATGAACCTAAAAAATGAGGATTGAAGTAAAGATAGCGAAAAAGACGACAAAACAACACTGCTTAAAATGACGTTATCAGAAGAAAGATCGCATCTCAATGATCTTGTAACATTTACTAATTCTTCATCATATAACGAAGTTCAACTGTATTTTACGCATTTTCATAATTTTGGAAAGTTTATTATAAAAACAGCAAACATCGAAAGTGCAACAAACGCTAATAAATTCCTTTTTCAAAACAGGATTAACGACAGCAAGCGCGTCGATATCAAGAGCAACGTCACTTCACGACGAACGTCCAAAAACAATTAAATAGAATTTTGTTTTTATTTTGAATTTTTTATATAATATATCTAAATACGCTACATATATATTTTTATATAACGGACTTTCGGCTTTAACGGACACCCCGTCCCCCCTAATAGTCCGTTATATCGAGGTTTTACTGTACTTGAAAGATAAATTTTGAATATAAAGGACAGTAAGAAAAGCTAAATACCATAATATATATGTTTCAAATTTTATCATTATTATCAAATTTTAGCGCCTATTGTGAGTTATTTAACTTGGTAATTTAAACGACTTATCGCAAGATTTGCATCTGACCAGCTTGAAGAGAAAAAATGTGGAATTGTTGTTGGTCATATCCTCACTATACTTTTTCGGACACGTGGAAACTGTTTTATTTTTAAGTGAAGAATTTTCGAGTCAAGTGAAATAAAATGTTTTTCAAACATCTTCTTGACTTACTGGAAATGGAAATTTCAAAACGCTAATCTTGGACCTTTTTTAAACAGAATGGGATATCCTATGATACCCCATTTTTAGAGCTCTATACAATAACTTAAAACACAAATCAAAGCGTTGCCACAAAAATGACGGCTGTCAAATTTGAGCGTTTTTTTACATCATGCCGTTTTTTAACTCAACGGCCAATCATCAAAACACTAGCAATTATTGTTTACTTTGTAATCTGATGGAGATTAGTATCAAATGGCATTTTAAAATTCAAATTGAATCAGGCTCTGTATGCTAGACAAACCCATTATAGACCCGGATTTTTTTACCAATTTCCGAACGTGATTTGATACCGCTATAGCAGTTATAAAAACCCCTTTCTCAGAAGGATTTACACATTTATAAATAAAGTATGGAACATTCCATTTAAAAACAATGTTCAAAATCTGTCAATGTTCCTCAAGAAACAACTAAACGTTTGTAGAAAAAATAATCATAACAAAATAAATAAACAAAAAAAAAATATGAACTTAAACGGCTCCTAGATCGTCTTTTTAATAGTAGGGATTTTATGTTCAGTAGGGTCAAGAAATAAGCAGGTCTTTCTTTAGCCGAGAACTTGAAATTTTCAACTATTGTTTTTGTGCTAAAATCTTTTCATGCATCAACATTACCGAATTTAAGCTTGCTATTTGATAAGTAGGTAGGTACTTTTTAGAAAGTACTGTATAGAAATGTAAATACAATCGATTCAAAATCACTGGTCTAATTCTGAATTGACTTTGAATGAAATAAAGGACGACTTTTATGCCGAAACGTGTGTTTAATGTGGCCCATATATTGTATTGCAATTTCTAAAATTTTAGATTATTAACCTTATTTATCTGAGAAAACTAACTACGACAAATTTGTTATAGCATGAAAACTTAATAATTGTCCAATTTCTTCAAAAATGAATGGATATTCTGGTTTGGCGATTGTAGTTCGTGAATCTGGAATTGATTTTGAAAGTTCAATATTACAAACCCCTGAATGTTGATAAAACTGCTAGCTGCTAAATTAAATCAACTATGTGGAAATTACTTTTTACTGATGTTTCAGCCATTGGTTTCTTAAAGTACTGATCAAAATGAAAAAGAGAATTAATTTCATATTTGATATCTATGATAGTTTGTCTGTTTTTACACGTAACTGATGTCAATGGGAATGTTTAGCCAACGTTTAGCAATTCAATGCTTTTATGATGTATGGCAGTAGCCGCAGCAGTACCCTTGACAGTTTCCAACATTAATCAACATGTTATCAAATCTAATTATGATATTTCATGACTAATTCGCCTTCGCATTCTAGTTCCAAGACTATTATCTATTGTTAAGTATAATTTTGGCTACCATATTCGTTATGGTGACTATTTGCACCAGCTTTAAATAATGATATAGTCAATTTTCCGTACCTTTGCCTTAAATTTTTTAGCCATGATGTTCTGCTACCAGGAGCATGGTTACCTTGGATCTTTCCCTGATGAATGATCACATGCAAAAGTTCATATTTTTAAGGATATCTCGTAATGTGCCAAATATTCCAGATTGCATTTCTTTATTCAATTGACCAATAGTGTTGTTTAGTTCAGCCATCTAATGAGCTACTGATATATAACTCCATAGCACTGGAACGATATAGCAATATGCCATACGTACGCGAAGATCAATTCTAAGATCGCATTTATTGCTATTTAACATAAAAATGCTGCGCTGCTGCATCGCTTAACGTTTGCTTGACGATTCGAATTGTTTTCTAATTTCATCTGTATTTTAATCTTTTCACACTGGTCTGCTAATACCGGTAGCAGTTATTTTGCTCTTATTACCATGTTATTATCTAGATACACTAGGTCTAATCTCCGAGAAACCAGTCATCTAATGACACTTTCTAAACATTCATTTTTCAAATTTAGGGCAAATTGATATAAAGAAAAATCATTGCTTTCATAAATCAGACTATTATTTTCGGATAATTTAGATTTTCACAGCCAAAAACTCTTTGCGTTTATGTCCTGAGCGATTGAAAAGCCGGAGTGTGCTATTGATAAAACATGTAGCGTTTTATATTTAATGTCTAAATAATAATATAAATTCGATTCTATATAGTACGCCCCTGGTACGCTAGAAATGTGTTGTCTGTAGAGATTTTTAAATACGCAATAATTCTTCAATAAAT
>OU898277.1:91286833-91409833 GCA_918026665.1 Diabrotica balteata
GACAATATTATAGGGATTTTGTTCTTAGTTTTTCTATTTTTTAGTCTATTACCTTTTGACCATACATCTTTAATGGGAACCGACCTATTTAAGGACTTGACATAATCTCTCCAGCTATTTCTTTTAGCTTGTTTAGTGATCTTCTTCGCGTAGGCATCATCTTTTTTATACTTGAGTAGGTTTTCTTGGTTTGGATTATCTTTGAATATACAAAAACTTTCCCGTCTTGTTCTGACTGCTTCCTCACATTCTAAATCCCACCAGTATTTTCCTCTGAAAGTTAGTCAGATTAAGAGAAGATATCTTCCGAAAATTGTTCATATAATTTCCAGTCGGCTTTCTTTAAATTCCACTTTTCTGAATACGGGTTATATATATATATATCCTCCTAACATTGCAGACTCTGCATTAAGGTTTTTACCATACACAACGGACTCGAGCGATTTATGGACTCAATATACAGAGTCCGTAAAGTTTTTCATGTATTTCTTTTAACTGATTGTTATTTTTTACCAAAATTTTATTGAATGAGAAACTAGAGACCTCTACCTACTGCACAAATGTATTACAAAAATTGTGGGTATTATAGAATAGCTGCAAATTATAAAACAAAATGAGTCCGTAAAGTCGCCTTTAATTCAGCCATTTGCCGTGGAGAGCGCTTTTATGAGTATACTGAATGTGTATATCACTTATGTGTTAAACCATATTGCCATATTACAGACTCGACTTAGCTGGCAACAGTGTTGTTCAACTATTGAATCATTTTATCTGGCTCAAATTACAGAGTAAGATTGTTTACGTTCATATGGTGATGTTATCGTAAATTTTTGGGTTTGGAAAATTTATTGGTATACAGTGTATATATTTAGTAAAATAAACGAGGATATTTTGTTTCACAGAAATTACTTCGACACTGAAATTTTTAATAAACGAACACGTATTTCTATTTATATACTCGTATAGAATAAGCTACTTATTTTTTATTCAATTGAAAAGTTACATTGAGATTAGATTTTTGAAAGGACGCAATTTAATTTTTTTGATATGTGGGGGTGGTGAGTATAAACTTCAATTCAAGTTTGTGAAGTCGCAACCCTTGTTCCCAGGCCGTCATCTTGGAAAAAGAGAGGCAAAGGGTTTTTGCGCTGTATCTCGTAAATTAGCAACTCTACAGAAAATTTTATAAATCATTATTTTTACCAAATTAAATTTTCTACAACTTTATCTGTATTACTTTTTATCGGAAAATAAAAAATAAAAAAGTTATAAACCAAAATAACTAAAAAATTTTGAAAAATTTTTCTATTGTGCTTTTCGCTTATAACTTTTTTTAGCGATTTTACAATAAAACAATAATTAAAAAAAAAACAATAAATTTAAAAAAAATGGATGGTTGTGTAGCTGTTCATATTTGGAATTTGATGTGAATTTATTGAGGAATTATTAGCTGTTATCGATGCATAGATTACTTTAGGAAATAATTTAAGCGTTTCTTTGAAAGACAAGCTGTTTTCAGACATGTAATGTTTTATTATTTTTTTTTTGACGGTCAAATTCTGGACATAACTCCCATTCGTTAGTGAAGTGTTTACCTTCACAGGAGAGACATGTTTTATTAAAAGATGATAAAGAACAAGAATCAGAAGGGTGGGACTCATGACATTTAAGACATCTAGGGTTGCTTTTACATTGCTTACTCATGTGTCCATACCTATAACATTTGTTGCAAATAAGTACTTTTGCTGGTATTTTTCTACATTATGTAAAAAATGGTTAATTACGATATATTTTGGTATATTTTGACATTTAAATGATACAATTGCCGATTCTGTAGGTTTAAAAATTACTTTATCATCTGTTACTATTTTTCTCTTTATTCTTTTTACATAATCCACCGAGAATTTACAATGATTATCAAATTCTTTTATTTTATCCTTAAGATATTCTTCCGATATATCTGATTCTATATCCCTAACTACACCTAATTTAAATAATTGAAATTTCGGAATATATGCAATTAGATTTTTTTGAATAAGCAATTTAGAAGTAATTAAGGTATTTGCACTAGCATAGTTTTTAAATGTTATTCTAATACGGTTGTGTCCAATTGAATCAATTTTTTTAATATAATTATCAATTTCCGGATGTACGGTAAATAATATTTCACCTATCTTAACTGCACTTAATTTGCCTGTAAAATGTTTATCATTGTTTTCAATAAAAATGTGAAATGGCCCTAAATCAGTTTTTTCATATAAATATACAGGTCTGCTTTTTTCTGTCTCATTAGAATTTAGTGAGGTACTTGTTTATCGGTTTTTAAATTATTAATATGATTAGGACTACTTATCGAGTTTTTTAGCTGATGGGATAAAAATCCATGGGAACCATAACTGCAATCATCCATCGCATCCTGATCCCTTTGCATTTTATCGGGGGGCTCGCCCCCGTTAGAAGACTCCATAAATGAAGCCTTCGACGACTAAACTAGTACTAATGTATATGTATTAAACTGTGGTAATCGAATCTAACTGTTTAGCACTTCCTAAATCACAAAGATTCGCGGAGAACTTTAAAATGTATAAATTAACTTAAGATTATATGTTAAACTATCTGAAATTAAACTTTAAAATGCGGAGAACTATTAAATTCGTATTTACACTTTGACGTTTATTTGACAGATGAAATGACAACTACAAGCTATACTGGGATCGCACTGTGCTCACAGACCAAATTGTAGCACATAATAGACCAGATCTCGTGCTAGTTAATAAACTAACAAGACAAACAACTCCAATCGATGTGACGATACCTAACAACAATAATCTGCGTGTTAAGTACAACGAAAAGATCTCCAAGTACAGAGATCTGGAAATACAAATAAGAAGACAATGGAGAATGGAAAGTACCCAGACGATACCTATTATTCTTTCTACCACTGGAGTCATTTCGAAGAACCTCCTAGAAAACATAAAAAAGCTGGGTCTAAATGAACATCTATATAAGGTCATGCAGAAAGCTGTGCTACTTTCGACGTCCAGATGCGTGCGAAAATTTTTAGGAGATACACCGACGTACCAAGTCACCTAGGACTCGATAACATGGAAAGAGTCCCACCAGAGCTCAATCCTTTTGTTACCGTAGGTATTTGGGATAAGTGAATTTTACCCTTAGAGGGAGTATGAGCCGTATAGCTAAATCTGGATACTCATGTTACTCGTGTTATTCCCAAAAATCACCTAGTGAACATAAAACAGCTGGGTCTAAATGCATATCTTTATAAGGCCATACATAAAGCTGTACTCCTCGCGACGTCCAGATGTGTACGAAAATTTTTGGGAGATACTCCAGCATACCAAGTCACCTAGGGCTTAATAACACAGAAAGAGTTCCACAAGAGCTCAATCCTTTTGATACCGTAGGTATCTGGGATGAGTGACTCTTAGAGGGAGTGTGAGCCGTATGGATAAATCTGGATAATACTCAAAAGCAAACTTAATTCCAAGCACATAGTAAAAGCAATAAACATATACGCAATAACACCTTTCACATAGTCCTCATTTGGCGTTATAAAATTGTCGAATACGGAAACTGAAGAACTAAATAGACCAAATAGAACCGTAATAACTAAATACGCATCAACCACTCCAAATCATACATCCAACGTATGACCACCACGCACACAAGGCGGGAGAAGAACGGGGTGTTTTGGAAATATCACCCACTACTTAAAAATAAAAAAAAAAAAAACAAAGACAAAAATACATAGAGCAGCAATTAGACCGATGATAGCATAAGGAGCGGAAGTAATGTGTCTTACGAAAAAAGATGAAGAAAAAGTAAGAATTATTAAAAGAAAAATTATAAGAATAAGTAGACCAATAAAGCCAGAACAATGAAGCATGAAATAAGAAATATAAATATAACCGAAGAAGAAGACATAGTAAAATTTATTAATCCATAAAGAGAGATTTGTCATTTCCCACTAAAATATTACATAACCATAATACCGATCATTTTTTAATTTTAAACTATAAACGATAATGTAATATAATATGATGTACGAATTTAATGGTAATACTATACTCACAAAGAAAGCCGCAACATACATAATTTCTTTGTCGTAAAATTGTTTAGATAATGAATGAATTTGGTATATTATATTCCGACTGACATAGCAGAACAGTAAAGTATTATACATAAAGATGTTGTTATAAGATATCTTTGCTTAGTTGGTCTACTAGTAACCATATAAGTTATAGCATATTTGATAAAATTACTGTCTACACAACTTGGCAACTCAGCCAATTGATATAATGACAGAAAACTGCAATTTATTGAAATGATTTCAATATGTCAAAGAGGATATAACTTAAAGGGATTTTTATATGAGTTTGTTGTTCATGAATTTCATGAAGCCATCACAATGTGGGGTCGACTCTGAAATAAAAGGGAGAAAAGATTAGTAAATTGCTAAATAAATTAATTTTGACTTACCTGGTATAGTGTTAATAATTTCTGAATAGTATAGTTGCCTAGTGTATAGGTGAATCGTCTAAACCTTAAAAGGAATAAAAAAGAAGAATTCTTAAAAAATTATTTAAACATAGAAATTTTAAAAATAAACGTCAGAAAAATAAACTGTCAAAAGTCTGTGGGAACTAAATTAATAGGGGTTTTGTTAAATAAATTACAATGATGTGGAGATGAAAAGAATAAATTATATTAGTATTGTTAAGTTTTATATCTGAATTTTTTTTTTATAAATTCTCAAATTAGATGTGATTAAAGTGCTTATGAGAAATTAATGTGGTTTGACAAATATGTCAAAACAGGACAGTTTTATGGTTGAATAAAATAGAAGACGGAATGAAAAAAGAAAGGGGGTTGCTGTTAGCAACGAATAATTTTGGTGGTTGGTGCTAGCTATGGCGGTTAACAAGGAAGAATAGGTTGTTGGAGGCGACGAAAATTTTGGAGGAAGAGCCCTAAAAAGGTGGAATAGTCCGGGAGTGCTTTAAAATCGTTTAATTATAATTTAGTTTTTCCACATTTTCAAATAGAGATATCCAGAATTTGTTCCAGAGAGTAAGAGAAATTTTGACTTATAAATTATAATTGGAGTGCAGAAATGTCATTTAGATTGAAAAAGTAAAAATTCATGAATTAACTAATTGCGATAGGCCTTAAAAATTGAAATATTAATGATCATTAAAATAAAAATATAATAGTACGTACCTTTAACTTCCGAAGAGAGGGTAGATATTCCAGTATCACCGATTATTTTGCGAGTAGTTAGTTTTCTTTAAAAAAAAATCAGAACTGTTTGAAAGTGAGTTTGGATAATAATTTTGGGGATCATTTGAAATTTTGATTATATTTTAATGCTAGTTATAAGTCAGCGGCATAAAGTGTTCAGTTTTCTTTTCTTTATATTTCATTTAAACACTTTATAAAGTTGCAATAGTCATTTAGATTTAAGGTAATTGTAGAGAGTTTCCACATTTTGTAATCAAATTCTATTTTCACGACACATTAAGGTTTACACGATTCCTATTTTTGTAAATTTTTAAAGGCAACCCAAGTTGCAGACGAATTTTATTGTTTATATTAAATTTGTTCAATATTAATAAATAACGTGCTTCATTTGGGTTAATTTATCAAAAATATAAAGTAAATTTTGGTTTAATTTCTTTTTGAACTCTACCAGGAGACTACAGAGTTGACGTCACACAGTGACAGATTGCTTAGAACAAATAATTGAGCTAGCCGAGGTATAGTATATTAACAACGAACTACATACTTTTAAAATTCACTTCAATTCAATTAAAATTATATTTATTAACAAAAAAACATAAAAATAATAAAAACAAAACTATTACAATTGGCGCTAACAACGTGGGGCCTCTGGGAAAACAGAAATAAGGGTGTTTTTTTTTTAAGCAGATTTATTAATAATACACAGATTAAAATAAAAACAAATTGGTGTGATTAGAGTTGTAGAGATTCTGGGGTAGTTAAAGTTAAATTTGAGAATAAATAGAGATTAGGATAAAATGGCAGACCGAATGACTTTAAGAAATGGAAAAGAAATCGTACCGAAAGAGAGTGAAGGAGAACAGGTGTTAGAACAGGAACAGGGTATACAGGTAGATGAAGAAAGCAGAGGAGGATCAGGAGAATTTGTAGTACAATATTTAGAGCAAGGCAGACAAGAAGCAGGACAAGGTGATAGAGAGGGAAGTCTAACAGATAGTTTGAGAGAGGAGTTGGATGAGACAGTGAGAGATAGACGTGATGAAAGTGTGGATGAATGTAGAGTGCAGGAGGAGAGACGTAGGGAAGGAGATGTTGGAGAGTCAGGGATGACACAGATGGATATGAGGCAAATAATGCGGATGTTACAACAGATGGATCATAATATTAGGGGAGATATGCACAAAATGGATAGTAATATTAACAATATTAGGGGGGATATGAACAAAATGGAAAATAATATTAAAGGAGAACTTAGGGAAGAGTTAATTAAAATGAGGGAAGAAATCAAAGAAGAAGTGAAGATAGTCAGGGAAGAGATGCTACAAATTACCCAAGGTTTAGAAGAGAAAGTAGAACAGGTCAGAGGAGAAAGTGAGAATTTTAAGAGGAATGTACAGGAGGAGATATCCAGAGAAAAGGCCATAATTAGAGCGGAAATAGGACAGGAAATTGGGAGCAGATTTGTAGAGTTGGGAACAGCCATTAAAGAGAATTTACCAATGGAAATAAACAAAGAAGTTAATAAGCAGAATAAAGAGATTGTTAGGGAGGTAGAAAGTGTTAAAAGGCAAACTCAGGATTATGAGGAAAAAATTACCATTATAAAAAATAATATAAAGAAGGGATTGCAGAATTTGGAACTGGAAATGGGTATGCATGCAAATCAGGCGGAAAAGGGAGATAGAGTATTACAGGGACAAGTTGAGGAATTGAGAGAGAAATTTAAAAATGCAAGTGAGGAGATTCAGCGTTTGGAATCAAATCTAGGACAAACAAGAGTAGTGAGTACTGTGGTGCCGAGTTATAATGATGGGGGAATAAAGTTTGATGGAAACCTGAATCACTTACATCCTAGAATATTTGTAGATATCATCAAAAATAAGGTAAAGAATGTAAGGGATCCAATAGAAATGAAATTGAATATTCGAAACATGTTAGTGGGCATGCCATTATTATGGTTTTGCAATAATGAAAATTCCATAAATAATGTGCAGGAATTTGAGGCCAAGTTTATTAACTATTTTTGGGGAGAAAACCAACAGGCTAGTTTCAGGGAGCGGTTGTATTTTGGGAAATTCAATTATGAAAAAAGTACCAACTACAATCTGTACGCAATGCAGTTATTCCAGACAGCACAATATTTAGAACCGGCTATGCGAGAAGAGGAGATTGTCCTATACATTGCCAGGCAATATAACCATAACATGGCAGAAACAATAGCTCTCCACAATATAAAGACGATGGAAAGTTTGACAGGATATCTTCAGAGGATTGAGAGGAGTGTAGGGACGCAGAATCGAAATGGACAAGAGCAAGTGACATATAGGAATAACACAGCAAATAGACAGGGATATGTGAATCGAGGGAATAATTATAGGGAAAGAGAATTTGAGAGACAAAATAGAAGCAGGGATTTTACAAATAGGGGAGAGAATTTGAATAATGTCAGGAGAGATATCGGACGATATAACTGGGAACGTAGACAAGGGAATCCAAACAATGATAGAGAGAATAACTGGAGACAAGGGAATGACAGAGGCAATAATTGGAGACAGAACCAGGGAAATTATCCACAGGAGACGAGAAATAGGGAAGTTTACAGAGAAGGGAATCCAAGATATAATAGGGGGGAAAATGAGGAGAGAAGACAGGTGAATGTAGTTAGAACAGAGGAGAATAGGGGGGAAGCAAGTGTTGATGTAGAAGGGAGAAATTTTGTTTAGACCGCTCCTATGTGCATAATATTGTCTACTTATCAAAGTATGAACATCCAAGGGAGTTTATTAGAGATACTGGGGAATTAAATAAAAACAATAACACTAATACTTTAAAGTTTATTGAAGGGTACATACAAGATTCAGTATACAAGTTATTATTATAGATACAGGTTCAGAAGTAACTCTAATCAACAAAAACATTGTAAATAATTTAAATAATGCAATATTATGACACGAATTTGGTATTATAAGATATAAGTTTTGTAAATAGAAGGATAATTAATAAATAAGCATATCTTGAGATAAATTTGATAATTAAATAATTTATTAGGAACAAATGTACAGAATAATGATAAATTTATATAAACAAAAAAGGTTGATTTATTTTCAAGTAGATTTATAGGAGTTACAAGTATAAATAAATAAGCAAAGTACTATGGACAAATCGATATTTTGTAGAAATTGGGAAATAGTTAATATTATAATGATAAATAGTATATGCGAAAATAAGATGAAAAATAGAATTATATGAAATATTGAAATATGAAATATAGAGAGTTGTATGTAGAGATGATGAAATGAATATTATATGGGGATATAAAAAGAATAAATAATAATGCGGCAATGAATAAAGATACTGAAATAGTATATGCGGAAATAAATAAATGAATAAAGATATAAAATAAAGAGGGGAACAATTATAAGAATTTCTACGAAATTAGTACGAGAAATAAATAGTACAGGAAAAGAAGTAATGAAATTGGGAAAGTACTTGGAAATTTGATTCTGAAGTTGATATAATTAGTGAAAGATTTGTAGATTTTGTTTGGAGAAGTCTGTATTTTTCATAGAGTAAATTATTAAAAAAAAAATATTCAAGAGATATGCTTATTAATAAAAGTCAGTTTATTGTTATGTTAATATTAATAAAATGTTTAAGTTTATCGGTAAGAATTTAGATTTAGTAAGTGCTGATAGTTAGCACTGAACAAAATCCAAATTGGGGGGAAGTTGAAATGATTTCAATATGTCAAAGAGGATATAACTTAAAGGGATTTTTATATGAGTTTGTTGTTCATGAATTTCATGAAGCCATCACAATGTGGGGTCGACTCTGAAATAAAAGGGAGAAAAGATTAGTAAATTGCTAAATAAATTAATTTTGACTTACCTGGTATAGTGTTAATAATTTCTGAATAGTATAGTTGCCTAGTGTATAGGTGAATCGTCTAAACCTTAAAAGGAATAAAAAAGAAGAATTCTTAAAAAATTATTTAAACATAGAAATTTTAAAAATAAACGTCAGAAAAATAAACTGTCAAAAGTCTGTGGGAACTAAATTAATAGGGGTTTTGTTAAATAAATTACAATGATGTGGAGATGAAAAGAATAAATTATATTAGTATTGTTAAGTTTTATATCTGAATTTTTTTTTTATAAATTCTCAAATTAGATGTGATTAAAGTGCTTATGAGAAATTAATGTGGTTTGACAAATATGTCAAAACAGGACAGTTTTATGGTTGAATAAAATAGAAGACGGAATGAAAAAAGAAAGGGGGTTGCTGTTAGCAACGAATAATTTTGGTGGTTGGTGCTAGCTATGGCGGTTAACAAGGAAGAATAGGTTGTTGGAGGCGACGAAAATTTGGAGGAAGAGCCCTAAAAAGGTGGAATAGTCCGGGAGTGCTTTAAAATCGTTTAATTATAATTTAGTTTTTCCACATTTTCAAATAGAGATATCCAGAATTTGTTCCAGAGAGTAAGAGAAATTTTGACTTATAAATTATAATTGGAGTGCAGAAATGTCATTTAGATTGAAAAAGTAAAAATTCATGAATTAACTAATTGCGATAGGCCTTAAAAATTGAAATATTAATGATCATTAAAATAAAAATATAATAGTACGTACCTTTAACTTCCGAAGAGAGGGTAGATATTCCAGTATCACCGATTATTTTGCGAGTAGTTAGTTTTCTTTAAAAAAAAAATCAGAACTGTTTGAAAGTGAGTTTGGATAATAATTTTGGGGATCATTTGAAATTTTGATTATATTTTAATGCTAGTTATAAGTCAGCGGCATAAAGTGTTCAGTTTTCTTTTCTTTATATTTCATTTAAACACTTTATAAAGTTGCAATAGTCATTTAGATTTAAGGTAATTGTAGAGAGTTTCCACATTTTGTAATCAAATTCTATTTTCACGACACATTAAGGTTTACACGATTCCTATTTTTGTAAATTTTTAAAGGCAACCCAAGTTGCAGACGAATTTTATTGTTTATATTAAATTTGTTCAATATTAATAAATAACGTGCTTCATTTGGGTTAATTTATCAAAAATATAAAGTAAATTTTGGTTTAATTTCTTTTTGAACTCTACCAGGAGACTACAGAGTTGACGTCACACAGTGACAGATTGCTTAGAACAAATAATTGAGCTAGCCGAGGTATAGTATATTAACAACGAACTACATACTTTTAAAATTCACTTCAATTCAATTAAAATTATATTTATTAACAAAAAAACATAAAAATAATAAAAACAAAACTATTACATTATGTTAGGATTTGAAAATATTGCCGAGTCGCCATGTAGAAATCTACAATTAAATTAAAAAATTTACCACAGTAGCATGCCGCAGTAGAGCCATCTCTAGGATCAGAAACAAATTAATCGAGGGTGAAGATCAACCTTAAAGTTTTCTCAACTTCAGTGCCATCTTCTTCGTGTCCCTCATTTTCATCAACTCCAATTGTCTTGTCTTTCCCATCGACAGCAACTATTGCACCTGCATTATATTCTATTGGGCTGTTAGCGTTACCGGGATATTCAACATTCGCTAGTTGTGAATCCTTGGTTGTACTGTTAACATCCAAATTACCACGGTGCTTTGCTCCATAATCAGCATCATCGGACTCATCTGCTAATATTGCTTCTAAATCTTCGCTTCTAATTTCAGTTAGGGTACCAGCAGGTAAGGATGTTTTTAATCCTACTTTAGCCTTACAACCGAATAGTGCTTCGTATGGACTAAAGCTAATACCGGAATGGTAAGCTCTGTTTTTAATAAATTGTATGAACTTTATGTCTTCCGACCATTGACTCGTTTTGCTTGTTTCCAGCCATGTGGCCAACATTTTTTCGATATCTTGGTTCGCTCTCTCTCTACCGAACCTTGCGACTGGCTGTGTCTGAGTTTTCCGTGGACAATTTTCAGTTCGTCCCACATACTGCAGACTTCTTCAATAATCTCATTTGCAAATTCTCGACCATTATCAATGTGTAAAATGTGTGGAGCTCCAAATATGGTAAACACTTCCAACAAATGGTACGCAACTTCTTAACCGTTGATATTCTTCAGGTGTTTTGTGAGCAGTCTTGTCTTTGGTTATTTTAACTTTCATTAAAAATGCATAATGTCGTTTTACAACGTCACAGAACCGCTTCCGACTACAGATTTACTATCACTGAGGTAATACGCGCACCTTATTTTAACACTGGTATGTCGCAGTGACTAATACACTTACTTCCCTCCCTCACTTACTTTACCCCGCAAGCTTCTAAGAACTTATTGGTATTCAACATTTATCACGTTTACCGTTTGAATACGAGATTTATTAATAATAACCGGTCAATGTGATTATTTCTAGTATATTTATTACTTTTACCTAACTATTCGGGTTGTATTAATAGTAACTGGTAATTATTAATAATTCCCATTTAATCATATTTACCGTAACATATATATTCCTCGAAGACAATAATCCAAACATGTTGAATAACCGGAAAAAGTTTTTCATGGAAAAAGACTTAATGAATTTGAATGAGATACTAAGTGACCATAGAAAAAAGAAAATTACTCTGGTATGGACATATGCGAACGATGGAGACAAGAATACCGTTGAAAACTTGGAAATGAAAGAGGAAAAGAGGATTTCCTAGATTATAGTGGAATAGACAAATAAAAAACGACAATGGGAAAAAGAGACATCATTGAAGATGGTATATGACAAGAAATGGCGATTGGAATGTAGTAAACGGCAAACAGAATATGCTGTGTAAAGCCACGGGTAATTAAGCAGATCATTCTCGTTTATACAACCAGAAATCTAGATCAAGTAAACTTTTAAATTATACTAGCTTAAATATACACCTTTTTATTTTTGATCAATAGAAGGAGGGTGATGACAGAAAGAACAGTTTATTTATGCATTTCTTTTATTGAAATATTAATTGGAAAAGTATTAAAAATAATTTATTATATTTTAGTCAAAATTGTAAATATTTTTTCTCAGATCTTACATAACCTCCCCTCCTATCTTCCCGACTTCGTCGCCTGTAATAAAAATCCCTATTTTTTCTTTCCCTACTTCTTCGTTCATGTCTTTTTTTATGTTCCTCGTCTCTATTTTTACTCTTTCGGCTATATTTATCGCGACACGAGGTACCATTTGAAGATTTATAATCACTTCTTGCTTCATTACTTAATCCATCACTACTATACATATGCAATCCATGCTGTTCACAATTATTTTCTATCCTTAGCGGTAATTCTACACTGTAATCATACGTTACATTAACGCTAACATTACCGTTGATTGAATTTTCAATTTCGTATGGATCAAGTCCATAATCATATACTACCCTACTATCAATGTGGGGAAATTGCTCATAAGTTTCAGCCTTTTCTAATATTTCCTGTTGCCTTTTACGTTCAATTTCCTCCTGTTCTTTTTGCTTTTCAATTAAATAATCCTTGTACATATCTGTTTGATTTTGAATAACTTCCCTCATAATTTCTATATAACTTTTGCTGCGACTAGTATGTACAGATTTATATTTGACAGGTCGTCGTTTGGCATCACGTTGTTTTTTTAATTCCTCTTCTGCAGTGGGTATTGTATCTTCTTTTCTGTTTGATTCTTTAATGTTCCTAAAAATTAAAATGATGTAAACATGTGAACACGACTTTTTTATTTTTAAATGATTAGAAGAAAATTATATTATTATAAGAAATATCAATGTTATAAAACTATGAATAGTTATTGTGTATACTGTCAGTTTTTTACTGTGAATCTAATACCAAAGAATATAACCGCTTTATCATTAGCTAGAATAAGTAGACACTGCATATCAAATTGTTGTAGCATTATAGAAAACCATTAATCAAAGCGTTTATTACAGTATAAGTTCGAGTAGAACATTTTTGCACAAAACAATTCTAGTAATGAATTCTTTAATGTTTAACAATGCTGTGTATAATGTATAGGTTCTAAATGGACGGAGTATTAAGTTAAGCATACAAATGGGTAAAACTAATGCAAAATTAAGAAAAAAAGTTGTTTTTTATTTCATAATCTAAGCTCACAAATACACAACAAGATAAAATTTAAAAAATGGTGGTTTCGCGTTTCTTAATCTAAGTTCAGTGCAATAGTAAATTATGTTGGTGGTATCTATGACGAGGTGCCTTAGTTCGTAAATAAATACATTTTAATTCACTATATTACTTCACTGTATTGATTTGTGCATTCGCTATGCGCACGAACCCATTTGACATATTACTGTAGAGCGATTTAAGCGCTCGCAGTGGATTTAACGAAAAGTCCAACTGTTAAAACTTTCGAGCAACCCCGTATACTACACTTTAATTAAGTAAAACCCGACGTTCATTTTACACCCCTCGAGAAAGGATGCCGGTAGTGACGAGGAGAAGGGAGACACAGTCCACACCCGAGTCTCAACACAACCATCGTTACGCTAAGGACGCTATTTGTAAATTTATTGTTTACAACATATTTTACATGTGCCTTTTTACTTCAATATAGTTTAGTTTAAGTGATTTGTTTTCTTGTATTATCACGTGAAATTCTAATAAGATTTAACTTACATCCTTCACATAAATTGGTCCTATTCGAGACGGATTAACCAGTGATCAAGATTATTTTGGTGTACATTCCATAAGCTGCATTCATTTTCGACGAATTTGCATTGTCCCGTTCACACAGTTTAATCGGAAGAAGGCAGGTATAATCTGTCGTCAAGGTTAGTGCATAAATAATTTCCTGTTACCTACTTTATCTTTTATTGTCGTAAAAGGGTACATTTGTATTTGATTTAATTCAGTGGAAATATTTATTTATTTATTTTTTTTTTATTTACTAATAATAGTCGCTTCAACCACCTGGGTCATTAGCGACATTAGTTTACATTAGTTGCATTATATTAAATTATATAAAGATGTTTAAATCTAATTAAGTTTTTAGTATTTAAATGTTCACCTAATACTGTTTTTAAGCCACTGGAAATATTGTTATTTTGTCTGTTAACTGTATATTTTCCACATTCTGTTAGAAGATGTTTAACAGTAATATTGACTTGACAGTAATCACACACTGGAATGTCTTCTTTACTTATTAAGTGCTTATGAGTAATATTGGTATGACCTAATCGAAGTCGAGAAATTTTGACTTGGTCAGCTCTTTTTAAGTTCACTAGGCGCCACGGTTTCACTGTCGATTTAATTTCTTTTAATTTAGATTCCGATAAGTTCCACTTATTTTGCCACGCACTAATCACTTTTTCTTTAACGAACTGTTTTATATCACTACAGATAGTCTTTGACACTATTATAGCTTGATCATTTTTGGTAGCTTCTCTTGCTTGGAGGTCTGCGTTTTCATTACCTTGTTTTCCAGTGTGTGATGGAACCCACATAAATTTGACTTCTGAACCAGATTCTTGTAAGGCAGCAAGTTCTTTCTTGACAAGTAAGGCTATAGGGTTCTTAGTATATAGTTGACCGATTGTTGTTAAGGAGTTTAGAGAACTGTGATAATGACGGAAGAAGAATGGTTTGTACTTTTGATATGAATGAGGGCTTGTAATATTGCATATAATTCTGCTGTGTATATAGAAGTGGCTGGCATTAATTTAAATTGGGAAGAGGAATATGGAGTGACAAATGCTGCCCCTACGTCATTTGCAGATTTGGAGGCATCTGTATAAATGCAAAAGCTTTTCCCGTAAGTCTCGAGTTCCTTTAAACATGACTGTCGGATTACAGTGGGTGATGTATCTGATTTGTTATATTGGAGTAGCGTCGTATTGATTTCTGGAATCATGATTAACCAGGGAGGTGGAGTTTTTACATTTGAAGGAAAGAGGTCAGAAATTTGGAGTTGTAGATCTTTTAAATTTCTTCGAACTCTTTCGTAGAATGGTGGATCGAACCTACTTGTGTTATAAGCTTCTAGGAAACGGTCCGTAAATGCATTTTGAAATAGTGGGTGGAATTTGTTGCTAGCGACTGATGCTGCATACGAAAGGCATAAATAATTTCTTCGTAGATTAAGAGGTGGCTCTCCTGTGAGGCATTGGAGATTCTTAACTAGTGTGGTTCTAAATGCACCTATGGCAATGCGAAGTGCTGTGTTCTGAATGACTTCAAGTTGCTAGGTAACATGTTTTTTAGCGGAGGCATACACAATAGCCCCATCTAACGAGTGACTTATAAATATTTAATAACGTGGTTTCGTCGGATCCCCATTTTTTATTTGATAATGTTTTCATTACATTTAATCCATTTTGGCAAGACTTTTTTATTTCTAAAATATGTTGTTTCCATGTTAGTTTTTGGTCAAATACCATTCCGAGAAAATTAATTTTTTCTGAGAATTTGAGCGGCTCGCCATACAGTTTTAAAGATGTTCTCTGTGGCCGGTGTCTTCTTGAGAAAAGCATGCATTTTGTTTTTAGTGCGGAGAATTGCACGCCTACTGACATTGAGCATATCTCTAATTTATAAATAGATTCTTGTAAGTGTTTTTGAATCATTCTCATATTCTTGCCCTTTGCAAATAGAACCAGATCGTCGGCATATAGTCTTCCCTTAACTAGCGGGGAGCAGTGATCCAGTATATCGTTGATAGCCACGAGAAAAAGAGTTGGGCTCATAACTGACCCCTGAGGTGTTCCGTTTTTCTGAATTTTTTTTGATGAAGTGGAATTATCGGCGCGAACAGAGAAAGCTCTTGACTGAAGAAAGTTTTCTATGAATCTTAGCATATTACCCCTGATTCCCCTTTTGTGTAATTTTGATATAATATTAAATCTCCAAACCGTGTCGTATGCCTTGGTGATATCGAAGAATACTGCGATGGTCTCTTGATTATTTGCAAAACCTTCGTGTATCTCTGACTCTAAATCTACTAAGTTGTCTACGCATGATCTATTTTGACGGAAGCCGCTTTGCTGAGGAATTAAAAGTTTTTCTTGTTCTAAGTACCACAACAGTATTTTGTTTATAATTTTTTCTAGAACTTTGCATGCTACATTAGTGAGTGATATAGGACGGTACGAGTCTATATTTGTTCTGTCTTTGTTGGGTTTGATCAGAGGAATTATAATGCTGTCTGACCATACAGATGGAAAAACCTGATTTGTCCAAATAAAATTGTACAATTTTAATAGCCAAGACCTTCCATTTTCTGGCAGGTTTAACAAAAAAATTAATGGTATACCGTCTGGACCTGGAGCGGAATTTTTACTTGACATTAGGGCATCCTTGAGTTCTTGCATTGTAATCGGTACATTAAGTATATTATACTCGTGAGAGTGGTACTCCAACTTTGTTTTCTCTGCGCTTTCTTTCTTAAGCTTAAAGTCCGGTGGATAGTTATCGTTACTTGAATTGGTCTCAAATTCACTGGCGAATAGTTCAGCAATTTCATTTCGGTCGGTTATAATTTTGTTATCTTTTGCTAGGAAAGGTATTTTGTTTGAACATTTTTTTCCAGATATTTTTCTCATATTTTGCCACACTTTACTTGCTGGGGTAGAACTATTTATACTTGAAATAAATTTTTGCCATGACGTTTTCCTGCATTTTTTAAGAATATATCTAGCTTCCGCTCGACGTCTTTTGTATTCTGTCATAGTTTCATTGGTTTTATGATGCTTAAACCTATTGAAAGCTCTTTTATATGTTTTTACGGCTTCTTTGCATTCTGAGGACCACCATGGTAAAGGTTTATGATATTTTAGTGTTTTTGTTTTTCCAATATGATTTTCTGCTCCTTTGTTGATTATTGATATGAAGGTATCTAGGTCTTTATCTATGTCATTAAGAGTAACATCTTTTATGTTGTTTATTTCATTTTGTACATATTTTGTAGCGGCTTTCGTACCGGGAGATCCTGCCTTGATAATATATTTATCCTACGACAAATAATTGAAAGGCGTGTCGAAAGAAGTAGAGAGACCCATTTGGTATTTATAGACCTTGAGAAAGCATATGATAGTGTCCCGTTAAAGAAAATGTTTGAGGTCCTCAAAAGGTCTGGATTGGATTCGACGTATATCCGAGCGATATATAAATTGTACGAAAATGCAGTTAGTTGTGTAAAAATTGGAACCAGAACCTCAAATGAATTTAAAGTCACTAAAGGCCTAAAGCAAGGATGCTGTTTGTCACCGACACTCTTTAAAATATAAGTCCAAGAAGCATTGAGGAATTGGAGAAATAAATGTAGATTTATGGGCATCGAAGTGGGACAAGAAACTCTGTATACATTGTTGTTTGCAGATGATCAGGTGGTGGTTGCAACCGATGAGGAAGATATAAATTATATGAATCGAAAATTATTTGAGGAATATGCCAAATGGGGGCTTACTGTAAACATAAGCAAAACAGAATATCTAAAAATTGGAGGAAATACCACAGATCTGAGGCTTGAAAACGCAGTCATAAAAGGCTGCAACCAGTATAAATATCTAGGAAGCATCATATCAGCAGATGGCAGAGTTAAGATAGATGTACAAAACCGAATAACCCAAGGGAAAAAATGCATCCGAATACTGAATTCATTACTGTGGTCTAATAAAATAAAGATGCATACCAAACTTCGCGTATACAGAGCAATTGTAGAACCAATTACCACATATGGTGCCGAATGTTGGACGATGACAAAGAATGAACGAGATAAATTAGACGTTGTGGAAATGGATTATCTTAGAAGGTCATGTCGAGTATCGAGAATGGAAAGAATCAGGAATGAGGAAATACGAAACCGTACAGGAATTAGAGATACTCTCTCAGATGGAATACAAGGAAGGCAATTACAATGGTATGGTCACGTGATGAGAATGGAGGAGGAGCGGTGGCCAAAGAAAGCCTTAATGTATGTTCCGCCAGAAAGAAGGAAAAGGGGAAGACCACCAAATTCCTGGAGAAGAGAAATTACAAAAACAATGCAATCTAGAGGCTTAGAAGAGGGAGATTGGAGAGATAGGAAAAGATGGAGGCTGAAATGCGGGAAGCGCCAATCGCCGTAGGACCCCCGTTATATGATGATGACATATTTTGTAAAATTTTCCCAGTTTGCATTTTTATTATTCCATTTTGATGCAGTAGTAGCAGTACTGGAGTCTTTTTGTGGTGGAAACGCAATTTTAATGGGGTAGTGATCACTTCCGTATAGGTACGGAATAACGTCCCATTCTAGAGTTGGAGATAATGTTGGATCACATAACGATACATCAATGGCTGACTGACTACCCGTTTGAATATTAAACCTCGTGGGCCTACCATCGTTTAACAGATTAAGATTTTGTAAGGTCATAATAACTTCCACTATCTTGCCTCTAGCGTTAGTTTTTGTTGAGCCCCATATAGGGTTGTGTGAATTGAAATCGCCTAAAATAATACGAGGGCTGGGAATTTGTTGCAATAGGTTATCAAAATTTTCTTGGTCTATGGTTTGTTCTGGAGGTAAATATATGTTGCAAATATTGATTTTTTGTTCCATGATTACTGAAATAGCTACTGCTTCAAATTTCTGTGTGTTGATATGTAATTGATGAGCTTCATAATTTTTATGGACGTAAATAGCAACCCCGCCACTAGCTATCTCAGCGTTTTGTCTGTGTTTGAAAAAATTTGTGTATTCTTGAAACTTGAATGCATGGTTGGAATCTTTAAAGTTGGTTTCTTGTAAACAAAGTATCAATGGGTTGATTTCAGAGATAATATGCTTTAACATTTCGAAGCGACTGTAGAAGCCATTTACGTTCCATTGTATTATGGACGCCACTGTTTCTATTTATTATATGCTTTACGATGAATCGAAAGAGGTGTCGGATTCTTCTTCCAGAAGTATCTTCATCGCTACCGGGTCCATTTTTAGTTGTTTCATAATCTTACGTCTTATTCTCGTGCTTCTGTTTTTCATACTTCGACCGGTGTAATAAGGGTGAATTTTAGATAATAGTTTCAAAAAATCATCAACGTTCTCCGTATATGTTTTAACTAAGCTTATGGGATCTTTGTTTCCTTTAACATTTTCAAAGAAATCGACCATTTGGTCAAAACTGAGTTTTAACGATTCTTCTTCGAATATTCTCCTAGTTGGTTCCAGTAACGGCAATATTTCATTAGATTTTGGTTGGTGTGTTTTGGCCAAGGATGATTCTTCTTCAGTAATAGTTTTAGTTTTCTTCTTTCTCTGAGTAGTTGGTACTGCAAATGTAACTTCAGTTTGTGAGGACGAAGGAAGTGTTATTACTTCTGTAATACTACGTTTGGAACTTGTTTTATGTAAATATTCTGATTCCATTTGTTCTGAGGTGGACAAGGAAATTTCTGTGGTTGGTTGTTTTTCTATTTCGTTATTATTATATTGTGTATTTGGTGCTATGTTATGGGTTAAAGGTTGGGAAGGTGAAGATTTATCATTTATTTGTTGGTCTGTCGTAATAGGGATTTTCATTGATAGGATTTCATTTCGAGTGGTAGGAATATTGGTATTGTTTGCAGGCTCTGGACTTGCTGTTAAGCAATTATTTGAGAAATGGCCTGTTTGGTTACACTTTGAACACAGCTGACTTTCATGAGACAGGAAAATGCGATATGATATATTATCGTGAGATAGTACTATCGAGTCTGGAACTGTATTGTTGGGAGGTGAGATATAGATGTAGCGTCGAAAACTAAGAATGTGTTTGTATTCAGGGTTGGTTGCGGCAATTCTAAGAAAATTTAAAGGAGATACTAAGTTATAGCCTTGTTCTCTGAGTTCTTGTTCTATACAATCATGTGGGATAGATGGGCACACATTAGATAACAATAAACGTTGGCCTGGAGTAATAAATCTGCGAGTTTGAATTTGTTCTGAGTTTACTGTAATTATTCCATTATCAGTGTTCATGAATTCGTCGACCTTTGTCACACTGGATAGATAAACACATATTCTATTGTTAGATATCCTAGACGAGAAAAGTATATTTTTTGGATTAATTTTTCTTCCGATGGCTATAAGATACTCCTCTAGTTTTATTCCATTAAGAGAGTTGAAAACTATAGCTTGATTTTTTGATGGGAATTTTGGTTGGCTCAGGGCTCTCGAATAACTATGTTGTTGATTGTTAGAGTTGGTGTTAGTAATATTAGGAGAAATATTTTGTAGTTCCATTATTTTTCAATAACTATATGTGCCCCCCCAGGCCGGACCTGCCTTGTAGCAGGTCCAACTGATAAGAGGCACGAAATATTACAATAATGTGAAAAACCTGTCTTTTGTTTTTATTTCTCACTTTTTAATAAACTGTTTATTTACTTTTAAAATAAAATAATATATATCTTACTTTAGTTATAATGTTGCATGGAAATTTCACACACTTTATCACTACATAATTTTTGCTTAGAAAACTATTGATATTGATAAATTTTGATTATACTTCGCTTCATTCCATCAGTCTAGAACACAATGGCATCACTGCTTTGCTGTGACTCACGCACCAGTTAAAAGAAAATAAAACCAAATCCCATCCGGTCACACCCGGTCTGGCCTCATTCTTGCTTTTAGTGTCTTACGCATTAGTCGCTATAAAGTGTTTCTTGTGTTAGTGCTCAATAATGCAGAAAAGAAAACATAATTTATCAGAAATTGTAAGACAGCTATGAGACCTTCAAAATGCTGTCACAGAATTATCAGCTAAAAACTCCTCATGTAAGTAATTTAATCAATTGTTACGGTTATTGGGATTTTTCCAACGCAAATATAACATTACTCATCACTTAGTTAATATAAATTTCGGCTGACGGTGTTTTTGTTTATTTGTTTACAAAATTATAAGGTTAACATTGCACTTTAGATATTTTATGAGATAACTTCCTAAGGGTGTGTAGGGATTTACCTTTTTAAAGGCCGTACCACACAATATTTTGCCGTATTTTCAATAAGTAAAATACACAGACTTAATTAATAAATGGTGTGCAAGGATTTACCTCATAGAGGCCTTGTATCACAAAATTGATAGATGTTTACGTAAATATGAATACATATCGATGGTATAATGAAAATAGTTACGTAATCGTGTGTAAGGATTTACCTTTTATAGGCCTTATAACACATTTTATTTTAACAAGCAGATACCAAAATAAATTTTGTAAGTAATTTAATCAATTTTGTTACTGTTATTGGGAATTTTCCAACGCAAATATAACATTACTCATCACTCACTTAATATAAATTTTGGCTGACGGTGTTTTTTGTATTTCTTTACAAAATTATAAGGTTAGCATTGCACTTAGATATTTTATGAGATAATTACGTAACGGTGTGTAGGGATTTACCTTTTTAAAGGCCCTACCACACAATATTTTGCCGTATTTTCAATACGTAAAATACACAGACTTAATTAATAAATGGTGTGCAAGGATTTACCTCATAGAGGCCTTGTATCACAAAATTGATAGATGTTTACGTAAATATGAATACATATCGATGGTATAATGAAAATAGTTACGTAATCGTGTGTAAGGATTTACCTTTTATAGGCCTTATAACACATTTTATTTTACAAGCAGATACAAATATAAATTTTGTAAGTAATTTAATTAATTTTGTTACTGTTATTGGGAATTTTCCAACGCAAATATAACATTACTCATCACTCACTTAATATAAATTTTGGCTGACGGTGTTTTTTGTTTTTCTTTACAAAATTATAAGGTTAGCATTGCACTTACATATTTTATGAGATAATTACGTAACAGTGTGTAGGGATTTACCTTTTTAAAGGCCCTACCACACAATATTTTGCCGTATTTTCAATACGTAAAATACACAGACTTAATTAATAAATGGTGTGCAAGGATTTACCTCATAGAGGCCTTGTATCACAAAATTGATAGATGTTAACGTAATCGTGTGTAAGGATTTACCTTTTATAGGCCTTACAACACATTTTATTTTATTAAGCCGATACAAAAATAAATTTTGCAGATTAGAATTCTAACGATTTACATTATAATGTTTTGTGCAAGGATCGACTTAGACATTTTCAACACGAATGTAATGGTAAAAATCTGTGTTTAATAAAATCTGTGTTTTTCTTATAATATATTGTAGATATAGCATTCGAATTTTTATTTATTTTAATTTTTTACATAACAATGTGTAGGGGTTTACCTTATTTATAGGCCTTACAACACATTATTTTCTTTAAGCAAGCTGGTACAAATAATTTGCGGAATAAAATCTAACGACTTGCTTTACAATGTTTTGTGCAAGTATTGATCTTTTTATAGACCTTTCTGGAACGGTATATGGTATCTGTGATATTCTTGTGATATATATCGTGGATATAGCATCGGATTTTCATTTATCTTAATTTTTTATTTATTTATTTGTTTATTTTCTTCCTTATTTCACTTCTTGGTTATCAAAACTGAATGAGGAAGTAAAGTTGCTAGCCCCCAGGGAGGATATTAAAAAAGACTCCTACCTAGAACATATACAAACTTGTTTGGGTAAGGGTTTAAGTGCCTTCGGAGCTGTTTTTAACCAGATCTTAAAAATGCCGACAAACAGCATTACGGATTGTGTTGGACCTTTGGCAGATGCTGCGAAGCTCCTTACACATTCTCAATATTTAATATCTCTCCATCGTCGACATGAGCTAGTACCTAGGCTCAATCCTGAAATGAGGAAAATAGCCAAGGTTGGTCCAGTAGATCAATAGCTTTTTGGAATGGATCTTGCCAATAAGTGTAGAACTGCATAGGCTTTAAAGAAATCTAGTTTTGACTTAAAAGCATTTGTAAAGAAACCTTCATCGACGTCTTTAAACTGGAAGCTGCAGCCTCAGCGAGGACGGAGGAGGTTCAATCTAGACCGGAACAACTTGGTCAGTTCTTCGTCGACGAAAGAGACAAGCTTTACAATAGAAGGCAGAACAAACGAAATTACAAAACGGCACAATATCCCAGGAAACAACCACGTCGCAATTAGAGGTAAAATATGCAGGTCGACTTCAGAGATTTGTAGCAAAATGGAGCAAAGTTACTCGAAATCGTTTCATTTTGAAAGCTATTAAGAGGTACAAAATTCCATTTGATTTAAAACCTTGTCAGAATCAATCATTTTTTAAAAAATGTTGTCATTCCGATCACCAGGCAATGAGGGTAGCTGTTGATGAATTGTTAGAAATTGGTGCTGTATCACCGTGTAATCCAAATAAGAAAGGCTTTATATCCTCATTTTTTTCTAGTACCAAAGTCTAGTGGAGGAAACAGATTTGTTTTAAATTTGAAATGATTAAATTCTTATATTACAGCTCCACATTTTAAGTTAGATGATTACAGGTCTGTAAAAAGTTTAATTACTTCAGGTTGCTACATGGTCTCTCTAGATTTAAAGGATGCTTACTTTGGAATACCAATCAATAAACAACATCGTAAATTTTTTAAATTTCAATACAAGGGGAAAATGTTTCAATTTAACGTTTTACCTTTTGGTTTATCAGTCGCGCCATATTTATTCACAAAAATTTTATAACCTGTTACTCAATATTTAAAAGTTAGAAATATTCTTATTCTTAACTACTTGGATGATTGTTTATTGTTAGGTAGTACAAAATCAGAATGCAATAATAATCTAAAAATTACAATTGAACTGTTTCTAGAATTGGGTTTCATAATTAATTATAAGAAAAGTACGCTCATTAGAACTCAACAAATAACGTTTTTAGGGTTTATCTTTAACAGTGTTGATATGTCATTGTCTCTAACTCAGGTAAAAATTACCAATACAATAACAATAATTCGGTCAATTTTAAAGTTTCAAACTTGTAAAATCCGTCGGTTTGCGAGAATTATTATTTCTCTAATATCGATTTGCCCTGCAGTCAAATACGGTTACCTCTACACCAAAATCCTCGAACGGAAAAAATATTTAGCTTTAAAAAAAAAAAGAAGAAGAAGGTGGGGGCTATAATAGACATTTATTAATTGATATACCACAAGCAAAAACATCTTTGCAGCAATCTACATATTAAATGATAATTTATTCGGATGCTTCCTTGTCTGGATAGGGAGCTTGTTGTGATGCAGAAAAAATTCATGGTTTTTGGTCAGAAGATGCAAAAAAGTTTAATATCAATCATTTAGAATTACTTGCTGCCCATATGGGTCTTAAAAGTTTTGCTAAACATAAAAGATCTTGCTCAATACTTTTAAGAATTGACAACACCACTTCTATCTCTTATATCAATATAATGGGAGGCATAAAGTATCCTAAGCTAGCCTATTTAGCCCGCTGTATATGGCAGTGGTGTGAGACTAGAGATATCCTTATTTTTGCATCCTACATAGAATCAAAAAGTAATTCAGTAGCAGACGCGAAATCACGTTCGCTAACTATTGATACGGAATTCTCGTTAAATCAAGCAGCATATCACCAAATAGTGGAAACATTTGGCAAACCGCAGATTGACTTATTTGCTTCAATATCTAATGCTAAATGTAAAAAATATGTGTCATGGAAGAAAGACCCCGATTCATTCGCTATAGATGCTTTCACTTTAAATAGGAGCAATTACAAATTTTATGCTTTTCCTCCGTTTTCTTTGGTTATGAGAGTACTTAATAAAATAATATTAGATAGAGCAGAGGGAATTGTGGTGGTTCCTCTTTGGGAAGCTCAATGTTGGTATCCAGTTTTCTTTAAAATTTCTTCTAAAACTTCTAAAATTTGGTCATACTGTCAAGAAAACCTATTGCTCTGTTTTGGAGCATCTGATAAAGATGTTATGCAATTTTTGTTAACAGAATATGAAAGGGGAAGTAGTTACTCCACTTTAAATACATTCCGATCGGCTATTTCTCTAATAGTGCCAAATATTAAACAATCTGAAGCTCTTAATAGATATCTTAAAGGTATTTTTAAATTGAGGCCTTCATTTCCAAAATATACTAAGACTTGGAATCCCGATAGCGTTCTGGAGTATGTGTCAACATTATATCCGTTGGAAGATCTTACATTAGAGCAATTGTCGCTTAAGTTGGTTACCATAATATCTTTATGTACTGCACACCGAGTTCAAACTATTAACAGTATTCATATTAATAACATTTCCAACTTCGATGATCGAATTGAAATAATAATTACAGAATTGCTAAAAACTTCAGCACCTAATAAAAATCAACCTAAACTTTGTCTTCCGTTTTTCTATAATAAACCAGAACTTTGTGTAGCTTCCACTTTACTACATTATATTAATATCACAAAACCCTTAAGGGGAAATATAACGCGTCTATTTATAACTTACAAGAAACCATATCGGGCTGCCTCTACCCAGACCCTCTCAAGATGGATAAAATCTGTTCTGAAGATGAGTGGTATCGATGTAAGTACCTTTACCCCATACAGTACCAGGCATGCGTCATCTTCGGCAGCGCTTAGATGCGGAGTTTCAATCGATACTATAAAAGCTACTGCAGGATGGTCTAAAAATTCAGAAATATTTTTTAACTATTATAATAGACCAATCGAAACCCCCGCAGAATTTGCTAGAAATATTTTTAAGTTATAAGAAATATTTTGTTTGTAGAAGTAAGTTTCATTGTTAGGATTAGTTACCTCATTACCTAAGAAGTAAAATATAGTATCTGTTTAATTGTTCATATTGGTTAGCTGCTATATAATAAAGATTAGTACTTAAATTGTATGATTTATTAAAGCCTAGTCGATGATGTAAACTCTCTAAACAACTGCCATTGTGTTCTAGACTGATGGAATGAAGCGAAGTATAATTTGAGATTAAACGACTTACCTGTAAGGAAGTTCAATCATAATTATACGAGCTTCATTCCATCAGTCTAGAACAACCCACCCCTCCGGAGGTTCATCTTTCCACCCCAATTACATAATCGACTTTCACTAACGCAAGAATGAGGCCAGACCGGGTGTGACCGGATGGGATTTGGTTTTATTTTCTTTTAACTGGTGCGTGAGTCACAGCAAAGCAGTGATGCCATTGTGTTCTAGACTGATGGAATGAAGCTCGTATAATTATGATTGAACTTCCTTACAGGTAAGTCGTTTAATCTCAAATTATAACTTAGGTAAAAATTATGACCTATATTAAACTTGTTAATATTAAAAATCGATTATCACTAATTACTATGATTGCTATACGTGTTAATCGTTCGGTGTTTCGAACGAGACTCCAAATATTTATTTTTAAAAGCAGGTATTTTAAGGTTTTAACACATTTAGATATTTCGATATTTTCATTTATACATTTATACATTAATACATAGTAGCGTCCTTAAATTTATTTCACTTTTTTCATTTTATATTTATAAATTATTACAAGTTGAAATATTATCTTTTTTATTCACTCGCAAAACATTTGTACACACAAAATTACATTGATTTTAATTGTTTTTTGCGTATACATACATACATTTTTATTTGTGTGAATATATGTTATATCGTCAATATGGCTGACATCGCTACAGCAAAAACTAAACGCTCCTCAATCAAAGGTTCTGTAACCCGTTTTAGTACGTATTTTAATTCTATCAAAAACAAACCTTTAGAACAAATTAACTTTAGGGATTTACAACTTAGACTTGATAGAATTGAGAAACTTTTTGATGATTTTGACAATGCTCAATCACTTATTGAGGCCTCTGATGAGGACTATACTGCCAACGCAGATGCTATCCATGGTATAGAAAGGTCGTCTTTCGAAACGCCGTTTTTCGATATCACAAGCGCTGTGCGAGACTTTATTGACACCAATTTTTCAAAACCCTGTAGTCAGACTGCTCAAGCTTCAAGTTTGACAATTTCGTTCGAAAACAGTTCACAAAGGTCTATTAATATTAGGTTAACCGTTATTAACTTGCCCTCCTTTGAGGGTGACTATGATAATTGGTTCATATATTCAATATTCAGAAATTCCATTATCTAAGATTATCCTTACAAGTTATCGCCACAGAAACAATACGTAACCTGGACATTTCTGAAGCAACATATGAAACTGCATGGGAATTGCTAACAGACAGATTCGAAAACAAATCTCTTCTTGTTAATAATCATATTAAAAAATTATTTAATCTACCAAATGTTTCAAAAAATTCACATCATGATTTACGCACTTTACTTGATGGTTTCCAAAGACATTTACGCTCTCTTGAGTCCTTAAACTTAGACACAACATCTTGGGATGCCCTTATTATATATTTAATTACCACAAAACTAGACAATGCCACACACAAAGAATGGGAACTGTCAATTAAAGACGATAAGAACACGTTACCCACTTTCAGTAGCTTATCTGATTTTTTAAAAGGTAAATGTAGAGTCTTAGAATCTATTAATCATCAAGAAGAAAAATCTCGTCCCAAATTTTCATCTGCATGCAATTCCAAGTCCAAGAATTTCTTGTCAACGAATAATTCTTCCAACTGTTCTTTATGTAAACAAAAACATCTAATTTACACTTGTCCTGATTTTCTCAAACTAGAAACGTCATTAAGACATAATGAAGCAAAACGCTTGCGACTTTGCATAAATTGTCTGCGTAGTGGTCATTTCACTAAGGAATGCAAATCTTCCGGGTGTCGTAAATGTGGAAAAATACACCACACACTTTTACACTTTCATGGTAACTCACAAAAGCTTATTGAAACCAGTAATCAAACCTTCAGCAGTTTACCTTGCTCTAGTCCAGTTGTTGTTGTTGTACGGGGCGGAGGCATGGACGCTTACAGACACCACTATTAAAAAACTTAAAGCATTTGAGATGTGGCTTTACAGAAAAATGCTGAGAATATCATGGACAGCAAGGATCACGAACAAGGAAGTTCTAGGAAAAATGAAGAAGGAACCGGAGATTGTGTTTACGATCAAACGCATAAAATTGCAATATCTGGGACACGTTATGAAAAATCAGCACCGTTACTCTCTGCTGCAGTCTATATTGCAAGGTAAAGTCAAAGGTAAGCGAGGACCCGGTAGAAGGAGAATATCATGGCTGCGGAATTTAAGAACATGGTTTAAGAAAACCTCAACGGAGCTGTTTCGAGCCGCAGCGAGCAAGGTTATGATTGCCAATATGGTTTCCAACATCCGAAACGGATAGGAACCAGAAGAAGAAGAAGTCCAGGTACATCAGAAGGATCGAATACACTGACAGCACGTAACATTTCGTTTGAGCACAACTCTACTACTTTGCTGTCAACTGTAAAAATAAACGTCTTTGACATCTCAAGTAACGAACACGAGGCTCGTGCACTTCTAGATAACGGCTCGGAAAGTAATTTCATTTCCCAGCGCGTGAGCGCGTATTAAATCTTCTAAAGTTGCCTACAACCAAAACACATTTTTCTATTTCTGGTATAAACTAAACAAATTCTATTGTAAGCTACAGAACGTCAGTAAAATTTAAGTCCAAAACTTTAAACTTTTCTCAAGTAATTTCTTGCTTAGTACTTCCGGAAATTGCAGGAAATTTACCTTCTGTCACATTCGATAAGAAAATACTTAATATCCCTTCCAATATTACTCTGGTCGATCCAGATTTCAATATTTCTTCTCCTATTGATCTTCTTATCGGTGCAGACATCTTCTGGAATTTAATTTGTATTGGTCAGATTAAATTATTACCTGGACAACCGATTCTTCAAAAAACTAAACTTGGATGGATTATGTCAGGTCCATTATTTCCTAACAACACCCTTGCAGCCAGAACTGCATACCATTTGTCGACCATGAACAAGTTAAGCATTGAAGATTAACTTCAAAAATTTTGGGAACTTGAAGAATGCCTAAAAACAAAATTTTTGTCTAACGAAGAACTTTCTTGAGAAGATCACTTCTTAAAAACAACCTCTCTTAATTCTTCTGGTAGATTTGTAGTCTCACTTCCCTTGAAATCTTCCGTCGACAATCTAGGCGACTCTAAGACTACAGCAACAAAAAGGTTTTATTCTCTCGAAAGGAAACTTAATGCGAATTTTGAATTAAAAGATGATTACACTCGATTTATCGATGAATATTTATCCTTACACCATATGTCCGTTTCACCCTTTGAAACCACAGGCTATGAGTTCTTTCTTCCTCATCATTGTGTCTATAAAGGCAATAAAATTCGTGTTGTTTTTGACGGTTCTGCCGATACAGATTCAGGTGTTTCTCTGAACGACATTCTTATGGTTGGACCTAATTTACAAGATGATCTTTCCACTATCATCTCACGTTTTCGTAAACATAATTTTGTACTAACAGCTGATATAGAAAAGATGTATCGACAAATACTGATAAAGGAGGAAGAACGCTCCTTACAAAAGATCGTATGGCGATCTGATCATACAAACTCTCTCGAAACTTATACTTTAAACACCGTTACTTACGGTACTGCTTCTGCTAGTTTTCTTGCTACTAGATGTCTTCAAGAAGTGGCATATATGTATGCAACTGATTTTCCCGACATATCTTCTATAATTTTACGGGACTTTTATGTCGACGATCTTCACACAGGTGGTTCTACAATAGAAAATATCAAACGTATTCAATCACTTACTTCCGAATTATTGTCTCGTCATGGTTTTTAATTGAGAAAATGGAAGTCAAACGCACCTATTTTAAACTTTGACAATCAAAATAATGTTTCCTTGGAAATTGGAGCTGACGATACTATCAAAACTTTGGGCTTATTGTGGAGTCCCAAATCTGACACTTTTCATTTCAATGTTCAACCTATAGAGCACAAGTGTAAAGTTACAAAGAGACTTATTCTTTCCACTATATTAAAAATATTTGATTCACTAGGTTTGCTTTCGGCTGTAACTATATCAGCTAAAATTATTTTCCAAGATTTGTGGAAACTAAAAATTTCTTGGACGAAGTCGTTCCCATGGATATACTTACGAAATGGGTTACATATCAGACTCAATTGGTTAAACTTAATCAGCTACAAATTCCTAGGCATGTAATTTGTACAAACTATAAGTCAATTCAACTACACGGTTTTTCAGATGCATCCACCGCATATGGTGCTTGCATTTATATTCGTTCATCTGGAACCTTTGAAAATTTTCATTGTCATCTACTTTGCTCCAAAACCACAGTAGCTCCTTTAAAACACATCCTCACGGTACCGCGTCTAGAACTTTGTGGAGCTTACTTGCTAGCTGAGTTGTGTTATGGAATACTATGCGTTTATTTCTTCTCCGGACTAACTCTTTGTTTTGGAATTAAACAGAATATATTGACATGTATAAATTTATTATATTAGAGGATGAAAATTACACTGCCTGTTATTTCTTAAAACTATGAATTTATAAGTTCTGTTATCTACAATTATTTAACGATGTTTCTGGATGGATTTGAGTACAAGAGATTGGACTCAAATATTAATATTAAAATAGCAAATACGGATAGCTTATCGAACAAAGAAATAAGAGAAATAAATTATTATTATTCCATAGATACGAAGTATTAGGCGAATAAACTAGCGAAACTTATTTATTCTAAATAGGAAAATATTTATGAAGAGTATTGATTCTGATTTCTAACAGCAAATAATTATTAGTGATTATACATGAGAACTTTTCATAATTGTAAATAACATATACCAGGTGACTAAAAACTATATAGAAATACATAGATACTTTAATTATCTTACATGTGAGTAGGTAGGTACATTACACCTCCTTTTGTAAGAATGAAAATAATTGTAAAATGAATTTTCATTTAAATGGTATAAAACATTTGTATACATTATTATTTTATTTTAACACATTTAAATAGTTTCTTTTAGTCTCGATAGTCTTTCACTTCGTCTTATCGGTGTAGTCTCTGTGAAACTAGTCTCTTCACACTTTTTGGATTCACTATAATTATTGTCTTTATTATGTTTACAATCTATACTTAAATCTGTCTCATGTACATGTTTTCGTTTACTTTGACATATATTTAGTGTTAAACAATTTGTAATTTGTTGACAACTATGTGACGGATTTCTACGAAATCGTCGGTAAAAATATTTAATTATCCTGTATAAAATATAAAGTAACATACATTTTATCAAAAATAAGATTGCATAAGTGAAATAAGAACTATTTTTTATTGTGTCTGAAAAATTAATATTTGTTTCTGAGGTCATTTTCTCTAAATTATCTAGTTTATGGCTTGCTAAATTTAATGCATCTCGATCGAGATTATTTAATTGTAAGGGAACAAGGTGTAATTTGGATTCATTATTTATCTTAATATCATCACAACAGACTTCTGGAAGGGATAAATCTGGGATGATAGACTGAAAATTACTTTCTTTTGGATTTGAGACAGATATCAAAATAGTTGATCCGGTGTAAGTTTTGCAATTATTCGAAGTAGAAAAAATACCTGTGTTTGAAAGAACAATAGATATTGGCGTACTAGTCTGACAGTTTAAAGTTAAATCTGTTGGTTTGGGTAAAACATATATCCAAGAATTTGGTTTGTTTAATTTATGCCAAATTTCATATTCTGTTTGAATTATACGAGTATCGCAACTAGATGGTATGTTTGTTATTGAAGTTAACAATTCAGTTTCACAAATTGGATTAGTGTGTGTAAATCGGAAAGTATCAGGATTTTTGCAAATAAGTTTTTCTTCATCTAATGAATAACAGTCTTCTAATGTATCAATAGTAACATAAATGTTTCTATTTTCTGAAAGAACAAGATATTTGACAGATGGAAGAATAAAGGTAAGTCTCTTTAATGTTGGATGAATTATAGGAAGAGATATTAGTTTAAAAAGAGAATAAGGAGTATTACTAACCAAAGGTATACTAACCGTAATTAAAATCTTGTTATCAAAATATATATATTTAAGTAAAATGATATCGAAATATTTATGAGCATAATCGATAGTCAATGGAAATGGATAAGTCGATGTACTAGGTAAATGCGTTACCGTTTTAGATAATTCTTGAATTAGTTGCTCAGGTGTTATAACAGAAGGATGAAGGTTATTATTTCTTGCAAATAGAATAACGTTTATTAAAGTAGAATATTCTTGTTGTAATTCTGTTATAAAGAAAGTTAGTAAAGTAAAATGTTCTTCAATTTTTTGTTTTAAATCTAAATTAAAATATTTATTATTCATTTTATCTGTGTAATTGGTAATTGATTCAAAATTTTTATCAAAAATCACTTTGTTTCGGTCTAGATTTGTAATAGAGTTATTAAAATTTGCAATCGTGGCTTTTACTACATGAATTTGTTGTTTTAGTAAATCAAGAAGATGATTTTCGTTACTTTCAGCTTTGTTAATAGCATTATTGAAATTTTCAGCATCATCACTGTCTAAGGTACCGAATAAGGTCCTGAAAACAGATCCAATTGCATTAAATAGAGCGCGTTTTGGTCTAAAATGTTCATGCAGAATTATGTTTTTTAAAGTTTGTTCATCTTGAAAGAGTCTAGGTATGATTTGTCCTAAGAGTTTTAGTGAAGTATCGCATAATCGTAATTCAATAAGAACTGGTTTGTTTTGACACAGTCTTAATGTTTTTTGATAGGTGAGATCTACAAAATTTAATTTGTCTGTAAAAGGTTGTAAAGGAATATGACTTAATATGTTCCAATGAGTTTCAATAAATTGAACATTTTTTATGTGTTCGTAATAGATTCCAGGTGATTTGTTGATAGGAGTATTGGTATATTTCTTGTGAATTTGTTCACTATTTGTCAGCCATATTATTGCATACCTGAAACAAAAGCATGTTTCAATCTATTCATGTGAACTTTTATTGGTTTTTTTATTTACTAAAATTGTGCAATTGACAGGAGAATTTATCTCTAGAATTTTATAAGGTCCATTATAATTTTGTGTAAGTTTTTTGGTTTGACCCTTCTTTGTTTGCTCATTTTGGAGATATACTAATTGTCCTTCTAAGAAAACGGTGTCATTAATCTTTTGGTCATAATATTTTTTACTGACTACTTTAGATTCTAATAGATTCGTTTTTGCTAACTCATGAGATTTTCTAAGCTTAAGTGTTAAATTATCTAAATAATCTTCATATGTATATTTGAGTTCTACTGGTCGTATTATACTGCTAGGTAGATTAGGTGTATATCCAAATATTAGTTCATATGGTGTGAATTTGGTTGAAGTATGATTAGTTGTATTATATGAAAACATAGCAAAATCTAGCCATTCGTCCCAATCGGATTGATCAGCTTTAATATAATGTTTAAGGTAGTCTGCTAAAGTAGCGTGACTCCTTTCTAATGCAGCATTTGATTCTGGATGATAAGCAGTACAATTTATATGTCTGATTTTAAAAAGCTTGGCGATTTGAGAAAATAATTTGGAAGTAAAATCTCGGCCTTGATCAGTAACTATTATATCGGGTTTTCCAAACTTGCAAATAAATCCACGAACCAGATTTTCAGCGATAGTCTTGGTTTCATGATTCGGAATTGCATAAGCTTGAGAAAATTTTGTTAAGTCATCTTGTAATGTTAATATGAACTTATTACCTGACTCGGTTAAAGGTAAAGGACCTACTATATCTAAAAATATTTTTTCTAATGGATTTGAGCTTGTTGTTGTTATCTCCATGGGCTTTACGAATTTTTTTCTAACGAGTTTATTTTTCTGACAAGATTCACAGGTTTTTATAAAGTTTTTAATATCATTTTTCATATTATTCCATTTGAAATGTTTTTTTATACGATTGTATGTCCGATGAAAACCAGAGTGTCCAGCCGTAGGACTAGTGTGATTCTCTTGTAATATTGTAGTTATTTCCTCAGGTTCAGGATTTGTTAGTATATCATGATAAATGATAATAGATATATCAGTTTTTCTAAAAATAAATCTAATCATAGATCTAATTTTTCCCCAACTTAATTTATCGTAGCTAAAAGTTATTCTGGGTAGGCAAATTTTTAATATTTTATCGTTTAATAACCAGTCTCTTAATTTTATTAGGGAATTAAATATATCTTCATAAGAGGTATTGTCCCAATAATTATTTTTTATAAATATGTAATAAAAGTTTTTATTTTGATCAGAAATATATATAATGTCATTTAGTCTTGGATTTTTGGCTTTCAATTTTTCTATATGACTGAATTGTTTATTTATTTGTTTCTGAACGATCTCATTAAAATTTAAATCTACGGAAACAAACAATGCTAAATTTTGTGAAAATGATGTAATCTTTTCATTTGTTTCTTTTATATTATCATTTGTTATTAATATAGTTTCGGATTTAGATAAGCACTGTGAATAAGTGTCATTATTTTCTTTACTCATTTTGTTTATTTGTAAGGTGATTGTTGCCGGGTTTTTGTTTTCTTCGCAAATATTTGTTTCAGATATGGTTAAAGGAGGACGACTTAAACAATCAGCATTTTGATTTAATTTACCTGGTTTATAAATAATTTCATAGCTATATTCTTCAAATGCTAATCTCCACCTAACGAGTCTTGATCCGGGATCTTTTACATTAAATAGCCATGTGAGTGGTTTATGATCCGTATAAATGAAAAATTTATTTCCGTACAAATATGGTCTAAAGTGTTTAACACTCCATACAATTGCAAGTAATTCTTTTTCTGTTGTGCTATAGTTTGATTCCGCTTTGTTCAAGGTACGACTAGCATAAGCAATAGGTAAATCATCTGGTACTTTACCTTGAGAAAGTATGGACCCTATTGCATAATTACTAGCATCCGTTGTTAAGACAAAGGGTTTGGTAAAATCTGGATACTGAAGTATTGGTTCTGAACAAAGTATTGATTTCAGGTTCTCAAATGACTGTTGTTGAATGCTTGTCCAATTAAATTCAACATTTTTCCTCAGCAGTTTTGTTAAAGGTTGTGTTAAAGCACTGAAATTTTTTATAAAGCGTCTATAATAACCAGTGAGACCCAAAAAGCTCTTAATATCTTTTTGTGTTCTGGGTATAGGAAAATCTGTAACAGCACATACCTTTTTTTCGTCCGGTTTGACACCAAATTCAGTTATTAAATGTCCTAAATACATTACTTCGCGACGAAAAAATTCGCACTTATCTGGTTGTATTTTTAAGTTGAATGTAGACAATTTTTCGAATACTTCTTTTAATCTTTTATTATGATTTTCTAATGTATCGGCATGAATGACTATATCGTCGAGATAGACAAAACATCTGTAATTTTGTATTCCTGAGAGGACAGTATTCATTAGCCTTTGAAAAATACTGGGAACATTTTTTAATCCAAATGGCATTCGTGAATATTGATAATGTCCAGACGGAGTTGAGAAAGCAGTCTTTGGAGAATCCTCAGGATCCATTTTGATCTGGTGAAATCCTGATGTTAAATCTATTGTTGAAAAATATTTTGAATGACCCAATTGGTCTAATATATCGACTATATTCGGAAGTGGAAATGAATCTCCTATAGTAATATCATTTAGTCGTCGATATTCTATAACAATTCGCCATTTCTTCTTTGCTGAAGCATCGGCCTTTTTTGGCACAACCCAAAGGGGCGAATTCCATGGCGAAGTTGATTCTTCGATAATACCTTGATCTAGCATACCTTTTATTTGAGTTTCGACTTCATGTTTGTGTACTTCAGGATACCTGTATGATTTAGTGCTAATAGGTACATTAGAATTTAAAGGAATTTTGCAAGTTATGGCATTTGTACTGGTAAGTTGATCTCCTTCCAGATAAAAGATATGATTGTACTCCTTGCAAATAGAAATTAAAGATGATTTTTCTTCACTATTTAAATGATCTGTTCTCAAGGCATTTTTTAATTTAGCAATTCTGTTAGAATTCGTATTATCTTTATAAGAAGACATTTTTCGTATATTTGCATTGTTTTGTAAATTTGGAATTTTTTCTATTGCTACTTGAATATCGTTTAATTCAACATCCGTTTCAGTAGTGTTTACGATTGAGGTTAAAAAGAAATCATTTTTTACTTTAACAACACTAGGACATAAAAATACACCTTTAAAGATTTCGCGTTCGGGACATAATCCTTCGCTTAATTCATTATTTATTACTTTAATTTGAACAATTGTTTCAGTTCTTGCGGATAGAATAGTTTTATTACTTCTTGAGTTAGAATTAGAGTTTTGATTTAGTATAAGATCGTCTGAACAGGATTTTTCTTCTGAACAAGATTTTGATTTATGATTTCGTGAAGAGTTACAAGTTTTATTTGTGCATATCTCAGTGGATTTTACACATTTTGGACTTGAATTTTCTTTGGATTTAGAGTTAGATTTAGATTGAATTGGATTGGATAGTAGTTCTTCACTACTTAAGGTTATTTGGATATCATTGGTTTCTAAATAAGAATGATCCTCTATGGATTTAGCATCATAAGGAAATATTTCATCGATATTAGAACTTGTCTCGATATTTTGATCTCTCAGAAATTCGTCATTGTCATTGTTTAATGGAAATTTTATATATTCAATTGGAATAGAACAATTTTTAAAGTTTAATTTATTTTCTTTATAATCAATTTGGCATTTATTTATTTCAAAAAAATCGCTACCTAATATACCGTCGAAATGAAGAGGAAAATCGTCTTCTACGACATAGAAAACATGAGTTTGGACAAAATCTTTTATCTTGAAATTTACGTTACAACTACATATAGTTTTATTTGGATTTAAGACATTTTTATCAATGCCTCGTAGAGTAATAGACTTAGAATAAATTTTTGGAATGTTTAGTATTTTTGAATATTTAATTAAAGAAATATCTGCGCCTGTATCGATTAGAAACTTGCAAGAGGATGGATTAGAATTATTTACTAAGGGTAAATCTACATAGGAAGTGACTGAGAAGTTGATGGTTGTGATACGGCCTGAACTGAACGAACTCCTCGAGAATCGACCGTTGGTTGTCGAGGATTCTGGAAGTTTAAAGAATTTGTTGGATTTTTGTTTTTATTGTTAAATTCGCGTTTTCTACATTCTTCTATAACGTGACCTGGTTTTTTGCAGTATCTGCAAAAACGTTGGGAAGTGTTGGTATTTTCTTTTCTTAAGTTTGGAGGAAAATCAGAATTGGAATTTGAATTTGAAGGTTTATAATTTTGATTTTGAGAATTTGACCTTTGAAGATTTGAATTAGGATATTTTGGGTTTTGAAAACTAGAATTTTGAAGATATCTAACATTTCTATCTGAATTGTTTTTATATCGACAGTTATTTGAGGAATGGTTATTTCGTTTGCAAATATTACAGAATGGTCTGAAAATTTCTTGTCTTGATAACTGTTCTTGTTCTTCGGCAATTGCTATAGCAACAGCTCTTTCTAAGGAATCTGGATTTCGGGCTTTGATTAAAATAGAGAGGTCTTTGTTTAATCCTCTAATAAAGACATTTAGTGCTTGAGTTTTTAAGAGTTTAGTACATGCATTTCTTGCATCTGGAGATAAGTCTGGATCAAGTGTATTTATTAATTTTATATAGCAATTTTCAACTTTATTTGCAAATGACATTACATTTTCACTGGGCATCTGACGTAAGGAATGTAATTCCAATTGCCACTGACCTTCAGTTCGGCGTTCAGAATAAGCATCTAATAAGAAGTCTTTTAAATCTTTCCATTCGTCAAATGTTCTGTTTCTAGTTATGGCCCTAGCTTTATCGGTTAATTTAGTTTCTATAATGGCTAATAAGATGGGTTTGGATTGCGGATTTACTAAATTGTATGCTTTATCACAATTGTCTATGAATTCGTATAATTTTGATTTTGTACCATCAAATCTAATGAGAAGTTTTTCAGCTATTTCAATTGATACTGACATTTTATTTGAATTAGAAGTAGAAGAATTTGAAAGAGAATTTGAGTCGGAAGAAGGTATTTGTTCGTCAAATAAGTTACTTATATCAGGATATAAAGTAGACATACGTTTACAAGATTTTTAAAATATGAGACAGAATTTAAGATAGAATGTACTTACAAGTAGAATATTGTTGTTGGTCGCATAGTCTATTATTCCACGGGTTCACCTCTACTTCCGATGGAACTACAATTGGGTTATGACTGGAACTGGATTTCGAACTGGATGTACTGGACCCCAATGTAATTAGTTGTAGTGGCGATTTTTCCACACTGACAGTTTTTTTGAATGATTCCTCGAAGGAAACAAGTCAATTCAAAAATTCCTCAGCTCTCCTTCTATCAGCAATCAGAGGAACTCTGCTACTAATATCCCACGTTCTGACACCAAATTTTGTTATGGAATACTATGCGTTTATTTCTTCTCCGGACTAACTCTTTGTTTTGGAATTAAACAGAATATATTGACATGTATAAATTTATTATATTAGAGGATGAAAATTACACTGCCTGTTATTTCTTAAAACTATGAATTTATAAGTTCTGTTATCTACAATTATTTAACGATGTTTCTGGATGGATTTGAGTACAAGAGATTGGACTCAAATATTAATATTAAAATAGCAAATACGGATAGCTTATCGAACAAAGAAATAAGAGAAATAAATTATTATTATTCCATAGATACGAAGTATTAGGCGAATAAACTAGCGAAACTTATTTATTCTAAATAGGAAAATATTTATGAAGAGTATTGATTCTGATTTCTAACAGCAAATAATTATTAGTGATTATACATGAGAACTTTTCATAATTGTAAATAACATATACCAGGTGACTAAAAACTATATAGAAATACATAGATACTTTAATTATCTTACATGTGAGTAGGTAGGTACATTACAGTTGATAGACAAGGTAAAACAACACGTGCACTTAGATTTCGAAGAAATTACCTACTGGTGCGACTCCACTATTGTTCTGGGATGGATAAAGACTGCTCCGAGTTTGTTAAAGACGTTTGTGGCAAATAGATTTTCTCAAATTCAAACTTTGACCGAATCTCACACATGGCGTTACGTGAATACACTTGAGAATCCCACAGATCTTCTTTCAAGGGGAATTTCTCCTACATCACTTATCACTTCTGAAATGTGGTTTCATGGCCCATCATGGCTAGCTAAACCAGAAACTCATTGGCCTAATAGAACATTCGAACCTTCTGAACTCCCTGAGCTTCGACCAGTATCAGCCCTTATCTCAAGAGTTCACATGAAATTGGACATTATCACTAAAATATCTTCATTTGTAAAACTACAACGCATTATTGCATATGTATTACGCTTTATAAACATACTCCGCGTTGGCGGAAGACTACATAATTCTGATTTTTGTTACGATAAAAAACATCCCATTGTCCTTGATTCTAAACACCACTTCACTACTATTCTTGTACGAAATGAGCATCTTAATTTAAATCATTGCGGTCCTCAATTACTATTAGCTTCCATTCGTGAAAAATTTTGGCCCATTAATGGACGTCAAGTAGTTCACAAAATCGTTCGCGATTGTATTATTTGTTGTAGGGTGACTCCTAAATTAGAAACCTATCTTATGGGTAATTTACCCTCGTCACGTCTTGTTTCCTCTAGGCCATTCTACAACTGTGGACTTGATTATGCAGGACCTTTTTTTCTAAAGGATCGACACACCCGAAATTATAAAACTATTAAGGGTTACATAGCTCTATTTATCTGTTTAGCAACTAAGGCCATACATTTGGAAGTCGTGAGCAGCTTGACCATTGAAAGTTTTCTAGCAACGCTAAAACGCTTTATTTCTCGACGCGGAAAATGTTAAAACTTTCGAGCAACCCCGTATGCTACACTTTAATTAAGTAAAACCCGACGTTCATTTTACACCCCTCGAGAGGGGATGACGGTAGTGACGAGAAGGGAGACACAGTCCACACCCGAGTCTCAACACAACCATCGTTACGCTAAGGACGCTATTTTTAAATTTATTGTTTACAACATATTTTACATGTGCCTTTTTACTTCAATATAGTTTAGTTTAAGTGATTTGTTTTCTTGTATTATTACGTGAAATTCTAATAAGATTTAACTTACATCGTACACACCAACTGCAGGACAATTTAATACATTTATGTAAAAATATGGGTCATAGTGTTTGTTACATTCTATTTTACCGACATACGCGTAGAAAGAGTAAATCCACATTTTTAATAACTTAACCCGTAACCGGTGACTTCCGATTTTAGGAACATAACCGGTGACGTGGAGTCTCCGGGACTCATCATAAATATGCTGGTCTCATTCAAATTTAAATAATTATTTTATCACATTGTTTATAATAATCTATTCTTTAGGCATTTTTGCAATATCCTATTGCCTTTTTAGTTCTTTCTGTTACTGACTATTCTTATTATCAACATTTTTGTCACAAGTTGCAAATCAATAAAGTACGGTGTTACGTCGGAAAACTTATTTTTTTTTAATATTTCTAAATTTGGTATGTACAAATGGTTTTAATATTAGGTATAACAAATATTGAATAATCTATGGTAATAAAAATTATCATCAGTAGTCTAAACGTAACGTGCAGGGGGTAAATAAGGAAAAAAAATGGGATTATTTTTTTTTATTCTTTTTGAACGTTACAGTTTCTGCATATTTTATGAGAACAAATCAAGCAAATTGGTTTTTTACAACAGACGCATAAATAAGATGTCTTCCTATGAAGTTTTGATGGGCAAATGTAGCAATACTTTCGAACTGCTAACCGATCTTCTTGAATAGAAGGAGGTTCAACCACGCACAGTATTCGCTTTATGTTTTCTCTTATTTCTGTCGGGATTCTGCTGTTATACATTCGTTGTTTCATGTGTGCTTCAATTAAGCTTTTAGCCAGTACCTTCATAAAATCTTTCCTGTCTAAGGGTTTGGATTCTCTGTAACACTGATACATAACGAAAGCGTTAACTGTACTCATATCTAGTATTTTGTAAAATATAGCCATTGGCCAACGTTGCGTTCTTCTGGACAAACTGTAAACCGTACATTTTTCATCCAAAGCATCAACGCCGCCTTTCGTCATATTATACAGACTAATTATTTCTGGTTTTTGTGTTTTTTCATCTATGGCTATACTATGATGCATGAAGGATAAAAGTATGACGGCTTTGTTTTTTTTAGGAACATACGAAAGAAGGGTAATATCTTTTGTAAAACCGTATCTAACTGAACCAATCTCACTATGCCTTTGAGGAAGAAACTCAGAAGGAATATGTCTTTTAACCTTTTTCATAGTTCCCACATATGCTAGGCCATTAGATTTCAACAACTGAACTAGTTCTATAGACGTGAACCAATTGTCAGCTGTCACATTACGATTACTGCCAAATAATGGCTTAGAAAGCCGTAACACAGATTGAGTAGGTTTAGCAAGCTTTTTCTCAGTTACTGAAAGGCCTATTCCGTCGGAATCTTGGCCTGTATATACATACGCATTGTACACATAGTTGTTTCTTGCATCTGTTAATATCATAATTTTAAGTCCATATTGGATAAATTTCAGTAAGAAATGTATCCAAGCGTTGCTACGCCACTGGCATTAAATAGCTAAGAATTCTTAAAATCTGCTTAGGTATATTCTCCGACTAATTCCCGGTTAAAAAGCGAGAACCGGTTCCCGTCAAACCCCTGAGTGGTAGTTAGGCATGGCAATCGATCAGTATCCTTATAATATTCAAAGTGTCACGTTGTATACCAGCCAAGCTGGACGCTTTACTTACAAATTTAGTTTAAGACCCAATGGGTCGATTCTTTGTTAGTTTGAGTTCTGTATAACTCCGCTTAGTAATAATTATAACATATTACTTGGTTAGCACCGCAGAAATATCCTTGGTTCGAAAGAATAAGTAGTATTAGTATAATTTAAATTGTATCAGTGTTCGTGTAGTGTTTATCGGACTTGTGTGGCTTGAACAGTGATGGGCGGTTTACATAAAAGAACTTTACATGACAAACCCTTGGCTAGATATCAACTTAGTGTAGTAAAAAATCAATCATTAAATTAAGTATTGTTAACCCTTGTGGTTTTATTTCCCATGTAAAGTGGGTGGTCCTTCAACGTTGGAAATCATTACGATTAAAGATGCTCTAAATGGTAAGAAGATCTACTTCCTAATTGGTTTCATTTTTGTTGGTCGTCTGCGAGTGGATGGAACCATTTAAACCATAGTATCTGCTATTATCTTCTACCATTTTTGTTGGTCATTCGACCGGATTTTGAACCAATTTATTTGCAAGTAAAATCTCACTTTTATTGAAAAACTTTCGATAAAAATAAAAAATTTAAATTAGTTGACTTCAGCATTCTAGCCAAAGTTGTGTATCGCCGCTCGAAATATTTAATTTCAGAACTTTTCGTTGAAAAACACTTAAACCGCGTCGGTAGTGATATATGTGAGCCATCAAGTTACGCCATTGAGGAATTCATCTTGTAAGCGCATACCTGTGTATTCTTATCGGACCGAGCAGCGGTGACCTATTGTTCCCAGGAAATTCCAAAGAAGGTCGCAAGTTTACAACAGTTATTGTTATCTATTGGTATCGTTAAATCTATTATTTACAATATTTCATAGAAAATTTTATACTCAGAAGACTTAATCATTTTATTGTTGTCAATTGTACTAATTTGTAAAATTTTCTATAATGACTTCTCAGAATTTAACCAAGCAAATTGGGGGTTTTAAATCTCAATTGACCCGTATTGAAAGCTTTTTGAATACTAATTCAGATGATTTGAATAATAAACAGCTAATACAATTAAAATATGATAGTTTAATTGGAACTTATAGGAAATTACAAGATTTATTAGATCATGCGAAAGAGTTAAGTTCTGATGGTTCAACGACTGATGATACTGTATCATCACAAAACGAAGTTGTGGCATCAGCAATGGAAACTATCGACCGTTTTGAGTTCATTTTGGCCAAATTATTAAATTTAATAAATCACGCTGATGATTCTAGAGTTTCTCAAAATCATTTTTCTAATGTAAAGCTACCAGATATTAATATTAAACCCTTCTCGGGTGAAGCTCAAGAATAGCAATCATTCTTCGATTTGTTTCAAGCACTTGTGTTAAATAATGCCAAATTAAGATGTGATAGCGAAAAATTTTATTATTTAAAAACGCTTCTGAGAGGTCAACCGCTACAATTAATTGAATCTTTATCTGTGACTAATCAAAATTTAGAAATTGCTATATCAACGCTTAAAACTAATTACGAAGACAAAAATAAGCTTTTAAATTCTTTGTATTGTACATTATTCGATCAAAAAACTATGACTAAATGTAATTCTATTGAACTAAGGACGTTTCATATCACATGTAAAAAAACATTAGATTTAATTAGAAACTTAAACTTAACGGCTGAAATTAATTTAGACACATTGCTAGTATTTATCTTAGAAAGAAAACTAGATTATCAGACTAGACGCGCTTTTGAAAACGAACGCAATCCAAACGAACTGCCATCTACTAATGGGTTTTTTGAATTTTTGCAAAAACGGTATAATGTATTAGATAATTTAAACATATTTGAATCTAACGCAAAACCTAGAAGTAATAATAATAGTAATTTTGATAGGAACACATCTAGAGTATCATTACACACAAACGCCGCTGAATCTCGTCGTGACACAAATTTTTATAGTAAATCATGTAATTATTGCAAAGAGCGCACGCATCAGATATATAAATGTCAACAATTTTTAAATTTAGTTCCACAGGAAAGACATAAATTTGTTAAAGCCAAATCATTATGTTTTAATTGTTTGAGTAGTTTGCATATCATATCTTCCTGTAAATCGTTGTCCCGGTGTCAAGTATGCACGAAAAATCATCACTCTTTACTCCATTTACACAATAACGGTCAGCAGCGATATCAATCGCAAGTTCGAACCTACGCTTCTTCTAATTTTCCACATAGTTCTCATCAACAAAGCGAAAACTTACATAGGCACAGGGCCGTTCCTGGCGGGTATGCAATGAATGCCCCGCACGCAGGCGCTAAATTTTAGGGGCGCCAAATATTTGGTTACCATTAAAAAAATATTCTCACTTCTAAAACAAAAAAGTCAGTGTTCAGTACTTCCCCGGCAAGTGCTAAAGCAATCACTTCATCCGTTTACTATTCCCTATTATAATACCAAAATTACTAACTAAATTACCACCCTACAATTTTATTAGTGTCAGTATACGACGCGCCGTCTTATGCCGCACGATGCTCATTTTTAATGTTTTGTGTTGCCGGCATGCCGCCAGCGTGGTTGTCTTAAGAAAGGATGCGCGATGCGCCGGCCTCTGACGAAATTGTCGTTTGCACAGTAAAGATCGATTCAGACACATCAGTCACGGTACCGAACCGGTCCTGTTTGGTCACAGAACTATCAACTATCTGACAGCTGGCAAACTGTTCGTCAACTGATGAGTGTGAATGCCGGCGCCATATTTGTATTAAAGAATATTTTGTATGACGGATTGTTCGATTCGGCGCAATCACTGTGACGAGATGGTGACGACACGTGACTGATGTGTCTGAATCGACCTTTAACCGTAACGTTTTAATTCAGTCGTTAGATTTTTCTTATGGGTTAGGATGTTCTGTTCGCAATATCATTGTCATTAAAGTTTATTGTAAATTGTAAGTTTAAGGCGGCAAATAAACTGCTAGAAGTGAGTAAAATAAGTTAACTTATTTATTTAAATAAAATAAAAATAAATAAGTAACTGGAGGCACCTTTCTGTTAATATTTCTCGTCATGAAAATAGCATGGAACGTATGAAAAGCGCTCAAAAATGGCACGAGTTAAAATTGCGTTTGAGTAAAGAATGTACTATTGATAAAAAGCAACAAAAATATTATTAAATTGAAAAACAGCGATGGCGTGAAATCATTAAAAGAATGATTTGTATTGTGCAGTATTTAGCTGGCCAAAATTTAGCTTTTAGGGGTGACAGTACGAATCTTTATGAGACTAATAATGGCAATTTTTTGAAATTAGTTGAAATGATTGCTAAATTCGATCCAATTATGATGGAACACCTGAGCAATATTCGAAGGTCTAAAGGATTGTGCCAAAATATGCCTTATTACCTGAGCAATTACTTCCAAAATGAATTAATTCATTTATTATCAAAGAAATATTTAGAAAGAAATTCTGAGTTGCCTCAGAACAGCAAGATATTACTCAATTATTTTGGATGAATCTCCAGATACTAGCCACGTTGAGCAGCTGACGGTCATAATTCGCTTCGTTTATTGTTCTGGTCTAGGTCAGGGTTACGACAATGAGGCAAATATGTTTGGCAAGCGTGTGGGCCTTCAGGTTCAAATTCTAAAAATTAATCCCAGAGCAATGTTTTTGCCTTGTTCAGCTCACACTTTTAATTTAGGTGTCAATGATGCAGCTAAAATTTCATATGAGACTGTAGGTTTTTTTTTAATTATTCAGGTTGTTCAATTTTTTTCTACTTCACCCTACAGATGGCACGTTTTAAAAAGGAATGTACCAAACTTAACTTTAAAATCAGTAAGTGAAACACGATGGGAAAGCAGAGTCAAAGCCATTCGCCCTCTTAGGTTTCAATTCCTCGAAATTTGTAAAAGTTTACACGATTTGGTGGAAGATAATTCAAGAGATATGAACACGAAACATTCAGCAAGGTCACTATTAGACAAAACTAAAACGTTCAAATTCATTTTTTCTATTATAATTTGGCATGATGAATTAACAATAATTAATATTGTAAGTAAAATGGTCCAGAATCCAAATACAACTTTAAATGAATGCCATACAGAAATAAAAAATCTTATTATTTATTTCACTGAAAAGAGGTCAGACAAACATTTCGAGATTTTCATGAATGAGGCTGCAGCAGAAGCAGAAAAAAGTGATGCAGAGCAAATATTTCCATTATTAAGACAAAGAAAGACAAAGCTTTAATTTTGGTATGAAGGTAAAGATAAAACAGTATTCGATCCAAAACAAAAATTTAAGTTTTTATTTTAAAATTTTGGACACAACAATTAAATCCCTACAAAGACGCTTTGGGGGAGTAGATAAGTGCCACGATTTATTTGGATTTTTGGGTAATTTTCAAAATCTAGATTCTGATGTGATTAAAAGATCATATATGGATTTGGATTTAGCTTTACAAATTCAACATGAAGGAAACGTATGCAAAGATATTGATGGTCTTGATTTGCATAATGAAATTCTGTCATACAAAGTTCTTAACCCAATCACAGACTCTGGCAAAATTTCGGATTCGCCCATAGATATTTTAAATTATATAACAAAGAAAAATTTACAATCCTTGTTTCCAAATCTATTTATAGCCTTGAGAATATTCCTGACCCTTCCAATTTCGGTGGCATCTGGCGAAAGGAGTTTTTCAAAGCTAAAGCTCATAAAAAATTATTTAAGAATGTCAATGTGCCAAGAAAGACTATCAGATTTGGCAGTCATTTCAATTGAAAATAAAATTTGTGAAGCCATTGATCACAATGAAATGATTAATGAGCTTGCATCTGTGAAAGCACGACGTGGCATATTATGTATTATTTAATAAAGTTTTTTTGCATTGAGAGTATCTCCTTTCCGTTATTGTTTCATGTTATATTCCAGAATGCCTTACTAATTTGCGAATTGAGTGTTTTCTTTCTTACTGTTAACTTACATAATAATATTGTTTTAAAATGACCTTTTTTCTTTATTTAATTTTGAAAATAAAACCTTTTTTCAAACATGGTTCGTTTTATTTTTCTTTTTACATTCATATCATATTTTCAATCATATCACAACATGTTATGATATAGGTATCTTAAAAACATAATATCCTGGGGGCGCACAAAAAATCCTGCACGCAGGCGCTCACTACCCTAGGAACGGGCCTGCATAGGCATAATTCTAATCCCAATAGCACCATCCATAATATTGTGTCCAATAATATTACTCCAAATGAAAATTCCCCTATTAATCTTCAGATGGACCCAACCAGGTCTACATCATTGTCTGCTGTGAATCGCAATAATAATCATGTTCTTCTGCCTACTGCACTAGTTAAACTTTATACGCGAGACAACCAACCATTAATAATTAAGACTTTGTTGGACTCAGGCAGTATGCAAAGTTTTGTCACAAAAAGTTTGGCCCAAAAATGACAGTACGACACAAGATCTCAAAAGTTAAATATTTCTGGTCTAGGAAATAACATTGTAACCAAAAGTAGTGAAATGATTGATATAGAAATACATTCGCGAGTACACCCTTACAAAAAATTTAATGTTTCTTGTTCAATAATAGACCAAATCACAGAAAATTTGCCACAAATTCCGTTAAATCCGCAGTCTTTTCAAATTCCACTAGAGTTTAATGGCGATTTAGCGGACCCCTACTTCTGGGAACCTAATAATATTGATTTATTAATTGGCGCGAATTTGTATTTCCAACCTTTAATAGGAGAAATAATCTCGCTAGGGGCTAATCTCCCTACGCTAATGAACACTCAATTAGGATATGTTATTGCGGGCCCACTCACATCAAAGAAATATCTAAGTCATACCAACGCATCCTTTGTAACACAAACTTTCTCCTTTTTATCTCGAGAAAATACGCATTATATTCAAGATAAAGAGGAAGAAAACAACGCAAAAATCGACACAATGCTAGAAAAATTTTGGGAAGTCGAAGAACTTCCATATACGCAGTCTCATATTGATGAAGACAAAATTGCAGAGACTCTTTTCCAAACCACCACGCGGATTTTGGATTCAGGGCGGTATCAAGTGGAAATGCCTCTTCGGCAATTGGAAAATAAAAAATTGGGCAGTTCCTTTGTTACTGCAAAACAAAGATTTTTACGTTTAGAGAAAAAATTTGAAAATGATCAAAATTTTTATAATGAATATAAAAAAGTTATTGAAGAGTATCTAACGCTACAACACGCAAAAGTTATACCTTTAAACTTGTATGATAATGTCACTAACAAAATAAAATATTTTATACCACATCGTGCAGTGATCAGAGAACAGGCAACATCCACGAAACTTCGCGTCGTATATGACTTTTCTGCCAAATCTACCTCGGGATATTCGCTGAATGATCTTACACTAAAAGGTTATCAAGTACAGGATAATTTATTTGATATTCTTTGCCGGTTTAGGACTTTTAAATTTATTTTGACTGCGGATATAAAGATGATGTATAGAGAAATTGAAATGTCACCCAAACACCGCTATTTACAAAATATATTGTGGAGAGATTCACCCTCTGAGGATTTTAAATGCATTGAATTGTCCCGTCTCAGTTTTGGACAAAATTGTTCTCCATTTTTAGCCACCCGCGTCATTAAAGATATTGCACAAAATAACCCTCAATTTCCGCTAGCAGCTAGCGCTTTGTTATATCAAACATATATGGATGACATCTTAGGTGGAACCGATCAATTTTCTGAGCTTGAAGTACTTTATGGAGAATTGAGTCAAATATTGAACCCGCATGGTTTCTCTTTACATAAATGGTCTTCTAATTCGCTTCGTTTTTTAAATAAGATTTCTGATCAAAACGCGGTGGAACTGGATTTGAATTTGGATGATGCACCTTGCAAAATTTTAGTTTTAAAATGGGATTCAAAAACGGATCATTTAAAAATTGATGTAAATAACGCTACTAAATTAGACCGCATTACAAAACGTCAAATTCTTTCATGTATTAGTTCTTGTTTTGACCCTCTAGGTTTGGTAAACCCTTTAATTGTGAAGGGAAAACTCTTAATGCAAGAACTATGGCAGATGAAGGTTTCATGGGACGAACCGATAATTAATTTACGCATAATAGATCAGTGGGAGAAATTTAATGAAAATTTAGCTCAAATCGCTCATATCAAAATTCCGCGGTTCGTCTTTTTTTACTTAGACATTCTTAGCATAGATTTACATGAATTTAGTGATGCAAGTCAAGTTGCATACGGTGCTTGTATCTATATAGTGGCACGATATGCAAATAATTCCTTGTCATCAAATCTTGTTGCCGCAAAATCGCGTGTCGCACCTTTGAAAAGCAAGCTTACCATTCCTAAACTCGTATTAATAGCCATGGAACTCTTAGTCAAATTGATTGAAAAAATTATCACGACCTTTAAAAACCGTGCAAAGATTAATTCTATAAACGCATGGTCAGATTCGCAAATTGCTCTCAGCTGGATTAAACAACCCGCTAATAAATATAATACATTTGTTTCGAATAGAGTGGCCAACATTCAGAATATTGGTAAAAATCTAAAGTAGAGACATATTAAATCACAATTAAATCCCGCGGATCTCTTGTCCCGCGGTGTATTTAATCAAAAAACATTTTCGTTTTGGTTTCATGGACCTGAGTTTTTGCTAAATCCCAAAATATATTTTGATGAAATTGATACCTTTGAGCAAATTGAGAATTTGCCGGAAGTAAAGAAAATAGCTGTATTAGTTGTTAATCATGCACCAAAGAATTGGATAACTATGTTTGAGAGATTTTCTAACTTTTCAAAATTACAAAACGCAGTAGCTTACGTATTTAGGTTTGTGTATAATCTGAAACATAGAAATGAAAAAATTAAGGGTACTTTGACACTTAAAGAAATTTCGAACGCTCATGATGTCATCATCAAAACTATTCAGCAACAATATTTTGCAACCGATATAGCCTGCTTATTAGAAAAAGAACTAGTCGTAGACAAAAAATTGCTCCCTCTTAATCCTTTTTTAGACTCCTCTGGAATTGTACGTGTTGGAGGACGCTTGCAATATGCAGATTTGGACTTTAATAATAATAATAAATTCCCTATATTGCTGCCAGCAAATGATCATGTTGTTTCTTTGCTCATTAAAAAGGAACATTGTAGAATAGGACACAGTGGTCCTCAAAATGTGTTAGGCAATCTGCGCCTACGATATTGGCCTTTAAGTGGGGTCAAGTATGTTAAACGCATTAGCAAAAAATGCCTTACATGTTATAGATTCAATGCACAAACCGCATCACAACTTATGTCTCCACTCCCATTGGATAGAGTTAGAATCTCGCGCGCTTTCTACACTGTAGGTGTAGATTTTGCAGGCCCTCTGTTTATTAGGGCTTCTAGATTACGAAAGGCGCAAACGCTTAAATGTTATTTTGCAGTATTTGTTTGCATGGCTACAAAAGCCATTCATTTAGAATTGGTTAGTAAATTATCTTCTAACGCTTTTTTAGCAACGTTCAAACGATTCATTTCCCGTCGAGGCAATCCCCACACTATCTATAGTGACAACGGGACTAATTTTGTTGGTGCCAATAATCAACTTAAGGAATTAAGTAATTTCTTCAGATCAAATTCTGAATTTGACAAAATTAGAGCTTATTTAGCTCAAACCGAGATTCAGTGGAAGTTTATTCCTCCCAGATCACCTCATTGGGGTGGACTCTGGGAGTCAGCAGTAAAAAGTACCAAGTTTCATTTAGTACGTTTAATGAGTAATTCTGTATTGACTTTCGAGGAGTTATATACAGTTTTAACCCAAATAGAAGCTATTTTAAATTCTCGACCACTTTATGCATTATCTAATGACCCTAATGATTTACAACCATTAACTCCGGGGCATTTCTTAATCGGTACTCCCTTAACCGCATTTCCTGAGATTGATGTTACAAATACGCCTGTTAACAGACTTTCTATCTGGAAACAACTTTCGAAAATACAGCAATCTTTTTGGAAACGTTGGTCTGCTGACTATTTAAATAATCTACAACATCGCCCAAAATGGCTCCTTCCCAACACAGATATTAAAGTAAATGATCTAGTTCTAATCACAAGTGAAAATACACCTCCGTTACGGTGGCCCCTAGCAAGAGTGATAGAATCAATAAGCAGCAAAGATGGAAAAGTTAGAATTGTCCGTGTTCGAACTGCTGATGGAGAATATATTCGCCCTATCACTAAGCTGATTCCTCTTCCATTGTCGGAAGCCGATAGTCTTCTGTAGCATTGTAGTTGTGCTTAGAAAGTAAGTTTAGGATATTTCTAGCTGAAGTTATACTTCACCTAGCCGCGCGCCCCCCAGTATGGATAAATTTCAGTAAGAAATGTATCCAAGCGTTGCTACGCCACTGGCATTAAATAGCTAAGAATTCTTAAAATCTGCTTAGGTATATTCTCCGACTAATTCCCGGTTAAAAAGCGAGAACCGGTTCCCGTCAAACCCCTGAGTGGTAGTTAGGCATGGCAATCGATCAGTATCCTTATAATATTCAAAGTGTCACGTTGTATACCAGCCAAGCTGGACGCTTTACTTACAAATTTAGTTTAAGACCCAATGGGTCGATTCTTTGTTAGTTTGAGTTCTGTATAACTCCGCTTAGTAATAATTATAACATATTACTTGGTTAGCACCGCAGAAATATCCTTGGTTCAAAAGAATAAGTAGTATTAGTATAATTTAAATTGTATCAGTGTTCGTGTAGTGTTTATCGGACTTGTGTGGCTTGAACAGTGACGGGCGGTTTACATAAAAGAACTTTACATGACAAACCCTTGGCTAGATATCAACTTAGTGTAGTAAAAAATCAATCATTAAATTAAGTATTGTTAACCCTTGTGGTTTTATTTCCCATGTAAAGTGGGTGGTCCTTCAACGTTGGAAATCATTACGATTTAAGATGCTCTAAATGGTAAGAAGATCTACTTCCTAATTGGTTTCATTTTTGTTGGTCGTCTGCGAGTGGATGGAACCATTTAAACCATAGTATCTGCTATTATCTTCTACCACATATTTTCGTGGTTTGTTTGGAATATACATTCTAAAGCATGATCTACCCCGGAAACCAACTAACATTTCATCAATGCATACATATTCACCAACAGAAAACTCCGTTTGACAGTTTTGAATAAAAGATTCAAATAGTTCTTGAATTGGTGCTAGTGGATTTACCGCTTTTCGTTGTTCTCTCGTGGAAGGGTCATCAAAACGTAAACAAGTCAATAAAACTGCAAATCTCTTGGCACTCATTACGGGCCGAAAAATTTCTCTGCCCGTTCCATCTGTAGCAAATAGACATTCTATGTCTTCATCATTGGACTTAAACACTGAGGTGTAAATTAGTAAGCCTAAAAATGCTTCCATTTCGACCTGGTCGACATTTTTTAATTCCGGCCTCTTTTCGTTTTTGTATTTGACCCTAACACTCGCCAATTTTACATTTGTCCATTAGACTACAACATTTAACATTTGATTTGTAAATAAACAGTTCCAAATTTCCTTTGGAGGTGCCGAAAGACCAAGAGACCGAGCCTTTCCTTGCAGCCCCGGTAAATGTACAATAATATTATGCTTTTGAGTACGAATATTTTTTGGTGGACTAGCTGACCACTTAAATCTGTTTTTACCATAAAAGTAGTTTGAAGATCTTGACGCCAATATATTATTTTCATCATCACTGGACGAGTCTTGGTTTAAAGTTTCTGGAATATTGTCTTCTGGGTCAGATTCACTATCAGACTGCTCAGATGCCGACTCATGACTGCTTTCTATTACCGCATCACTGTCAATATCATCAATATCACTATATTCAGAGTCCAAATCATTGAACCAATTTAACACTTTCTCTTCAAATTTCGGATCTATAACACTAACCGATCGTGACGTACTTGGTAGATGATCCATTATAGTTTATACGAAGAAATATAAAACACTCGATAAAAAGTAACTAACGGTGACGTTGAGTCTCGCTGACTCCAATAACGTCTGTTCTCGCAAACGGCTAAACGTAAACTAATCAAACAAACAAAAACGCTTGGTTTATGAACTATTTTTAGAAAGGTACCTAGCCGCAGGCCATCCAGAGTCGTCCGCTTCCATGGTATAATAAAGTACAGAGGTATCATATTGCGCACGGTCGCTCGATCTTCGGCCAGAGCGTGACGTCAGTTGCAGAGTAGCAGGTAGCAGCAGTGTTCCCAAACCTACTGATTTCGCCGCTTTTCTACCGATGTATCGCTACCGAATTTTATATTCAGATAGAAATTTTTACTTTTTCTTAAATTTGAGAAGAAATATGTAAGAGACAATACAATTTTTCTTGCGATACCTGTAATTTGCATTGAGCATTTTTGTGTACTCACAAAAACGTGTGAAAACATTCAAAAATTTATTCTTAAATGATACCTAAGCGGTCCTTTACAAAGTACATGATGTAATAAAAGCTAATAATACAATAATAAATGAATCAAAATTCATTGTGATCCCGACCGCTTGGTTCTGGGAATTTGTCAAGTATTAGGAGACTTAAAACCGGAACAACGCAATTTTAATCTAAGCTTCCGAGTGCACTTCACGTAAAAACTCGGTAGTCTGTTTGTTGTATAATATTTCCTTCTAAAAGGGTTTTATACTCGAGGTTTCAGTTTTTGGCTAAGTATTCAATTAAGTAATGCTGGGTAGCAGCATTAGTTAGAAACTAGCAACCGAAGAGTGAAGTTATTGGTTTCGGAGTTTTCTCACAATTATATTTTTAATTTTTACGATATGCGTTGTGCGGTATTTGGCTGTTCCTCTGATAACCAGAGCAAGCGAAATCCTTGCCCTGGCACGAGGTTTTTTCGTTTCCCTAAAGAGGAAAATCTAATTAAACAGTGGGTGCACGCCACCGGTAGGAAAGATAAATTTAACCCAAAGACGGCTTATATTTGTTCAAAGCATTTTACAGAGACTGACTTTTATGTAAATCTTAAACATCAACTGCTAAATTATCGGCCGAAAAATTATCGGGGTTTGAAAAACGATGTTGTTCCCAACAAGAATTTGCCTATGATGAAACCTGAGGTTACCACAAGCCACGATGGCGCATTAAAAAAAAGGCAAAGAAAACAACTCGTTGATGAATTATTAAGCAAGTAAGTTAAATGTAACTTTTTTCTAGATATAAGCTTCTTTAGAACTTCTTAGAAATCATTTACTTATTGCCTATTTAATTTCCGTAGCAAACTTGAAGGCTCTGGGGCTAACATTAAAGAAGTAGGCACTGAAGATAACTCTCAAAGTTTTATTCATGGTGATGGTTTTAACAATAATACTGCAGAGAAAAGGTAAATTGATCTAAAATTTATGCTTTAAAATTTAAAATTATTGAGCGTGTCATAAAGCTCCAAAGCAAAATTATTATTTAATTTACGGTAATTATAAATACATATTAAAAACAAAATATTTTTAGCATACCGACAGAACCACTAATAAACGGAAATCAAGAACTGATTAATGAAATTTCACTTCTAAAGCAACAACTAAATGCGGCAACAGCAAAGGTGTCTGCATTGGAAAACACTATTTCGGCCGTAGAAAATATTTTTTCGAAAAATCAAATTAAAAAAATTAAAAATAACAAACGAATATTGTGGTCTACATCCGAAATTTCAAAAGCCATATCATTATATTCAGCTGGACCTCGAGCTTACAGACTCATGATAAAAAGACATTTTCCGTATCCAGCAGTATCTACATTGCAATCTTGGTTGAAAAACATTAAAATACAGCCTGGTACATTAAAACACTCTTTTAAAATTGTGGAATATTCCAGCTTTAGCACGAAAGATAAAGTTTGTACTTTATTATTTGATGAAATGAAAATCAAAAAAGAGTATGTCTACGATAAATCTGAAGACCAAGTATTACAGCCATTTGCATATGTGCAAGTCGTAATGCTGACAGGTTTATTTAAACAGTGGAAACAGCCTGTCTATTACAATTATGACACAAAAATGACTTCTTCTATCCTATCTGAGATTATTACATTTGTAGAAGAAGCAGGTGAGTAGCAGCATACCATATTTATATTTACTTATAAATTTTCACTAGGTTTCCAAGTAGTAGCTATGGTTTGTGATTTAGGGGGTGGAAATAGAGGACTGCACACAGAATTGGAAATTACAGAATCCAAACCTTATTTTAAAAACCCACACAATGGTCAAAATGTTTATGTTTTTGCTGACGTGCCACACCTATTAAAGCTTATCAGAAATCATTTTGTGGATGAAGGTTTTATTTTTAATGGACTAGAACTGAATAAGGACTGTGTTGAATCTGTTCTCGATGCAACAACAGGTTCTGATTTAAAAATTACCCACAAAACGGATAAAGAAAAGCTTAATGTGAGAGGAGCTCAAAGACAGAAAGTAAAATATGCCGCTAAATTATTCTCCCATACGGTATCGAAGGCTATTAGTAGGTGCGGCATGCTTGGTCTCATTAATCAAGATACAAATTGGACACAATTGGCAGATCTTTTTAAACTAGTAAGAGTTACAATTTGTAAGGTAAACATTAATTACTAATTTGTTTTAACTTGTTATAGGTGAACGATTGGTTTGACGTATTTAATGTTAGCGTTCCTGTGAGCGACACTCGAACCAGAAACCGGGCATATGGTTTGGAGTTAGAAACCCAAAATGATATTTTAAATAGAATGTCTGACATGATTTCAACAATGCGCGTTAAAGGCAAGAAATCATTGCTTCCATTCCAAAAAGGTAACACAGTATATTAAAGTAAAAACACATTTATAACATTTTACAAAACATTGTAGGTATTCTTATATCAAATAAGGCTCTGCAGTTGCTGCTTGAAGATGTAGGCAAACGTTATAATATGAACTACCTTTTGACGAGACGCTTAAACCAAGATCCCTTGGAGAATTTTTTTGGAGTCATAAGAGCAAAAGGTGGTTTGAACGATCATCCAACTTCTTTAGATTTTAAATACCGACTGCGTTCTTATTTAATGGGAAAAAATGAAGGTGCTTTTTCAGATTACTGTAATGTAGAAGACGATGGTACTCCTACATTAACTATGAGCGGTAGTATGGTAGAAAAGCTTGCTTTAAAAAAAACAATCATTGACACCAATCCCACGGATGGAGATGACATAGTCCTCTGTGAAGAACTCGATGATTTAAGATATGATGGACTAGAACATTTAGGAGGATTTATTTGTAGCAAGCTTAAAGGCAAGTTACCAAATTTAACTAACCTAAGTTCGACGTCTTACACCTGGACCAATCATTTGACAGAAGGTGGACTATGTAAACCTTCTCATGAATTTATGGCTCATTTGGAAAAACTGGAGCAAATTTTTCAAAACTTTAATGGAGATACCATATTTACTGGCAAACAATATGTTTCAAGTCTGTTATCTGCAAGTATTAATATTGATTGTCCTCAAGATGCTAAGAAAATATTTTTTCGATCGCGTATGTACTTCCGTATAAAAGATTTTAATAAAAAAATTATTTTAGCACGTACTAATAAAAGAAAAATAGAAAAAACTATTGCATAATGTATATAGTATTATATTTTTAAACGCAAATTGTTTTAAAACTGCTTTATATATAGTTATTTAGCAAGAATATTAACGCGATCGTAATATTTATTTTCAAAATTGGCATCTGACTTGTGTAAGTGACGGTTGTTTTAAGTATTTAAACTTAACTATATATTTACCAATTATGTATAATATAAAAATTTTGTTCCTTCTTAAAAGTTTATAAAAAGTGGAAGTATGTAGGTACCTAAATAAGTAGCTATATTTTTATACTAATACCTTATTTGTTCTAATTCGCATAAAAATTAAATATATTTGACTAAGAAAACATTATAAACATTCGTTTTTATTTAAAATGTATGAAGACAGTAAAATAATATGCAAAATATCCATATTTAGGATGACTAAATTACGAGTGCTTATGTATACAATTAAGAGCAATGTGAATACTAAGCTGCGAGTGACGTCGCTGCGCAAGGTTAACGCGAATTTGCACTTCGGAATAGATGGCCCTGGTCCGCTTCAATATTTTAAACCGGTTTTTAATTTCGCAAGAGTCTCTCAGACTCCACGTCACCGGTTACGGGTTAATTAATACAATATAATTATTGACTTTTACAAAATCACTTATTCGTTTAAGTGACACATCTAATTAAATTGAGTAAAAAATATAATTACATTATCACATTATACTTACATATAATTAAATATATAAGTTTAAACGTTAAAAAAAATAAACTTAACGTTTCTATCTTTTAATAATGTAATATTACAAGTAGTTTATGTCATGAGACTGAATAGCTTGTAAATGTAAAGTCCTGACAGGACTATGACATGGGACAGGCGGCACGTGGTCTCGGGGCAGAGGTTAGGTTAAGCATTTTAGATTAGAAGGTTAGGATGACACTGTAATCTGTAATACTGAAAGTAATATTAATAAATATGTACAACAGTCCGTGTTAAACATTATTACATGACGCAGTCTTGTGGTTAATGAAGCCTGCTGCTTCCAAAATAAATGAAAACAAGAAGTTGTTAGAATTAGAACAATATGGAGTTTAGAATACCTCAACCATTATCATTTGAAGGTAACGTGGCTGAAAACTTTCGGCGATTCAAACAGTCATTTGAAATTTACCTCTTGGCCAGTGACAAGGCCGAAAAGGAAGACACAGTAAAAATTGCTCTACTGTTAAATTTTTTGGGAGATGAAGGACTTGATGTGTTTAACACCTTAAAGTTAACAGATGCACAGAGAAAATCGTATGGTACAGTATTGGGTGAATTAGAGAATTACTTCACCCCTAAAAAGAATGTGATCTACGAAAGATTTTTATTCTACAATCGAAAACAAGAGGAAGGAGAGCTATTTGATACTTACCTAATTGACTTGCGTAAATTGGCAAAAAATTGTGAATTCGGAGATGTACTAGACTCAATGATCAGGGATAGACTAGTTTTAGGAATAATCAATAAAGATCTACAAGAAAAAATGTTGCAGAATCATGAGTTAACCTTACAAAAGGCAATAGACATGTGTAGAGCATATGAAATTTCAAAAATACAGTTTAAAGAAGTTCAGTCAAGTCAAGCACTTAATGTTCATTCTGTAAAAGGGGGAAATGGTAATCAAACAGCAAGGGCAAAAGCTTCGAATAACAACTTTAATACTGGAAGAAACAAAAGATGGGAACAGGAGGAAAACTCAAGGAAAAGTGGTCAGTGCAGAAAATGTGGCCGTGCTCATGAGTTCAGAAGGTGTCCAGCATTTGGTAAAATGTGCAATAAGTGTTTGTATTACAATCATTTCGAGAAAATGTGTAACAACAGAATCATAAGAGAAGTTAAGGAGATTCAAGAAGTAGATATGGACCGTAAACAGGAAGAATTTATGGTAACATCAATTGAGGTAAATGAAATAAAAGGAAATAAGGAATGGACTGAAAGGTTAGTAATTGAGCAATATGGAATAGACTTTAAAATAGATACAGGTTCTCAGGTTAACATTATATCAATCTACTTTTTGAATAAAATCAATAAAAATCATGAGATAATTCAGAGCAAAATAAGGTTAGAAGCTTATGGGGGATTTAAAATAAAACCTGTGGGTATTATTTCCCTAAAATGTTTATTTAAAGGGAACATATTTCAACTAGAATTTGTTATAGTTAAGGATAACCTTATGCCAATTTTAGGTTTAAAATCATGTTTAGATTTGGGTTTGATACAAAGAGTAGATACCATAGATTTAAATATAACAAAAAATGACTTTATTAAACAAAATATTGATGTATTCACTGGATTAGGTAAATGTCCTCAAAAATGTAAACTAAAACTCAAAGAGAATTGTGTTCCTGTGGCTAAGCCCCCACGAAGGGTCCCTTTAGCCATTAAAGAGAGATTAAAAAATCAACTGTTAGATTTAGAAAAACGTGGCATTATATCTAAATGTGAGGGTCCTACAGAGTGGTTGAGCAATTTGGTTATAGTTGAAAAAACTGATAAAACATTAAGAATTTGTTTAGATCCTAGAGATTTAAACAAAGCACTTAAAAAGGAATATTGTTTAATACCTACTATTGAAGAGATATGCAGTAAGTTAAAAAACAAATGTTATTTTTCTGTTTTGGACTTTAAAGAGGGATTCTATCAAGTTCAACTTGATGAGAGGTCCAGTAGAGTTTGTGCATTTGGAACTCCTTTTGGAATTTGGAAATTTGATAGACTTCCATTTGGACTAAATATTGCTCCTGAATTTTTTCAAAGAATTAACTTTGGTGATATTGAGGGATGTCTCATCTATTTTGATGATCTTTTGATATTTGCAGGTAGTCTTAAAGAACATGATAGAATCCTTAATAAAGTATTAGAACGTGCTAGAAATATTGGAGTAAAATTTAATCCCAATAAGATACAGTATAGAATGCCGGAAGTAAAATATTTGGGAAATACATTTGATAAAGATGGTATGAGACCTGATGTAGATAAAGTTAAAGCTATTATAAATTTAAAAGAACCCAATAATAAAAAAGAGTTACAAAGAATACTGGGCATGATCAATTACCATCGCAATTTTATACCAAATTTATCGGATGTATCAGCCCCACTAAGAGAATTGTTGAAAAAGGATACAGTTTGGATGTGGACTAGAAGTCACACAAACTCATTTAATTTAATAAAAAAGTTAATTTGCTCACCACCAGTTCTTGCAAATTTTGATGAAAATATTCCAATAATAATTCAGATTCAATTCAGATTCCAATAATCCAAACAGATTCAAGTCAAAATGGTGTTGGATGTGTATTATTACAAAATCTTAAACCTGATCTTTTGCTTCTAGATCTTTAACCAATTGTGAAACCAGATTTAGCCAGATTGAAAAGGAACTAAATGCAATCCTATTTTCTTGTAATAAATTTCATAATTATATTTATGGTAGAGAAGTTAAGGTTTTCACAGATCATAAGCCATTGATTTCGATAATGAAAAAAGGCATAGCAGAAGTAGACTCTCCTAGACTACAACGTATGAAGGTGAAATTATTAAAATATGACTTAACTGTAGAATATAAGCCAGGCAAGGAAATGCTTATAGCTGATTTGTTGTCTCGAAACTTTTTGAAGGAAAAGGTAGAGGATGATGCATTTGTAACGGAAATAGTGCATACATTAAATATAACAGAAGAAAGGAGAGAGGAATTTATAGCTGAAACTAAACAGGATAAGAAGCTTCAAATAATTAGAGATTTTTGTGAAAAAGGGTGGCCGTCATGTGCATCGAGGGTACCTTACATAGTCAAAGATTATTTTAATATTAGGCATGATGTTTACTCATTAAATGATTTGATGTTTTATAAGGACAGAGTCATAGTTCCGGATTCTTTGCGGCATAGGATGTTAAAGCTGCTTCATGAAACAGTCTAGTGATGTAACAAATGTCATTTTTTAAACATTCGCGAATGCGAATGCAAATGCGAATATATGCCACCGACATTCGCGAATGCGAATGCGAATACGAATATTCAGTTTTTTTTTAATTTGGCAATTTTAATTGTCTCCGGCACTGCCGGCAGTCTCATTTGCGCGAGGTGTGTAGGCAATTGGAAAAAGTCTGTCATTTTTAACTGCTTTAAATTGTCCAGTATCATTCTATCATATTTGCTAAAGTAAAGATGTGAAACAGTTGTATTTATTGTAAAGAAGTTTATTGTAGGCGGTTAAGTTTATTGAGGGGTCGTTTAAAAAGGTATTTATTTATAGTCACGTCCCGGCCAAAAACGTAGAAAGCACGTTTTTCGATCTTATTTTCTCTTGTTATAATCAAATTTGACTTGTTATAGAGAGAAAGTTATAGCAGAGAACTAAGTTCTCTGGTTATAGTTCCAATAAAAATTTCACGGGACACAAGTCACTCCACTTGCCCTGCTCTGCTCGTGCACAAATACAAGTGAATTTTTAGTTAAAGTGTGATTATCGATTTATTACTATGAGTAAATAAATTATAGTGAAATATGGACTTATTTTTCACCACTTTTCGATACTGAACGAGCTAAATGCAAGCTGTGTAATATTCGCAAAACATTCGCACAAATTTTGCGAATGCGAATGCAAATGCGAATATGCAAAAATATGCGAATATTCGCGAATGCGAATGCGAATATTCGTTACATCACTAAAACACACTTTGGGGTTACAAAAACACAGCAAAGAGCGAGACAGGTATTATTCTGGCCAAATATGAATAAGAACATAGTGGATTTGGTTAGAAATTGTGTTGAGTGTGAGAAATATCAGAGAAATAATGTTAAAGAGCCATTAGTACTAAGAGAAATTCCAGAACTTCCATTTCAAATGCTAGCAGCTGATATTTGTGAATTTGGAGGAACATCTTATTTAATTGTAATGGATTATCTCACAAAGTGGATTGAAATTGTTCCGTTGCAGTCCAAAACATCCCAGTCAATAATAAATTCGTTTAAGACGATGTTTGCCACTCATGGGATTCCTTTGGAAGTTGTATCTGATAATATGCCTTTTGGCTCAAAGGAATGTCGAGAATTTTCTAAGGAATGGAACTTTAAATTTGTGACATCTAGTCCTAGATATCCTAGAGCAAATGGTCAGGCAGAACGAGCCGTCCAGATAGCTAAAAATATTTTCAGGAAGTGTGAAGATCTTCAGTTAGCTTTATTAGAATATAGAAATACACCACTATTAGGATCAGACAAGTCCCCAGCACAACTTTTGAATAGTCGTAGACTTAGAGGCAAACTTCCAGTTTTACAAGAGAAATATTTACCAGAACAGGTAGACCTAAAAAATGAAAAGAATAAATTGGATAATAAAAGAAAATTGTACAAGCACTACTATGATAGAAATACAGCTACAAAAGAAGCATTAAGTGTAGGGGATAGTGTGGTTATAAGAGAAGATGGGCAATGGAAACCTGCTGTGGTTAGACGAGGTTTACAAGAGCCAAGATCATATGTTGTTGAGAAAGAAAATGGAACACTTGTAAGAAGAAATAGCTATCACTTGAGACCATCTAATAATATGCCTAAACATCATATTAACCTAGCAGATGATTTTGATCACAATGAGAATGGCAGACCTTCAACATCAATGGCCCGTGAGAGTGAAATATCGAACCAGTTTCCTACCAGAAGTAAAAGATTAATTAAACCCCCATCTAGATATAATGATTTTGAAATGTACTAGTTTTGCAATCAGTATTGTTATTAGTTTTTATTTTAGAATGTTTTTATTCTTAGTTCATTGTTGTAATGTCTGTATATTATAGGAAGGGAAAGATGTCATGAGACTGAATAGCTTGTAAATGTAAAGTCCTGACAGGACTATGACATGGGACAGGCGGCACGTGGTCTCGGGGCAGAGGTTAGGTTAAGCACTTTAGATTAGGAGGTTAGGATGACACTGTAATCTGTAATACTGAAAGTAATATTAATAAATATGTACAACAGTCCGTGTTAAACATTATTACAGTTTAAATTATTTTGACAAGTACATTGTCGTGTATCTAAATTTGCTCTTTTATATAACGCGGGAAGATAGTGTTCAAAATAAAATTCTTCACTTTTTATATGACATGTTTAATAAAATATTTATGTCTCAAAACAGTATACTTTGATTATTAACGTTGATAAACCAATTAACGTTGACGAATAAACAAATAAATCAAAAACACTCAGTCCAAGTGTCGGGACTGACATTCGCAGAAAACCTTTCCTTGTTGTAAAAGGCACGGTAAACTGCACTGGTGTTCTCCATAATGTTTAACACTTTATATAAAATAAATAATACACCATTCGGAGATTTTGAAGAAACAACAAAATTAATAGAAGAGTAGTGGATCCGGGAAAATAAATAGCCAAGTCTGGTTATGCAAAAATCGTCGATTTCACGGTAAAATTTTTCGCAGATATCTGAAGCTTTTAAGACATAGGTGGGGGTTACTAGATGACGAATAGATGAAAAGATACTCCTATTTTTACCTTGCGTTTTTTAAACAATAATTTATGGTCACAATTTGATTTTTTGTCTATAAGTTTTTTCCCTTATATTTTAAATAAACAATGTTTATATAATTTTTTATATCAAAAATATTATTTTCGCGTTTATTTAATTAAAATTAGATTAAAATTAAAATAAAGAAAAGCAGTTTTTGCACTAATTTATAAATTTTATTAATTTTTTTATTAACAAAATAAAATGTTATTAATACATTAAATCATCGAGGAATTACCGTCCTTTAAATTTGTGAGAAATTTCCCCCCGATCGGTCAAATATTTTAAAATTTATTTATCTTTCGTCTTCCCACGTCGGTAAAATTACGTGGAGTTCCATGTGTAAAAAATACGTAAATTTAATTTTTATTATAAGAAAATGAAATAAAATCTTAAATTAACACATTTTTATTACATCAAAGGGTGTATAGAACAAAAAAATAATATTAAATAAATGTTAAATACATAATTACAAAATTGCCTTGATTTAAGATCTTTATTTCGACTACATAAGTAGCAACGTCCACTTGAAGATCATTCACAGGCTGCTTCCATTTGCATCTTCACCAGCGCCAACTCTGGAACGACATCTTGCATGTACTGCTTCAACGTCTTACTGTCGTACTTCCTCATTATATCGATTGGTAATATTTTCTTTTACTAAACCTTGCTTTTACAACATACTTGCCGGAATAATAGGCCTAGCGTATTTTTCATCGGTACACCATAACATTTTTTGGGTCTCTTTTGTAGCTTGAAGTGCTCCTTGAATAAGCAGAAGTCCTAAATAAGCGCGAATCTCTATATGATCAGTTAGCTGCCAAGTACGTACTGGTTTATTTGGATTTGTTTCGTTCCATTTGTTTATTATCTAAAAAAAGATTACCCATGACATTACAATCCGTTTATGTCCTATTACCTATTAACAATAAGAATAAAATAACTAAAACATATTACAAAAAATTCGAATCTGATGATTTGTAAGATGCAAACTGATAAATAGTTATTATCAAATAAAGATATTTACCTGTTCGGCTTTATTATTTGTTTGAAGTACTATGATTCCTAAAAGATCGTCTGAGAAAAAAAAAACGAAAATGCTTCAATTCTAGTGGTAAAATTCGAACTAATATAGTCGGTTCGCTATATTTACGCGGGTTTCGGATTAAAAATTTTATTGTAAGTACCCAGTTTTAATTACCTGCTCTTTGGGGAAATATCAACTGGTCAAATGAAATGAAAAATAATCCATAACTTTTTTTAATTAAATAATAATGGAAAATCTTTTATATAATTGACAGTATAATAAGGAGAATTACTTCATTAATGGAGTCTAATGTGGCTAATATAAACCTAATAATAATTTTATATTACACTTCACACAGAAAATATAGTCTATGTATATTTGTTCCATGGAGAGAATTTCTAATAAAAAAAAAAAAAAATTTAACTTGCCAACAAAAATGAAAATCAGTCATTATCATCAAAAATATCATAATCGTCATCATAATCACTGTCATCACCATTAATTGTTATTATGATTGGACTTATTTCATTTATTTTATTTTCACGAGTCCACCAATCTTCTATTAGTTTCTCGCACTTGAATATACAGTTGCACCACACTTCTGGAGTTACAATTGAAAGTGCCTTTCGCCAAATTTCCCGAACAGCGTCGTCGCTATAACCGTTAGGCCCAATATGGTTGTCATAATATTGTTTTGCTATTCCCCATATATATTTGATGGGATTAAACTGGCAATGATACGGTGGCAGACGTAAAACTTGATGACCGTAACTTTCAATAATCTGATCCACAACAAAGGTTTTTGGTTTTGCGTGGATATTTGCCAAGCGTAATAATTCTGATTTTAAAATATGTTGTGTAAATGGTATATGTTCCTTTGTCAACCATTCTTTAATTTTATTAACACTCCAAGAATTCGTTGGACTTTTGTTTAATACTTCAGAATGGCAAGGTGCATTGTCTAAAATAATTACGCTGGGCTCACTTAAACCTGGGAGAAGTTTTTCATGTAACCATTTTACAAACATTTCTGTGTTCATATTATCGTGATAGTCACTTGATTTTGATTTAGATGAAAATATTAAATCAGCACCTTCTATAAAAACCGATTTCCCTCCTGCATCTAAAGGCAAGGACCCAACGAAACTCCTCAACAATTTCACGAGAAAGTAATGTCACTTTTAAACACAATTTCTAATCACATCGAACTACATACCGATAATGCAGATGTAAAGAGGAGCAAAAAGGAATTCTTTCAACAGCAGGCCCTAACTACGTTCTTAGCAGGATTACGAGAACCAATGGGATCAACCATACGATCAATGAGGCCTACAAATCTTGCTTTCGCTCTTCAATTTATCCAAGAAGAAAACAATATTAGATATTTGCAGAAAACAAATTTTTCATTGCCAAATAAGAATTCTACCCACATACAACCCCAGAGACAACCGCAGTTCACAACACCACCACAATGGCAACAACCCATGCCCAGGCCACAGTTACATCAACCATTTTTCGGAAGTAATCCAGCACCGTCCCGACCAACATTTACTCCAAGATGGCCGATACAACCCGCTCGATTCCAACCACCAAGGCAACAATTCACGGCAAACACTCAACCTCCAAGACCTAACCCATGGGCAAGCAGACCACCACAACAGTACAAACCAACACCCATGTCTATAAGTACACGCCAAACGGGACATAACAGAGGTTCAAGCTTCAGAAACTTTAGGCCGCAGCAACAGCAACCACACACCCCAAAGTTCACCGTAGAGGAGCTGTTCAATATTGAACAACAAGACGAAAACGATACCGATGCCTACTATGGAGAACAGACATACTACTATCCAAATCAAGACGCATATTCAGATGACTACCACGTAGAAGATTACCAAAATGTCCAATACGAAGAAGAAGATATAAATTTTCCAAAACTCCAAGAAGAAAACGAAGAAACGTAGTCGAACTCAATTCTTACTCAGATAAAAAAGAACTTCCATATATCGAAATTAAAAATCCTCCCCTTAAACTTCTTCTTGATACAGGGGCAACCAAATCATTTCTTAACCCCGAAATTGCATCCAAATTTTATAACAATTTTATCAAACATGAACCGTTTGTAGTCAGTTCAATATTTCAAAACCATTCACAAGAATATTGTGCTGAAATTCCAATCTTCCCAGAATTTAACTCTAATATTAATTTAAAATTCTACCTTTTTAAATTCCATAAAACATTTGATGGTCTTATCAGCCTCGATAATTTAAAATTTCTACAAGCACGTCTTAATTTCCCAGCATCCACACTAACTACAGCACACTCAGTTCTCCCTATCTTTTATTATGAAACCAACAAAACACAATTTTATACAATTCAATTGGAACCCAGAACAATCACACAAGTACGACTTCCAGTAAAACAAACAAAAGGCACCATACTTATACCAAAACAGGAAATACAAGGGGCAACTCTAAGAGAAACTCTCAGTGAAGCTTGCAATCATCTAGCCTGGACCGAAATGATCAACAATACTGATGAACCTATTCAAGTAGCACTCACCGATCCTGTTAGAAGCAATCCAATAGATCTTCATGAATATCACCTGTATACCTCGGACATCATTCCAATGGAAACAGAAACAATAGTAGACAGCGATCCTCTCATCAGAACAGATCATCTAAATCCAGAAGAAGAGATGCACATCAGACGTTTATGCAGAAAATTTGCAGATATATTCCATAATCCTGATGATACTTTAACATTTACAAATCAAATAAAACACCACGTACGAACAACGGATGAAGTCCCAGTTTTCACAAAATCATATCGATATCCACACGTACATCGAGAAGAGGTCCAAAAACAAATCACATCAATGCTGGACCAAGGCATCATCAGACCAAGTCAATCACCCTGGTCATCTCCAATTTGGGTCGTACCAAAAAAACCAGACGCCTCTGGAAAAATTAAATGGAGAATCGTAGTCGATTACAGAAAGATAAATGAGAAAACTATAGACGATAGGTATCTAATTCCAAATATCACTGATATCCTTGATAAACTCGGACGCTGTCAATACTTTTCCACCCTTGATCTAGCCAGTGGATTTCACCAAATAGAATACATGGCAGAGAACAGCTCAAGATAGGGAAAGATGGAGAGAACTGGGGGAGACCTATATCCAACAATGGAAGGATAGAGAATAGGTTCAAAAAAAAAATCCTCTATGATTTGTCTTTCCTTGGTGATAGTCTTTTACGATGGTTTTCTGTCTTTCTGGACTGTTTATATCTTCTAGTAAATTGTTACATTTTACAAGATCGAATGCAGAGTTCTTGAATGTTTCTCGAACTATGTTGCAGACAGACTGGTAGAGTTCATCAGTTTCGAATAGGATGGCATATTTCTTTTTTGTATCGACGTAGTTCTTAAAGAAATTAAAAATATCGTTTTTCAGGTCGTTGTTATCTAGTTGGACGTGCATTCTTTTCTTTGTTAGGAAGCACTGTTCTGTTATAGGTTTTGCAGGATTGTAATTTACCAATTTGAATATGATTTGGTTGTTGTAACAGTTCAATGGTCTTTCGCTGATTGGAATTCCGAGTATTGGGTTTTCTTCTGTGGAATGTTGGGTACCATCTGTGTTGTTGTCTTGTTGGTATAGCGATTTTGTTGGCTGACTGTCAATCTTTTGGTTTTCTTCTTGTAGAAGTTCGTCTATTACTTTCATTTCTTCTGCAGTTAGGCCGGATGTTTGTTTTTCTGTGATAATTTCGTCTAAGTTAACCATAGGATCTTCTTCGTCTGGATCGCATACTGAGTTTGGATGGTTGATCATAGATATGTTGTCATCTTCTTTTCTGGATAATATACTGATTATTTCTTCTATGTGTTCGTCAATGGTACTTACTTCTTTAGTGTGGATTTCGACACGGGATAATGCATCAGCGTTCGTATTGGATTTTCCTTTTTTGTATATGACTTCATAATCGAATTCTTCGAGTTTTAGTCTCCATCTAACAAGTTTCGAGTTTGGATCCTTTAAAGAGAATAGCCATTGAAGTGGTCGGTGATCAGAGAGAATTTTAAACTTCCTTCCAAATAAATAAGGTCGAAAATATTTAGTAGCCCATACGATTGCAAGCATTTCCTTTTCGATGGTAGAATATTTAAGCTCGGTCTCGTTCAGTGTTCTTGATGCATATGCAATGGGTTTGTCTTGTCCTACAGGACCCTGTGACAGGATAGCACCTATAACAAAGTTGCTTGTATCTGTGGTGAGATTGAAAGGCTTCGTAAAATCCGGGTATTGTAGAAGTGGTTCGTTGGTTAACAGGTTTTTGCAGATTTTGATACAGTTTAGGAATTGTTCTGTGTGTTCCATCTTGGCATCCTTCTTTAAGCATGAGGTGAGCGGTTTTGTTATTTTTGCGAAATCCTTAATGAACTTTCTGTAATATCCAAGTAGTCCTAGAAATCCTTTAATCTGCTTGGTAGTATTTGGTATGGGATAGTCTATGATGGCTTTAATTTTGCTTGGATTTGGTTTTATTTTTTTAGTTTTAGTTTCTCGTAGTCTTTCAAAGATTTTCTTAAGGTTGACCATGTGTTCCTGAAGTGAAGTTGAGTATACGATTATGTCGTCCATGTATACTAGGCAGATTTCTCCTGAGTCCTTTAAGCACATTGTCCATTATTCTCTGGAATGTAGAGGTTGCATTCTTTAAACCAAAAGGCATTCTAAGGTATTCATAATGGCCATTTTCCACGTTAAATGGTGTTTTCTGTATATCTTCCGCTACCATTTCTATTTTGTAAAATCCACTGGCTAGATCAAGGGTGGAAAAGTATTGACAGCGTCCGAGTTTATCAAGGATATCAGTGATATTTGGAATTGGATACCTATCGTCTATAGTTTTCTCATTTATCTTTCTGTAATCGACTACGATTCTCCATTTAATTTTTCCAGAGGCGTCTGGTTTTTTTGGTACGACCCAAATTGGAGATGACCAGGGTGATTGACTTGGTCTGATGATGCCTTGGTCCAGCATTGATGTGATTTGTTTTTGGACCTCTTCTCGATGTACGTGTGTGGATATCGATATGATTTTGTGAAAACTGGGACTTCATCCGTTGTTCGTATGTGGTGTTTTATTTGATTTGTAAATGTTAAAGTATCATCAGGATTATGGAATATATCTGCAAATTTTCTGCATAAACGTCTGATGTGCATCTCTTCTTCTGGATTTAGATGATCTGTTCTGATGAGAGGATCGCTGTCTACTATTGTTTCTGTTTCCATTGGAATGATGTCCGAGGTATACAGGTGATATTCATGAAGATCTATTGGATTGCTTCTAACAGGATCGGTGAGTGCTACTTGAATAGGTTCATCAGTATTGTTGATCATTTCGGTCCAGGCTAGATGATTGCAAGCTTCACTGAGAGTTTCTCTTAGAGTTGCCCCTTGTATTTCCTGTTTTGGTATAAGTATGGTGCCTTTTGTTTGTTTTACTGGAAGTCGTACTTGTGTGATTGTTCTGGGTTCCAATTGAATTGTATAAAATTGTGTTTTGTTGGTTTCATAATAAAAGATAGGGAGAACTGAGTGTGCTGTAGTTAGTGTGGATGCTGGGAAATTAAGACGTGCTTGTAGAAGTTTTAAGTTATCGAGGCCGATAAGACCATCAAATGTTTTATGGAATTTAAAAAGGTAGAATTTTAAATTAATATTAGAGTTAAATTCTGGGAAGATTGGAATTTCAGCACAATATTCTTGTGAATGGTTTTGAAATATTGAACTGACTACAAACGGTTCATGTTTGATAAAATTGTTATAAAATTTGGATGCAATTTCGGGGTTAAGAAATGATTTGGTTGCCCCTGTATCAAGAAGAAGTTTAAGGGGAGGATTTTTAATTTCGATATATGGAAGTTCTTTTTTATCTGAGTAAGAATTGAGTTCGACTACGCTTCTTCGTTTTCTTCTTGGAGTTTTGGAAAATTTATATCTTCTTCTTCGTATTGGGCATTTTGGTAATCTTCTACGTGGTAGTCATCTGAATATGCGCCTTGATTTGGATAGTAGTATGTCTGTTCTCCATAGTAGGCATCGGTATCGTTTTCGTCTTGTTGTTCAATATTGAACAGCTCCTCTACGGTGAACTTTGGGGTGTGTGGTTGCTGTTGCTGCGGCCTAAAGTTTCTGAAGCTTGAACCTCTGTTATGTCCCGTTTGGCGTGTACTTATAGACATGGGTGTTGGTTTGTACTGTTGTGGTGGTCTGCTTGCCCATGGGTTAGGTCTTGGAGGTTGAGTGTTTGCCGTGAATTGTTGCCTTGGTGGTTGGAATCGAGCGGGTTGTATCGGCCATCTTGGAGTAAATGTTGGTCGGGACGGTGCTGGATTACTTCCGAAAAATGGTTGATGTAACTGTGGCCTGGGCATGGGTTGTTGCCATTGTGGTGGTGTTGTGAACTGCGGTTGTCTCTGGGGTTGTATGTGGGTAGAATTCTTATTTGGCAATGAAAAATTTGTTTTCTGCAAATATCTAATATTGTTTTCTTCTTGGATAAATTGAAGAGCGAAAGCAAGATTTGTAGGCCTCATTGATCGTATGGTTGATCCCATTGGTTCTCGTAATCCTGCTAAGAACGTAGTTAGGGCCTGCTGTTGAAAGAATTCCTTTTTGCTCCTCTTTACATCTGCATTATCGGTATGTAGTTCGATGTGATTAGAAATTGTGTTTAAAAGTGACATTACTTTCTCGTGAAATTGTTGAGGAGTTTCGTTGGGTCCTTGCCTTAAGTTTACCATGTCTCTTGTAAGTGAATTTTCATTACGTTGATCGGCAAAGTTTTGAATTAGTATGGTCCTTATTGTGGGCCAATCTTTACACCCATATACTGAAATGATTTCTCGAGGTCTTCCCTTAATTTTATTCATTACACCTCGAGTTATCATGTGATTTTGGAAGTTATCGGGATTATTGTGGTCCCAGAAATGATTAAGAAGCATTGTAGTAACTTCAATAAAGTTATGAAGTTCATTAGGGTTGCCATCGTAAAAACTAAAGCGGGAGCGGGTGCTACGGCCATATTATTTAATTGACTAGCGGGGGTAATAATTATAGATGGTATATCTAAGCTATTTAAAGTATTATTTAAAGAACTAACGTTGGTTTTTAAACTAAATTGAGAAGCTGAGTTATTTTCCGAAATAGAAGCAGCACCAGGTTCGATAACCGATTCACTAATAGTTGAAAGAGAATTACTAATTCTAAGAGATGAAGCTTGTGAAGCGATTAAATTATGATTAGAAAAAAGATTAAATTTGCTTACAGATAAATGATGATGCTTGGGTGCATTTCTTTTCGAAGGAACTGGTTTCTTTTCTTCTTTCGCTTTCTTTTTATCGTCTTTCGTCATATAAATTGTTTTCTACACTTTAACACTGGATTTTCGTTGACTTCTGGGGTTGAACAGCCGTAGTTTTCCCTTGAAGTTGGTAGGTTCGTAGCGGGTAAACGTTTAAGAACAACGAGGATCTTCTGTAGACTCTCCCACTATCTTACTGCACTGTGCCACTTAAAGGTTTGAACTCGCGAAGGTACTTTTTAAAAAGACCCTTTATTAACTTTTACGACTATACTGCACTGCTTTATTGATTGAAAATAACTGAATTTAATTACAATACAATTTCTTTTATATAAAAATTAAATGCTGACAAAGTGTTGATTGAGTTTGCTGACCTCCGGGGTTACTGCACCGTAATTCGCGCTAAAAAATATGAATGTACCCATCGAGCATTGGGATCTCTTATTAATAGAAATATTTTTGCAAAAAGTGGACTTTACTACTCACCGGTCTTTCGAATACGAGTTAGGGTCAAAAGATATTCCCACGCTAAATCAATTCTTTGATTTTTTAGAAAAAAAGTGTGACATTATGGAAAAGTTAAACTCATCAGATAATAACGATAAAAAAGTTATTAAAACTCACTCTAAAACGGTTCTCTTCTCTTCGGCAAGTAATAAAAATAAGTGGTACTCCAAAACATGCGTATATTGTAATAATGCTACACACACTATTTATGCATGCACAAAATTTGCTAATCTTTTCTTACAGGATAAGTATAAATTTGTTAATGAAAACAAACTATGTCGCAACTGTTTAGGAACTAAACACTGTTCTCAGAATTGTTCGTCTCAACGTTCATGTAGTATATGCAAGAAAAGGCATCACACACTCTTGCACAATGACCATGAAAATAGCTCTTCTTCTAGTAAATCTTTTCAACGACAAAATCACGCAACCTCTCGCAATGTACAAAATACTTGGTCTGATGGTGAAGCCGGTCCAAGTAATTCTGTCCCTCTCTCTGAATCTCAAACTTCTCATGTCTCAAATGTGATGACTTCTCTCTCTGCTCTGTCAATAAAGCAGGATGTTCTGGTGGCAACCGCTCTAGTCACTATTTATTCAAAGCATGGCGTACCCATACACGCTAGATGTATTTTAGATAGTGGATCTCAGTCGTCATTTGTCTCTAAAGATTTGGTTCAAAAATTAAATCTCTCTCCTTACAGCAAAAGGTTACAAATCTCTACTATCTCTGAACATAGTTCATTCTCGAACAAAATGGTCGATCTAGAAATTTTTCCATACAAAAGAAATGGTAATGGTTTCAAAATCTCCTGTGCTATTTTAGACAACATAACTTGTAGACTCCCCAGGTATCCATAAACAGAAGTAAATTTAATATCCCTTCTACAGTCACTCTCGCAGATCCCACCTACTCTGTCTCTGGAAATATAGATCTTCTTTTTGCCAGTGACATATATAGCGAGTTGTTATCGGATTGTTTAATACGTTTAGGTAAAGGACTCCCTGTTCTTCAGAACACACACTTAGGGTACATTATGTTTGGTTCTTTACCTCCTTACGCACTTCACAAAGGAATTTATCACTCACAGTTGTCCCCTACACAGTCAAATGTCTCTTTATTTGCCCAGTCCACATCTGAGGAAGATAAGCTCGATAATATAATTCGACAATTCTTCGAAGTCGAAGAAGTGACCCCCTCTGTTAAAATCTCCTCCTCTGAGGATCTGGCTGAACAAATATTCCCTGAAACAACTCAAATTCTACCTTCTGGTCGGTTTCAGGTAAAGCTTCCTCTCATTTCTGAAACAGCACATAAAATGCTGGGAAATTCTTACAATATGGCTAGGAAAATGTTTATTAGTTTAGAAAATAAACTCTTAAAACACGAAAATGTATACTCTCAATATAAAGCATTCATCAATGAATATGTTTCTCTTGGACATGCCAAAAAGGTCTCTCACACATGTGCACTTAGAAAATAAATACTTTTTACCTCATCACTCTGTCATAAAAGAAGAATCATTAACTACCAAATTACGGGTGGTTTTTGATGGCTCCATGAAAAGTTCCACTGGCTATTCCCTTAATGACATCCTGTTGAAAGGAAAAACTCTTCAGCCTGAACTTTTCGACATTCTCCTTCGGTTTAGATTGTATACCTATGTCTTCACTTCCGACATACAAAAAATGTACAGGCAGGTACAAATTCATCCTGATCACACATTCCTGCAGAATATCCTCTGGCGAGATTCTCCAGAACAGGACATCGAATGTCTTGAGCTTCAAACTGTAACTTATGGAAGAAAAAGCGCAAGCTTTCAAAGTACTCGTTGTTTGATGGAATTAGCTAAAACTCATCAAAACAACTACCCATTGGCCTCCGATGCTCTCTTAACAGGCTGCTATGTAGATGACATTCTATATGGGGCCAATGACACGCAAACTCTTCTTAAGGCTCATAATGAGATAACTGACCTACTCAACAAGGCATGCATTTCTCTTCATAAATGGTGCTCTAATTCAAAAATGTTTTTGGAAAATGTTTCTAGTCTCTCTACAAACTCTGCCTATGTTATTTCACCAGAGAATGCTTCTAATAAGGATTTAGGTCTCTGTTGGAACCCCAGTACTGATACATTTTCAATTTCTGTACCTCAATTATCAATAAAGGATAATTACACAAAAAGGGAAGTACTCTCTATTATCGCTCAAATTTTTGATCCACAAGGGCTCATTAATCCCGTAACTGTTCTTGCTAAAATTATTATGCAAAAAATTTGGATTTCTAAAATTAATTGGAATGACTCCGTGGATTCAAATATTTTAAATGAATGGTTGAAGTTTATAACTGATCTCGCTGCTCTCAAAGACATAAGCATACCCAGATGTCTTTTCTCATGTCATGAAATTTCTTCTATTGAAATTCACTCTTTTTCTGACGCAAGTTTGAAAGCATATGCTGTTTGTTGTTATATACGGGTTATCTACAAATCAAAAAATGTCTCGTGCTCTCTCATTGCTTCGAAAAGTCGTATTGCTCCTTTAAAGACCATAACGCTTCCAAGGCTGGAACTTATGGGTGCTTTATTGGCTAGCAAGCTCACCACAAAGGTGGTTGATATCATAAAGGATAAATTGCCCTCTATTACCTATATATTTGTCTGAATATAGTCCGAAGTTTAATTCTAATAAATTACCTGAAGAAAGAAAAGTTGTTCTTCCAGTATCGTGTCGTCAGCCGTATCAGTCGGCCGCTTTTGAAGTGCTTTCGGTGCGAATTTTTGGAAGTGACGCTATTGTGTTATTTTGTGAATTTGTTTGGTGCAAATTAGGTCCATAATTTGGTATTCCAAAATATCTAATTATGGAAGAAGATGCTATTACAGGGCATAGACCGCCCGATGAATTACATTCTGATAACACTTCTGAAAAAACTAATATGGATGATAACAGGTCTGTAAATACTTTAATTGATTTTGAAAACCGGTATAAACCAGCGATAAGGCTCCATTCTTTGTTTATATTGAACACAAAAATAAAAATCTCGGTAGGTTATTTCCAATGAAGGTAGGACATTTTCTATTAAATGATTCGTTTATTAAAAATGATGTACTTAATATAAAAACAGTTGGCATTAATAGGGTAAAAGTCATTTTTAAAACTTATTCTATAGCAAATAAAATAATTAATCATGATTTAATAATTAAAAATGACCTTATAGCTTATATTCCAAAATTTTACACACATAGAAAGGGCATAGTCCGTATGGTTGATACTTTCTTTTCGGAGAATTATTTAAAGGATGCGATAATATCTGAGAGACAAGTAGTAAATGTTCAAAGGATGCAACGGAAAATAAATAACAGCGATGGCACAACTCAATTAGTACCAAGACAAATGATAATTGTAGAATTCTTGGGCAACCAGGTTCCACAAAACATAATAATTAATTTATGCAATTTTCCAGTAGATCCATACATACATCCGGTAGTGCAATGCTTTAAATGTCTCAGATACGGTCATTCCTCAAAACAATGTAAATCTAAAGACAGTAGATGTAAAAAATGTACAGACACTACCCATACTGTAGAAACTTGTAAGGAAAATAATCAGTGCATATATTGTAAAACCAACGATCACACCTCGTTGTCTAGAAAATGTCCAATATACGAGAAACAGAAGAAAATCAAAGCAATAATGGCATCAGAAAATATAACATTCAGAGAAGCAGAACAATTACATAACAATCCAAGCTATGCAAAAATAATAACTAATAATAGATTTTCTATTCTAAATAACATTTCCAATTTTCCCAGCTTACCTACCTCGTCTAACAATGTCCCTAATTTCACATTAAATAAACCTGTAAGGAAAAATTATCACACATCTACAACTAATAAGCGTAAAGCAACTTCTCCACCAATTTTACCCCATACCTCTGCCCCAACTTCTCTAGCAAAAGACCTACTCCTAAATCTAATCCTATAATACCCAATCCCTACAGGGACGAATTTATTGATTACAAAGAGAAACTTATATTACTTGTCACATCTCATATTAATAATAATAATAATAATAACGTTTATTTCCATGAAATATACAATTAATAATATTACAATAAAATAATTAAATGACAATAAATTTTAAAAAATATTACTTTTACTTTGTAGTTCTGTAATTGGTTCAAGGTAAATAAACAGTAGTGCCCATTAAAACAATTAAGTTGAGCATGGGCCATTTTTTTAAATTGCTTATTTATATTGATCCTACAGCAAGGCGAGCTTTACTACTTTATTAGTTATGATTATTACTTATATTATGATAAAACAAAAAAAATAAAAATATTTTTATTAATTAATTAACAAGAGAGAGACAATTCATGCATACAATCAACCATGATAATAGCATATATAAATTTTTAAGATTTCGTAATCTATTCTTGATTTGACGTTAGTTATAACCTAATTGGTCTCAAAAAGGTGGCTGAACAGTTGTCTATGATTTTGTTTCAAATACCTAGTAAACAATGTCTTAATCATTTTTTGCGAGTTTATAGTGATTAGGTATGTTTTGTAAATTTCAGGGAGCAAATTGTAGATTCTTCCTTGTAAATACTCAAAATTTCGTTTACCAACTGTTTTCTTTGCAATATTTAATTTGACAAAAGACTGTGCTCTATTTCTCGTATGATAGGTATGCCCTAATGGTGTGAGTAAGTGTTTATTTTTGTATAAATTGGTGATTATTGTAAGAATATATAATTGTCTTGTATCTAACATTTGAGTTTCGGTATAAAGATCATTAGTAGGGTATCTTGAAGGTCTATTGTAAATAATTTTTAATATTTTTCTCTGGATAGTGTCTAATTGGTGGAGGTATGTATTTGCAACTCCACCCCAACTAAGGATTCCATAACGTAGACGCGATTCTACCAAAGAATAGTAAATAACCTTCAGATGATGGATATCCAGTATATTACGTAAATATCGCATTTTGTACAATAGACATCTCAATGTTTTACACGTTTGGTTTATGTGTATATCCCATCGTAGATACGAGTCGATTTGAACACCAAGGTATTTTGTGTTACTCACTGCATTAATACTCAGATTTTTTATTTTTATAAATTTGTAATCTGGTAGACCTCTCTTATAGCTTGTAAATGGAACATATACTGTCTTATCCATATTTACTGTAAGAAGTTTGTGGTTAAATATATCAATAATTCTTCCTAAGTCATGTTCCATTTTTCGCTTTAGTTCCATCCACGTGTCTGCAGAGTACAAAATTGCTGTATCATCTGCAAAACTTAATATCTCACCTTCAGTCCGGTAAGTAAGAATATTGTTTATGTACAGTATAAATAATATGGGTCCTAGTACAGTCCCTTGTGGTATACCAAAATTTATGCTTTTGGCACTACTCAATTTCCCTTCTAGTCGCACTCTTTGATATCGATTTTTTAAGTAGCTTTCAATTAAGTTAAATGTGTTTCCTCTTATACCAATGTCTGCTAAAGTATCTAATAGTTGTAAGTGACTAACTGTATCGAACGCCTTTGCCAGGTCTAGGAATACACAAGCTGTTGGTGTACTGCTGTCAACTAAGTTATAAATTTTATTAGTTAGGTACGATATTGCATTTTCCGCGGATACTCCCTCCCTAAAACCATATTGTTTGTTTGAAATTAACTTATATTTTTCTAAGTATAATACTAGTTGATATTTTATAGCCTTTTCTAATATCTTGCAAAGTGAAGTGATTAGTGAGATTGGTCTGTAATTATTTGTTAATTTTGGATCGCCTTTCTTATGAATGGGAATCACCACTGTTTGCTTAAGTTGTTCGGGCCATTTGCCGCTAGAAAATACATTATTTAATAAATAAGTAATAGGACCAGTTAGTATTGGCGATAGTTCTTTAAGTACTTCAGATTTAATACCATCTATTCCTGGAGCTTTGTTCGATTTTAATGAGGCTATCATCTGAACAACGTCATTTTCATCCACAGGTAATAAAAAGAAGGAATTTATTGTAACGTTTCTCTTTGGTGGTCGAGAAGGAGGTTTTATTATCTTCTGAGCATATGTTTCTCCAACTTTTGAAAAATATTTGTTAAATTCCTCGGCGATTTCATTTGTGTCGGTAATACTTTGGTTATTTGCAGTAAGTATTTCTTTGATATTTTGAGTATTAACATTTTCACTATTATAGTTATTTACTATTTTCCACATATTTTTTGAAGACTTATTATTTTTCATAATTTCTTTTTTAAAGTAATTTTTCTTTGTCACCTTAATAAGTGTGTTCAATTGTTTACGGTACTCTAGGTAAGCTTTCCTTTTTTCTTCATTTGTTGGATGATTTATGTGATCTTTATACAGTTTATTTTTTTTATTAATTGATTTGACTAGTCCTGCTGTAATCCATTTTTTTCGCTTTTCATTTGCGTGTTTTATTTTGATGGTTTTAGTATGTTTAATTATATAGTCATTTAATGTCTTTATTAGATATTCTGTTATGTCATTCGTATTTTTTATATTATAATACTCAGTCCAATCAAAATTTTTGATATCCATTTTTAGGGTCTTATAATTAATTATTTCTCTAGTTTTCTGTTTTAAATATTTGATACTGTTTACAGGTATGCTGATTAAAGTTGCTTTATGATCTGTAATGCAAGTATCTAGGACAGCTGCTTTGCAAGTATTTAATGTCTGTTCAGATTTAAATTTAACAAAAATGTGATCTAAGCAGTTCTTTTGCCTCGTTGGTTTATTAATAAGAGAAACAAAGTTATGTTGTGAAAAATTATTTAAGTAAGCATTAGTTATTTCATTATTTTCCAATATGTTTATATTAATATCACCCAACAAAATATGACAATATGTTGAAGCCGTTTTTGTTTCCTCTAGGTATTCATTTAGTTTTGATATGAAATACTCAGTATTTGTTGAAGGTGGACGGTAAAGCGAAGTTATTAATATCCTTATTCCGTTATTATACATTATACATGTTTGTATCACTTTATGGTCCCCTATGTTTACAATTTCTGTGCAATAATCTAGATCATTGTTTATATATATAACTGTTCCATCATTTCTATTTATATTTCCTTGATTATAAACTGTATGATACCCATCAAGTTTATGACACTCGTTGCCGTCATTTTTAAATGCTTCTGTGAGTACAATACAGTCAAAATCACAGTCTAGTTCCCTTACTATTACCTCAAATTCATCAATGTTCTTAGATAGGCTCCTGATGTTTTGATGCAGTATCTTAAAATGTAGGCGATCATCATGTAAATATTGTTTAAGGTTTTTTAGATCATTGATCTCCTTAGTTGCGAATGGTATGTAATTGATGTCCCTTATATAAGCATCCATTATACAATTAATTGCACAAGTTCTCTCTCAATATTTCTAATAAAGATATTTTAACAAAAATGTCATCAAAATGTATATAAAATAGTTATAAAAATTTTTAGTTAAATTAAAAGAAAGACAAAAAATAGAAAAACAATAATGGACAGAACTATAATTAAGTTAAAATATATCGAATAAGAATATATAATTTATAAAGAATGTAATATAACAATAAATGATAACTAAACGCCAAATCTATTGTACCAATGAGAATGATATTAGTACCAGTTAAATATGTAACAATATACAGTTAAAAGACAATGATTAGTTAAAAATAATATAACATATACAATAAAAATACATGCAAATACAAAAATAGAGAACACTTAAAAAAAAGAAATATAAATCTTATATGAGCCTAATTTATTGATTTTTTCTGCACAAAAATACTAAGCTGAATTTAATAATTTATGTAACGATTGAACTTTTCGAATTTTTCCTGGTTCTATTGGCGATATTGAGATCCGTATTGTCTTTGTTAGAATTACCTGTTTTTGGTGTTCCTTGATGTGTTAGTTTTTGATTTGATGTTAATTTTATTTCAGTCTGTTGTGGTTGTGATTTCTTGTATCCGTGTTTTTCTTGAGATGATGGGTTTACCGGTTGTTTGAGTTTCACGCCAGTTTTATGGGGAACTGGTGTTTGTGGTTGTGGACTTTCAACTTCTCGTTCGACTAAAGAAGTTATTGGGGTGCTAGGTTCACTTTGTGTACGATGTTCGCTTCGTTTCTCTTCTTCGGTGTGGTCTAGATATTTTAAATCTTCTATTGTATACTTTCTACCATTTACAAATAGAATATCTTTTTTAACGTAACAGTTTGGTTCGTTGCTTTCTTTGAACTTGAGTAGATATTTTTTTATAAGTTTGTGCTCTTGTCTTTGAATTTCTGTTTGGTCGTTAACAATGCTTATTTTTGAACCTTGTAGGTTTTTTTTATTTTGGAAAATTAATTTTTTTGTGAGGTACGACAGAAACTCTATTTTAATTGGCGCATATTTACCTCTTCCCAGTTTATAGATATTGTTTATATCACGCTCGTTTATTTTTATTTTTAATAGACTATTTATCAACTCTAATACTACATGAAAGTCGAAGATTTCTTCTGTACTATCCAATCCAAATATGATAATATTGTTTTTTCTATTTTGTCTCTGAAGTAGTTCTATTTGTTGTCTTAGATGCGAATTTTCTCTTTCAATATCATTCACTTTTCGTTTAAATTCTTCGATTTTTAGTGAGAGTCTCACCTCGCTAGCATCGATTTTACTTAAAATTTCATTATTTCCTGCCTTTATAGCATCTTCCAGTTGTTTTAAATTTTCTGGTTCAGGTTGATGCATAATTTACAAATTTTCGTGCGTGGCCACCTTTAGTTTGAATTCTTGTTTGGTATAAAAAAAGTTAGTAATTGATAAATTATTATTGTATCGTAGGTTAGGATTATTCTTGTTTTTAGCTTTTATCTCATTAGTTACTGGTTCAATCAGATTTATTATATCATTAACAAGTAGTGTAGTAAATATATATCAACTTACAGTAGTCTGAATTTATTATATTTGCCTTATTCCTTCTGTTATGTAGCAATTTTTGGGAACGTGTGTTGTTAACGTGGCACTACACTAATTACTAATAATTATAATACTAATGTATACCAATACTAATGTATACCAACTTATGTATACCAATAATCAATCTAAACCTATATGTAATTTAGAAAATGAATTAAGAAAACTAATTTCTAATAATTTAGAAGAAACAGGTAATAACACAGAAACGGATAATTTAGCGACGAGCGACAATGAAAGCATTCACTCGTATTATTAATTTCCAAATGCACAGTCAACCTACTCAATCTTCCTTAAATATTTTACAATGGAATTGTAGATCGTTAGTAAGTAAAAGAGATAATCTTATAAATTATATTAATAATTCTCATGTGGATATTATTATTATTATTTTATCCGAAACTTGGTTGAAAAACCAAATGGATTTCAAATTAAAAGGGTATAATTTTGTTTCAAAATGTCGTGAAAGTGGCTATGGCGGTGTAGGCATTTTCATACTAAAGGGCATTGATTATCATATAATTAATATTAACTATAATTTTAATACCGGAATAGAAGTGTGTGCAGTCTTAATTAACAAAATTAATATCTCTTTTGTGTCTATATATAAACCATCTGACATCAGAGTAGAAAAGTCTGATTGGATACATTTATTTGAACAATTCGATTATAATAAAACAGTTTTTTGTGGTGATTTTAATGCCCACCATTATATGTGGGGTCCAATCCCGGATGACCGTAATGGTAGAATATTAGTCGAAAGCATGGATTTTTTCGAATTAGTTTCTCTAAATGACGGAACATCCACTAGAATCGCAGCGAGTGGTAATCATTCTGCCGTTGATTTGACTATCACCTCAGCCTCATTAACAAATCGTATAAACTGGTCAGTATATACCGATACATTGGGATTCGATCATTTTCCTATTAAAATAGAGCTTAAAATTAATCCTTCTTCATTCCTAATTAATCCATCAACAAAATGGAACGATTGCCGCGCTGATTGGATGCTATTTCAGACAGATTTAGAAAAACAATTATCCTCATTTTTATCATCTAATAATCTTTCTAACGATGAGAAGACAGCCCTACTCTTTCAGACTATCTCTCTAGCTGCTTCCAAATTTATGCCCATAAAAAAACCTTTCACTCCTTTAATGCCAAGGCCTTATTGGTGGGATGAGGAATGTACACTCATTATAAAAAAACGATCAGAAGCCTTGAAAGCGTTTCGAACCCAAAGTAATCATAATAATTACATAAATTATAAAAATATAGCAGCGCAAACCAGACGATTATTTAAAACAAAGAAAAAAAGTAGTTGGAGAAATTTTTTAAATAGTCTAAACAAAAGCACACCTCTCTCAAAAATATGGTCAACCGTCAGATCAATTTCCAATAATTATCAGTACAACAAAAAACCTCAACTTTCTGAAAATCTCATTAAACAGATGTTAGACCAACTTGCACCTTCATCTCCTTCTGGTAATGTTGGTAGGATTAAAGAAGTTTTTCGCTTTAACACTAGTATAGATTCCATGTCAAAACCTTTTACTCCTTCCTTCAGAACTAGATTTCGCACTAAAAAAAAGCAGAAATACAGCCCCCGGCTTGGACGGTTTTACTTATAAGATATTGGACAAATTGCCGTCAAATGCCAAAGATGTTCTCTTACAAATATTTAATAGTTGGTGGTTGAAACAAGAATATAGCGATACTTTAAAAAATATTATCATATGCCCTTTACTCAAATTTAACTTAAACCCAGAACTTCCTTCGTCTTATAGACCCATTTCTTTATTATCATGTGTGACAAAATCCTTTGAAAGGCTTATAAAATTTAGATTAGAACATTTTATTGAAAGCAGTTCAGTTTTTCCCTACTCACAGTATGGATTTCGTAGAGGTCGAGGTACCATTGATGCTCTCGTACATTTAGTTACGGATATTCAACTCTGCTTCTCAAAAAACGAATTCATGCTATGTTTGTTTCTAGATTTAAAGGGTGCATATGACGTGGTTGATTTAGATATATTATATTCAAAAATGGTGGCATGCGGAATTGATAAAAGATTATCTGTAAATATAATAAATTTGTATGTGAATAGAAAAATATACTTACGGGACCATAGAAATGTATTACACGGTCCAAGAATATTATATAACGGTATTATATATATATTGATGGATGAAAAATGCAAAATAATTCAATATGCAGATGATATATGTTTATATACCAGCCATAAATCCTATGAAGATTGTATGTTGAATCTAAAACTTAGCTTTAGTAATATCGATAAGTGGGTGAAACTAATGGGTTTTAGTATATCATATTGGAGGACCCAAATCCGAAAGAAGAAGGGCCTTACACGGTGTTGTACAGTCAATCGTTCTCTATGCAGCACCAGTCTGGAGCGAGGCGGTAGAGATAACGGCCTATAGGAGTCTTATGAAACGAGTAGACAGAACAAGTTTGTTGCGAGTGGCATGCGCCTACAGGACTGTGTCTGCTGCAGCCTTATGGACTATCACTGGATGTGTTCCGTTGCATGTTTTGGCCGTGGAAAGAAAAGAGCTGTATGAGAGAAGAGGCCCAAACCTTACTGTGACTGAGAGAAGACAGGTAAGGGAAAGGTCAGTTGAAAGATGGCAAGAAGAATGGAACAATACGGAGAATGTGGCACAGTGGACGAAAATGCTGATCCCTAACATAAGAGTTTGGGTGGACTGTGACCACAGGCGATTTGATTATTTCCTGACGCAGGTGCTCACAGGACACGGGTGTTTTAGGGCCTACCTTTATAGGATCGGTAAGGCTGATACAGATGAATGCCTATATTGTGGATACTCGGACACTGTGACACATACGAGGTTAGATTGCAGCAGATGGATAGTGGAAAGGAACAGAATGGAGAGAGAGACAGGTGTGAATTTTGTTACAGTGAGAGAAATGATTGAGAGAATGATTAAAAATAAATTAGGTTGGATTAACATACACAGTTATATCCGTGCAGTGATCAAAAAAAGGAAGAGGAAGAAAGACAGCTGGACCAACGGCAAAGGTAGAGTGAATGATGCTGAAAGGTGAAGTAAAAACAATGGTTCACAGTTTTTGAGTTAGAATGCGTGAGTTTGACTGTGGGGAAGGAGGAAATGCCCTTCTGAGAATGATGCCGAACTAGGAGTGTGGATGTGTATGAATGGAGAATGAATGAATAAAGGTAGTGCTTCGGAAGTGATGCCGGCCTTACAGCGGCCATTCCGCTTCCGGATCGCTGGATGACAGAGGAGGGTCTGGTTTAGCAGGTAGGCGTTCAGCGTAGACTCGGCGACGAGAGGGCATTTTAAAGTACCTCGGGAACTATCGCCGGGAGTACGAAGAACGAATCCTGCACTAAGGTCAGTCAGGCGGCGTCCTGGACTGAGATGTCTTTTGAAGATTCCAGACCCCCCCTCTATAAAGACGAAAAAAAAATATATATATCACAAGAAAAATCTTCGATTGTATGTTTCACTAGACATGATCCTAGATAAAAAGCTCTTGTGGTCTAGTCATGTAAAGTACGTAAAACAAAAGTGCGAGCGTAGAATTAACCTTCTGCGTTTCGCTTCTAAAAAAAGATGGGGTGCAGATCAAAATATCTCTTTAATGTTTTATAGATCCTACATACGATCCATTCTGGATTACGGTTGTATTCTTTACAGTTCAACATGCAAAACAAATCTATTAACTCTTGACAGAATACAATTTAAATCAAAATAAAAATTTGTCTAGGAGCTATGATGTCTTCACCAAACCAAGCAGTTCTAGCAGAAGCCCAGGAACCACCTTTATTCATACGTAGGCAAATGTTAGCCAACAAACGTCTAATAACGTACAGATCGTTTAATACAACTATGGTTCACAAAATAGGTTTACTTTTGACAGAAAATTTAACAAATCCTTATTGGAGAATAAAAAATTCTCCTCCTCTTTCAGAATCTTTTATCGATACGAATTCATTTTAATCTTATATATTACAGCTACCAAAATTTCCTTTTTACGTACAAGACTTTGAAGTTCTGATAGACAAACCAACCATTATAATGCCCTCTTATTCAGACTTGCCAATTTTAACTAATCTGATATTCAAATCCATACTAAGCAAATTAGGGGAAAATTTAACAATAATTTATACAGATGGATCAAAAACTGTTGAAAGTACTGGTTTCGCTTTTTTTTGTTTCAAACAGCAACTATGTTGAGAAATATCGAATTCCTGAATGTTCTATTTTTACAGCCGAGGCTGCTGCTATACAGAAAGCACTTTCTTGGTGTGTCACTAATTATTGTGAGAACATCGTAATAGTATCAGATTCTCAGGCAGTATTACAAGCTATTCGTAGCCATCCATTAGATAGTTTTCAAGACTCCATTAAAAATTATTATATGATCTAAAATTCACAAACAAATCAGTTACTTTTCTCTGGGTTAAAGGACACAATGGAGTAATCGGAAACGAATTGGTGGACAGTATGGCAAAAAATACATCTGAGATATCCGAAATTACAAATTTTTACTACTTGAAAGATCTTTTTTTTATTATCAGGAGTATTGGCAGGGAAAGATGGATGTCAAAATATAAAGAGGTTCAGAAGACTTCTAGAAACCATTACTTTTCTATTCACCCATGCTTACCAAAAAATATTCCCCATTTCAATCTTAACTTTAATAAAGTACATTCTTCGTTAATAACGCGGCTAAAACTGAACCATGGCCTCTTTCCAGAGCATCTGCATAGGATTGGAATCTATGAAACTCCTTTCTGTCCTTGTAATAATAAATCTATCGGAGATTTGAATCACTTATTTTTAGATTGTTCTAATCATAGGGAACAGACTCGAAGACTATATTCAGGTTTAATTGATCTGAATATTAGCCTTCCAGTTAACATCAGCAATCTGTTATCTTATTCTGACAAATCTATATATAATATTCTAATCAAGTTTATAAACGATTCTAAAATAAAAATTTAAACATCCTTATAACAATTTTCTGTTGCAAAAAGATTCTTTGTCTAATGCCATCTATCTCTCTCTCTCTCTCTCTCTCTCTCTCTCTCACACACACACACACACACACACGCACGCACACGCACACGCACACGCACACGCACACACACACACACACACACACACACACACACACACACACACACACACACACACACACACACTCGAGTATGAAGTTAGTTAAAGTGAAGTTAAAAGTACGTGAGCCGCGTATGCGCTATCGTGAGCCGGTGTTTTCAGTGTTTTGTGTTAAAACGTATATAGTTGGTCTCTCTCAATTTTACCATTTCATGTATATCTGTTACTGCCTCCCCGCACTCACTGTAAAGCTAATATTTGTATAACTCTTTATGTAACTATCAGAATTGCGATAATTGTCAATGTTTGAACCAGCCCTTAAACCATAACAATTAACATCATTGGGTATCGGCACGTATTGGTAACCATAAATCATTCACCCACTCTTAAAATTTTATGTATATATGGTAAATATTATGACCTAAATTAAATTCTGATCTGATGTGAGCCGCCTTTGGTCCCATAAAATTTGAATTATGGGTGTTTGGAATAATACGACCTAATTATTTAAGGTCTTTAACTTTTAAACAGCGTTTCTGCGATTGCCATACCAATAATCACTCGAAATAGTTTCATTTTCATTCTTTCGTTAGTAAACATTTTAACATTTAAACCGCATATTTATAATAGAAGGCGATACTATTGGTTCTTACGTCACATATTTAAAGTAATAATAGGTAATAATGTTCTTTCGATAGTTTTGATCATATTGAAATCGAGTCGAATGAAGTATCGCAAGCTAAAGTTCATTGTTAATGTTACTTTGTAACCTATTGGATTAAAAAAACCGAAAACCGGTTTTTGCAAAAACCGGTTTTTTTTGGCCGGTTATAACCGCCAGGTTAAACCGTAAGCAAAAAAACCGGTATAACCGAAAACCGGTGTTTTTTCAAAAACCGCCATCCCTACCCTTAAGTCTATTGTGTAAATAAATCGAAGGAAAATACCTCTTAATTGTTTTATTGCTTCAGTGGTCCTTAATAAATATTTTGAAGCAATTAGGTGTTCAAATACGCCTCTCTTAAATGTGGATAGTTTGGCAACAAAGTTTACCCTTTCCACCCACTAGTACTTACCGCTACGACGCGACAGGGAAACTAAATACGTGTAACCATCGTATTTCGTTCGATGTTCTGTTCTTAGAGTTGCGACATGCGCGTAGTAATTTGCAAAGCCACCGATAATACAGATGACACAGATTCCCACACGGGGTACGAATGTACCCCAAGTCGATCATAATTTATTTGTTTTTAATTTGAAACACTGTTACTGATTTTATGAATAGGATATTATTTGCAATACCCTAATGGACATAAAATGAAATTAGCCAAACGAAACAGGCGCTAATTTCAAAAATATTACAAAAAATGTATATCTGGGGTACATCTGTACCCCACACGGGAAGATGAGGGTTAATTTGTTTATCCCTGAGACTATATATTTAAACTATTGAACTTGCCCAATGAATGAAGCTAGACACATTTCGCAAATTTCATAGGATTCTTTAAGACTTAAACTATTTCAGAAGTTAAATGCATATTGCGTTTTCATCGAAATTATTTACAAAATAAACGTTTGAAAAAGGGGTATGTTTTTTACTTATAAACAATTGTAATAACTTCTATATTTTTCAAACTACACACTTGTACTTAGAGCCATTGGATAGCTGGTAAAAAGACTCACATTTAAAAAAAACCTTCTATGACCAATAGGAACAAAGTTAGCAACTTTTTTTTTTAAATCATATCTCTGTTGTTTATAAACGTTAAGAAGTAAAATTTGCACAAATTTTGAATGAAAATCTAAACTTTATATTGAAACTTATAGCTATAAAATCCATCAAATTGTTCGTAACTTACAGTCTTTCGAAACCTAGGCACTTTCGAAAGATCGACGTAAGAAGGTGGAGGGGAAACTGTTTTAGCTCCACGCTCCAAAATTTCGTCAGTCTCAGTGTAGTGGCTTTTGAAAGCAATATACTTATACTTCTTTGAGTAAAATATTTTGTGTATTTTGAACAATAAAGTATCAATTGCCATAAAGCTTTTGAAATAGGTACCAATATATAAAATAATAGAGGGTGTAGGGTTGTGTTATAGAGGTAGTACCTTTTATCGGAACGACCACATCGAGCGTCATAGACGGGAGATGGTTCTTGATAACTGGTCCTCATAAGACACCAAACTCTCACTTATGGCTCCACGTGCCACACCCCGGGCAACTGCATTGGTCTGCAGGCTAAACTAAGTGAGGGTAGCCAGATATGGCGAAAAACCACCGAGCGATTGCCGGTATAAGCAATCCCCCACCTTCTGGTCAACGGCTTCGGGCGGACGAGCTGGTTGGTGGAAGGGCACTCTTTTGTCCTGAGATTGAGAAATCGGTCTCAAAGGCGGATGAACCAGGAAGATGGTCAACGACATAAGGCTACAGAAGGCCACGGGAAACCACTGTAGTAAAGGCTCACAAGAGCATCCGTAGTACAATCATCATGGCTAGCAATAACCAAATGAGTAACCTTACTGATCATGAGCCGCGGAAACCAAGATCCGGCAGGGGAAGTAAATCACTAGTTAGCCACAGGGCTTCCCAGGTCGTAAGCCAGCGAAATCCCTGTGATGTAAATAATAGAACACTTTTAAAAATTGCCACAAGAGGAAATATGAGAATTGCAACATGGAACGTGCAAAGCTTACTACAATCAGGTAAAGTAGATAATACTGCGATAGAAATGGAAAGATTAAATATCGAAATTCTAGGAATAAGCGATGTACAATGGCCAGGGTCTGGAAAACAACGGACTAGAAACGGAGCTATATATTATAGTGGATATTCTGATAGAACAAACCGATATGGTGTGGCCATAATGGTAAGCAAGGAAATAGATAAATACGTACTTGGTTTCACCCCGCTTTCGAATCGCATTATAATGCTACAAATTAACACCAATATAGGGAAAATGAATGTTATTCAAGTATATGCACCAACAGCTGACAAGGAGGAACAAGAAATAGAAGACTTCTACGAGCAATTAGAAACAATAATGAAAACAACAAAAAAACGTGAAGTTCTGATACTAATGGGTGACTTTAATGCCAAAGTGGGCAGAGGAAGTGTGGATAGTTGTGTTGGAATGTATGGATTGGGAGAGCGAAATGAGCGTGGTGAAAGACTAATTCAGATGTGCCAAATAGAAGAACTAGTAGTTATGAATACAATGTTTAAATTACCAAATCGCCGGCTCTACACGTGGAAAGCTCCTGGAGACAGCAAAGATAGAATCATAAGAAATCAGATAGATTACATCTTGATAAGGAACAGGTACAAGAACTATATTACAGTAGTGAAGACTTACCCTGGAGCAGATGTAAACTCGGACCACAACCCACTAGTAGCAAATATGAATGTAAGATTGAGAAAACCATTAATGAAAAGATCTAGACCACAAATATGCATTGATAAGTTAAGAGAACCAAATACATACCAAGAAACTCAAAACAAAATAAATCAGAGAATCCGAGAAATAAAACAACAAAGTAAGAACACTGCAGATATTGACACAAAGTGGAAGAATATAAAGAACGCAATCGAGACTGTGGGACGGAAAACTTTAACATTTACAAAAGCTGCCAAACAAGAATGGATGACACAAGAAATTCTCGAAAAGATGGACGAAAGAAGAACACATAAAAACAAAGATAAAATTAAATATCAAGAAATTAATAAACAAATAAAACAGAAAATAATACAAGCTAAGGAAACATGGATGTCCATTAAATGTCAAGAAATCGAGGAATGTGAGGCAAGGTATGACACTTTCAACACCCATAAGAAGGTTAAAGAAATGATTTCAGGAAATCGTAACAAACCAATATTAAAAAATGCAGATGGTACCACTATAACTGAAACGCAAGACAAACTACGTAGATGGAAAGAATACATTGAACAACTATTTTATGATCAAAGAGTAGAACAATTATTAGAAGTTAACGGAGAAACCACGGGACCAGAAATAATGAAAGAGGAAGTTATGTATGCTATAAAACACACAAAAGGCAGAAAAGCTCCAGGACCCGATGAAATACCAATTGAACTATTGAAGATAATTAATGAAGATAATATTGATGTCTTGGTAGACCTTTTTAACTCCATATACAAGACGGGACACATACCCAAAGAGTGGCTTCTCTCAACTTTTGTGATGATTCCAAAAATCACAAATGCTAAAGATTGCAATGACTATCGAACAATTGCGTTAATGAGCCACACATTGAAAACCTTCCTTAAAATCATACATAACAGAATCCACATGAAATTAGAACAAGAAATAAGTGATTCACAGATGGGTTTCAGAAAGGGTCTAGCAACTAGAGAAGCATTATTTGGAGTCCATGTTCTGACACAACGATGCCTGGATATGAATCAGGACATATATGCTTGCTTTATAGATTTCAAGAAAGCTTTTGATAGAGTTCAACATGAGAAGCTTTTAAGTATTCTTAAGACTAAAAACATTGATAGTAGAGATCTACAAATTATATCGAATCTGTATCAAAACCAGAAAGCAAGAGTAAGAGTCGAAGGAGAACTGACAGAGGAAGTAAGTATACTTAGAGGAGTTCGACAAGGGTGTATCCTTTCACCACTCTTATTCAACGTCTACAGTGAAGTGATTTTTCAAGAGGCTTTATTGGATATCGTGGAAGGTATTTATGTCAACGGAAATAGCATTAATAATATTAGATATGCCGACGATACTGTCATATTTGCAAGTGACATGGAAGATCTACAGTACATAATACAACATGTATACAATGAATGTGAAAGTTACGGACTGCAAATGAATCTCAAGAAAACGAAATCAATGATATTCTCAAAAAAACCACAAAATGTAAATAACCTGATCATCAATAATACAACGATAGAAAGAGTAAAAACATATAAATATTTAGGAACGTGGCTAACCGAAGATGGAGATCAAGTAAAGGAGATAAGATCTAGAATAGAAATGGCAAGAAACACGTTCATAAAATTGAAGAAATTACTTTGCAACCGTAACCTTAATTTAGAGATTCGCACAAGAATGCTACGTTGTTACGTCTTCTCTACTTTACTATATGGCATGGACAATAAAGCAGTCTGAAATCAAAAAATTAAACTCCTTTGAGATGTGGTGCTACAGAATAATGCATAAAATATCGTGGATTGAAAAAGTAACTAATATAGAGGTGTTACAAAGAATGAAGAAAGAATGTGAAGTCATAAAAACTGTTAAAATTAGAAAGATTCAATATCTGGGACATTTAATGAGGAGTGAGAAGTACGTATTACTGAGGTTGATTATGCAAGGGAAGATACAAGGGAAGAGAAACCCAGGACGACGCAAAATGTCCTGGGCTAAGAAATTTGAGAGAGTGGTTCGGCTGCAGCTCATTATAATTATTCAGAAATGCGGCCAACAAAGTTAAAATAGCGATGATGATTTCCAACCTCCGCTAGGAGAAGGAACCCGAAGAAGAAGATATAAAATAAAATAATTGGTAAAAATTTTGATGACGTCACTGCAAAAAGAAAGGATAAAGTTGCAAATCTGTTTTCACTGAATTCAAAAGTTACCATACATGATTGGACCATACCTATCAATCATCTACTAATATTTCAAAGAATTTGTGCAAGCATTGAAAATAAGACTGATATGAAAAATAAGTTACAGTATGAACTGGCCCCATTCCCTCTGGCTTTATTTAATGTTAAGGTGGTATGCTTAAATTGCAAAAGTCGGCATTTTGTAGCTTATTTAATGAAATTACAGCAATAACGACCGATAATATTTTGCATATAATCGACGGATTATACTTATTACAACGTTTCGTATGGAGTTCGCTTTCTTCTTCTTCTTCTTTGGGTGCAGTGTCCGTATTCAGACGTTGGCCGTCATCATGTTTACAATTTCCTGAAACCTTTCTCTGTCGGCTGCTGCTCGAAATAATTCTCCTACTGTGGAACCACACCATTGTCTAATATTACGCAGCCATGAAAGTTTCTTTCGACCAATCCATCTCTTTCCTTCCACTGTTCCTTGTATTATAAGGCGAAGTAAATGGTATTTAGGTCCTCTAATTATATGGCAGAAGCATTCTGTTTTTCTCCTCTTTATGGTGTTTATGAGCAGACGTTCTGAATTGATCATTTGAAGAACATCTTTATTGGAAGTGTGCGAAACCCACGATATCTTTAGGATTCGTCTATAGCACCACAATTCGAATGCTTCTAACTTGTTTAGCATTGTGGTTTTTAACGTCCATGTCTCACAACCATACAATAGGATCGACCACACATAACATTTCAGGACCTTACAGACATATTATCTCTCCATCAGAGTCACAATTTACATTTAACCAGTTGCCAAGGTATTTGAAATTATTTACCCTTTCTATCTCTTCTCCATTAAGAGAAAGCAGATCTTGATCTATATGGATCTTTCCAAATGCCATCCACTTTGGCTTTGAAATGTTGATTTTTAGGCCTCTCCGATAACTTGCTTCACTGACTAGATTTAGTAATGTTTGGAGATCTTGTAAACTTTCTGCAAGAATGGCTGTATCGTCAGCGTATCTAATATTGTTGATTACTTCTCCACCTAGTCTTACTCCCTCTTGTCTGTCATCCAAAGCCTCCCTAAAGATTTCTTCAGAGTACAGATTAAAAAGAGTGGGTGACAAAACACAACCCTGCCGTACTCCACGTTTGATGGGTATTTTTTCAGTGGGACTGTCTCCAATTTGGATAGAGGCTACTTGATTGTAATATAAGTATTGCAGCAGTCTTATATCATAGTGACCAAGTCCTGCTGCCCGTAGGCAGTTGAAAAGTGTATTGTGTTGGACTCTGTCGAACGCCTTCTCGAAGTCGATGAAACAAACATAAACATTCTTTCGGAATTCACAACTTTTTTGTAATAGAACGCGCATACAGAATAGTGCCTCTCTAGTTCCTAGACCGTTTCTAAATCCAAATTGCTTATCACCCATTGTAGCAGTCACACTAATATAATTAATTATTAAAATCCTAAAACCCCTCACAATCCCTTTATGAAACGTTTATGGACAATTGACGACACGATGCGATACGCACGATAAAGTGGCCAAGAGGCGCTAAAGTCAGTTTTGGCCAACGACTCAACCAGAGAGGTACTTCTCCACGCCTTTACCGGCATCTTTCGTCTCAAAATCGGGTAGAAAATCTGGGAGTTGATCTAATATTTTCCCCGAACATCCAGGTGGGAATTGCAACAGCATGAAATAAAGTATATGTGTGATAAAAAGTATACATGATAAAGATTCTGGATAGAAAGGCCCGGCTTCCGGATCTGCCGCAGTGATTATTTGAAGCCCGGGTGAGCAATTGAATCTTTCAATTTTATAAGCATATCATTTTGTTGATGTCTTCTGATGTAGAAGCTACAACAGAGGAAGAGGAGGAAGTGAAGAGGTCTCTTAATTTCAGGGTTTTAATTCTGGAAGGTGAACTTGATTGTAAAGTGATTCCCCAGGCACAGTCAACTCCTCATAATGCTAGTGTTCCAGTCAACTCGTTTCCTTTTGTTAAGTCTGCTCCTATTCATAAATGGGGTGTGCACTTTTCAGGACAATCAAATGAAAATGTAGTTAGTTTCTTGGAGAAGGTAGAATGTCTGCGCATAGCACGTGGTAACAGTGAGGAAGAGTGTTACTCTTCTGCTGCCGATTTATTTAAAGATTCAGATTTTACTTGGTACCTCAATAACCGAGGTAGTTTTGCTTCTTGGCAAGAGTTAGTTGCCAAACTCAGATCAGATTTTCTTCCTTATGAAGGAGGACTATGAGGACAATCTTCTTGATGAAATTAAGTCTTGAAAACAAGCTCCGCAGGAGAAGGTAACTATATTTATTAATGAGATTGTTAGTATGTGTAAACGTCTGGAGACTCCTCTTTCTGAACCTCATATTGTCAGGATTATTAAGAAAAACTTGTTGCCATCGTACCATTCTAGTCTGGCGCTTACAGATATTCCCTCGATTGCTGAAAAATGTAAGAAGCTGGAAGAAGTTTTGTCATGGTCTTCTGACAGCGTGTCTAGAGCTCCTATTCGGCAGAATTTTAGAAATCCTGATTCATCCTATTCGGGTAGACCAAATTATTCTCGGTCTGATAATGTCGCTTCTTTCAATTCGAAGCTTACCTGTTGGAATTGTCGTCAATCAGGGCATGGGTATTATGAATGTTCTGAACCTAGAATTCGGTTTTGTTATGGATGTGGACGTCAAGGTGTACGCAAATTTGAATGCCAATTCTGTTCGGGAAACGACAGAAGGGGTGGGTTGGCCCTGGCTCCTACTCCTCGTCAAAATACAGGGAATACAAACACTGACCAAACTCCTCAAAACCAAGGAACCAGTTTCTCGAGTCTGGATGCCCAAGCTTCCACAAGCCAAACATCTCACCCTCCACCGAAAGACAAAAGACCACAGAACGGCAAATACCAATCGAAGAGAGGACAACGTTAGTTGAGCACGAACACCGTAATTCTTCTGTAGTTTCTTCATGTAATCCCTTGTCTTCGTTTGTTGATTTAGATATAAACTCATTGTTGGTTCGAAAAATCAAGGATAATCGTCCATATCTTGAAATCTGTATCTTAGGACATTCTTGTTTAGCTTTACTGGACACAGGGTCCAATATCTCTATTTTAGGTTCTCTAGGTCTGGAATTTCTCCAGAATTCAAATGTAAATATAGGAATAGATCAAAGTTTGCAAGTGACTACAGCTGATGGTCAAGTTCAACCAATCTTAGGTCAATTCACTACTGAGGTTTCTGTTAGTTTTTGTAAAAGAATGATTACATTCTTTGTTATCCCTTCAGTTAAAAATTCAGTTATTCTAGGAATGGATTTTCTGAAAACTTTTAATAGTGAGTTAAATTTTTTTGAATTTTAATTATCTGTTTCTTCGTTTAATATCTCTTGTGTCAATGCAGTTAAAAATATGAGTAGACTTAATGCTCGTGAACTAGAGCAGTTAAATAGTGTTATCAAATCATTCTCTTCTATCTCGTCGAAAAATAAGTTGGGTAGAACTCATCTCATCGAACACCACATTGATTGGTCCAAGCCCTTCAGACAATACCAATATCCCTTGCCTCAAGCCTGGCATGAAAGCCTAGTAAAGGAGGTAGATGAAATGCTAAAGTTAGGTATTATTGAGCCCAGTACTTCTTCTTTTTGTAGCCCTTTGTGGTTGACAAAAAAGAAAGACGGGACTTTTCGTGTCTGTTTTGACGGACGTAAACTTAACAGTATAACTATGAACAGAGACGCGTATCCTATACCTCGTATAGATATCATCCTGAGTAAGTTACAAAATGCTAAATTCATTTCATCTATTGACTTGAAGAAAGCATTTTTACAGATTCCTCTCAGCGAAGAAAGTAAAAAGCTCACTGCCTTTGCGGTCAATGGAAAAGGATTGTATCAGTTCACTACAATGCCTTTTGATCTTGTGTCTGCTCCGCAAACTATGTGTCGATTGATGGATTTGGTAATTGGCCCTGCTTTAGATCCTTTTTGTCAATACTATCTTGATGACATTCTTGTCATTACTCCCGATTTCGAAACTCATATCTCTGTATTGCAGCAGTTGTTTCAGCGTTTAAAAGACGCAAATTTGCCTATTAACTTAGATAAAAGTAGCTTTTGTCGTGAGTCTATTAAGTTTTTAGGATATGTTGTAGATTCTCAGGGTCTTCGTACTGATCCCGATAAGGTATCAGCTATTCGTGATTTTCCTGTGCCTAAAAATACCACTCAGGTCCGTCGATTGTTAGGAATGGTGGGTTATTATAAAAAATTTGTCAAGTCTTATTCTACCTTGTTGTCTCCTATCACAGATCTACTTCAAAATAGGAAAAAGGGACAAAATATTGTGTGGACTCCTGAAGCTAATAAAGCTTTCATTAAAATCAAGGAGGCTCTAACAAATTCCCCAGTTATAGTAGCACCGGATTTCTCTAAGCCTTTCTATTTGATGACTGATTGTTCAAACACAGCATCTGGTGGGGTACTCTATCAAATTGTTGATGGAGAAGAACACCCTATAGCCTACACCAGCAAGAAATTAAATAAAGCCCAGAAAAATTATACTACAACTGAAAAAGAGTTGTTAGCTATAATTACGGGTATTGAACATTTTAGATATTTTCTTGAAGGTCGTTCGTTTACGGTCATAACTGACCATAGTAGTTTGGTGTGGTTACAAAGTATGAAGAACCCATCTCCTCGTTTGGCTAGGTGGATTTTAAAATTGGCACAATACGATTATAAAATTGTTCATCGTAAAGCTTCAGGTGTAGTAGTCGCTGATGCACTCTCTAGAACTTTCGATATTAATTTGTTAGATTTATCTTCCTTGCAACCAGATGACTGGTATCGAAAAATGTTGTATGATGTACAGAATGTACCAGGTAAATTTCCCGATTTTAAAGTTGAACATGGTGTTTTGTATAAACATGTCTTAAGTTCCATGGATGCCCTTACTGGAATGTCGGATTGGAAGATAGTCGTTCCAACTCCTAATAGAGCAGAGGTTTTGGCCATTTTTCATGACCATCCTACTGCAGCTATTTTGGTTTTTACAAAACTTTCCGTCGTATATCGGAACTCTATTATTGGCCGAAGATGCGTCAAACTGTACGTAGCTATATCGCTAAATGCAAAATCTGTGCTACATGCAAACCGACAAATCTTCCCCAACCAGGTTTAATGGGTAGTTATCGACGGATTGATTTTCCATTTCAGCTGATATCTTTAGATCTCATTGGTCCCTACCCTAGGTCCTATAAAGGTTCCCAATATGCTTTAGTAGTTGTTGATTATTTTACTAAATTTCCTTTGGTCCATACCATCTCGAAGGCAACTACTTCTTCTATTATTAAATACCTCGAGAATGAAGTTTTCTTAATTTATGGTGTTCCACAAATTGTTTCATGTGATAATGGACCCCAGTTCACAGCTAAGGCTTTTCGCGATCTCATGGCTAAATACAATGTCCAAAAGATCTGGTACAATGCGAACTATCATCCACAAGTCAATCATACCGAAAGAGTGAATAAATCAATCGTGACTGCTTTAAGGTCATATTCTTTTCCTGATCAGAGAGCTTGGGATACTCATATCCACTCTATAGCACAAGCGATCAGGACTTCTTCTCATGAAATAACCAAGTGTCCTCCATCTTATTTAATGTTTGGTCGTCATGTCCCTCTTTCTGGTGATTATTTTGGTAAGATTTCAGAGAATACCAATAACTTTCCTACAATATCAGATAAGTTACATCGCCTAGAAGATATTCAGCATCTTCCTGATATTTATGTGGATGTTCGCAAACGGTTGAAAGCATCTTATGCTAGAAATAAATGCCAGTATGACCTGAGAAAGCGAGCCTTATCTTTCAGAGTTGGAGATTCTGTTTTAAAGAGGAACTTTGTCAAGTCTGATAAATTGAACTTCCAATCTGCTAAGTTATGTCAGAAGTACATACCTTGTACGGTTATTAAAGTTATTTCTCCTTTAATATACGAGCTAAAGGAAACTTCTACTGGTAGGAAACTAGGAAGGTTTCATGTTAAAGACTTACTGGAGGATAAGACAGTAGGTCCACATAACTTGTCAGATAATTCGGATTCTTCATCTTCAGATGAAGATTAACTGGTCCCTTATCACTTCTGTACCAGTTTGGTTTTTAAGATCTGTTTATCAATTTTGTTTACCTGGCAAAAACCATAAGATGTTGTGCTATTTTGCCTTCTATTTTTTTTTATCTTATCTTAATGTTGGTTATTATCTTAGTTTATGGACTTGTTAATTTTGTTGTTTGTTTTCTCTTAAAAGTCCAACTGCATATCATAGGAGTACAGGATGGATATATGGGAATTTCCCCATCTTGAGTTCTGAGTTGAATAGATATTTACAGGGATAATTAGGAAAACATTCCAAATATTTTCTTTATTAGTGTTGTATAGTTTTGTGGATCATGACCATAAAGCTTATGCATTCATATTTACTTACTGTGTCGGTGTTTTAGCGTGGGTTCAGGATTGATCACCCTGGATGTGTGCCCTCACTTGGCTCAGAAATATATCAATACATATTAGTTGTTCCTTGAGTGTCTCTTAGGTTGAAATTAGAATGTGTTATTTAGAATTGGATCGTTCTGATATTCAGCAGTAAGTAAGTCTGTTTAACTTGGTTTGTTATCTCCTATGTTATTATCTTCTCAAAAATTTGAGGTTAACATATCTTAGTATCTGGAGTTTGCACCTGCCTCCCTACCATTCGTACGGATTGGTAAATGTGATTTTATCTTTACCTTGAGTTTATCTCATACCTTAATTGGTTTATCTCGTACCTTTACCTTAAGTTAGTTATCTTTACCTTTACCTGGATAAGCTTATTTCTTATTTATATCTTATGAATATATATCTTATCTTTATCTTGATTATAGAGCCCTAAAAATCTGTCCTTTACTGCTCTTGTCGTGGGTAAAGAATTGGACCACGTCTATAGTACAGTTTGGGTATTACAGTTAGGATCTCTTTTATCTTTCTTTCTACCAAGTGTATAGCTGGTAGAACTGAGTTTTGTGCATATCCTCTACCATGAGTAGATCTGGACTTGCAATTATCTTTTACCTTTTGTGCATATCCTTTACTATGAGTTGGGATTGCATTTATCTTACTTACCTTTTTTTAGCATACCCTATACCATGAGTATAGTGGGCTTGCTAGTATCTAAGGCACTAGCAACCTTTACCGATTGTGAGTTTTCCTACCGCTGCTAAAGCAAGTAGATGTATTGAAGTATCTTTTACCTTGAATTTCGAATATGTTGCTTATATCCAGAACCATATCATATAGATTTTTAGGTTTGTAGTAATTTGTGAATGGTTCTTGGTCGTATCTTTTTAGAGGTCGTTAATACACCTCAGTAGTGTAGTTTATTTATAGTTTTACTAATACTTGGAAATATAGAATTTAAGGATTGTTGAAGGATAATTTACTCTATATAAGCTTGAATTGAATTATATTGAATATATTGGTTTTGAGATTGATATTGCTTTAATAAGGTTATTGAATGATATTTAGAAAGTACCTAAGTGATTGGGTCATATTTTTTTTTCTTTTCTTAATACTTTGTCTTAATAAATTAAATTATTTTAATTTTTTTGGTAAATTACACATTATTAAATAGATCACATGCTGTTTGTATATTGTATGTCTGTCAATGTCATTACTTTTATCCCCTCTCCTGAGTAAACAGTGTGGCTGATAAACTCAAAATCCTTGTGGTTCATCATATCTATCGTCTGGTTTGTCTTTAAGGTTAGATTGTCCTAGACAATAATAATAAAAAAAAGGAAACTTCTGGTAAGTGGAAAGTTTTCCTTTTTTTTTCTGGAGTTAAGGGAGGATGTAGCAGTCACAACTATGACTAATTAATATAATTAATTATTAAAATCCTAAAACCCCTCACAATCCCTTTATGAAACGTTTATGGACAATTGACGACACGATGCGATACGCACGATAAAGTGGCCAAGAGGCGCTAAAGTCAGTTTTGGCCAACGACTCAACCAGAGAGGTACTTCTCCACGCCTTTACCGGCATCTTTCGTCTCAAAATCGGGTAGAAAATCTGGGAGTTGATCTAATATTTTCCCCGAACATCCAGGTGGGAATTGCAACAGCATGAAATAAAGTATATGTGTGATAAAAAGTATACATGATAAAGATTCTGGATAGAAAGGCCCGGCTTCCGGATCTGCCGCAGTGATTATTTGAAGCCCGGGTGAGCAATTGAATCTTTCAATTTTATAAGCATATCATTTTGTTGATGTCTTTATTATCTTTTGAAATATTAAAGGTATAAAATCCGAGTTTTGTCATATGTATCATGTGGCCTTGAGCTTAGACCGTAAATTTATCGGACACCTAATTAGGTTTTTTCTGTTTTTTGTATACTTACTCGGTATAAAAAGTTTTATGCCTAATTTACGACATATTCTTTAAATGCGCAGACGCAATAAATTGACAGCATGGCAATAATCTGATAAAATAAAATGTTTGTTTATTTTGATAATTCGATGTGAGAGTACGCATTGACAGTCATCTTGGGGTGCCTTGATGTTTCTCTAAGTGTTATTTTTTGTAGATTTCGCCCGATTAGGACAATAATTAATATTAATATCAGTTGAACCAAAGACCTACTGCCACCCATTGGTCACCAAGAAACGATTGTCTCAGGACTACAGCAGTCTCCTTCGTTCGTTTCGGAGCCCCAAGGACCGCCAGAGTCTTAAGGGGACTTAACCAGGACAGGTGTGGTGTTGTGACGGACATTAACTTCTAGTTTCGTACGGTTAAGGTTTTTTTCTTTTGTAACTTACAGCTTTGTATATGCATATACCAAGGTTAGTATTTATTACAGTTTTGTATCAACAATAAAAAGTTAGGTAAATGGTTCTTAATTAATTAAATTAGATTCATTGTTAGGGAAGGGTTTCTGATTTTGTATAGTGGTTTTTAAAAACAAAGGGAGGGAAAAAATTTATATATCAGGTTTTTTTTAAATTATATATATATATATATATATATATATATATATATATATATATATATATATATATATATAACACTGTTTTTGATGGGTTGGAGTCAATAAAAGGGGCTATTTGTTGACTATTTTTTACTCGAGCTTTCAATTGTGTTTACAATTTTTATCAAGAGCTTCTAAAAAATACAAAATGTCTTACAAAGTTGAACTAGAAATAAAAAATTTTTTGTTAACTCACCAAATAAAATTAGTTTTTAAAAAAATGTCTTATTCTAATAAATGTTTCTCTGAAAAATTTTAGATGAAGTTTCTTAAGAAAAAAAAATTGAATTTATAAACAAAAATAGAATAGCTACAACCAGCCTAAAATGTCATAAATACTAACTTAAAAATTTTTATTTTTGACATATTGTCAAAAATAAAATTTTGTTTAAAAAATTCTTCTTTGTTTAGTAACAAAAAAGAAGAAGATTTATTCATCATTGATATATGTGTATATACACATATATATATATATATATATATATATATATATATATATATATATATATATATATGTGTGTATATATGTGTATATATATATATGTGTATATATGTGTATATATATATATATATATATATTATATGTATATATATATATATATATATATATATATATATATATATATATATTGATTAAATTTGACATTATTGCCTTGTCTGAACTTGCATATCGGCTAAATTTAGATCATTTTATTGAATATGATTATATATTATTTACTGCCATTTCTAATCTTTTAATTCCGCGATTAATTGTTTAAGGTACTTATTTTTACTTTCTAATGATTTATTAATTTCAACAATTTGTATTTGTTTCTTGACATTTTCGTTAAGGCATTACAACAAACCATTGTGTTTTCTTGTATAAAAACTATTTCGGAGCCTTTATCACGTTTGCCACAACTTTTGTGTGTAGTTCTATAACAGAATATGCACACATACACTGAGCACTTGCGCAACATTTATGATAACTTTCAGGTTTCAAACTCACTGTTCTCCCAATTATTATTGAGATTAACTTGATTATTAAGATCACTGCTGTGTTTACTCTACGCCATCTTGAAAGTCATCATTTAATGCATATAGATATTTAAAAACTTTTTAATACTTACATACAAATTTCTTCTGGTGCTGGTGGACCTTCTGTATTTTGTACACAATAATCATAAATTGCTAGCCTTTCATCAGGTGAATATGTTGATAAAAGTCTATCACTGGTTTTTGGATCTGGTTCAATTTGATTCCACGCTAATAAAAGACAGTATAACTATAAAAAATGAGACTAACATACATTAAAAGTTATAGCAGCAAGAAATAAAATATTCATTTGATAACTTATTTCTTGCTTGTAATGCCTTAAATTCCTTTTTTTTTTCTTTTAATTTTAATGAATTTATTATTTATATCTTATTTTATGAAGTTGTTGTTCAAGATATTCAAAATACTAATAACGGAAAGAAATATTAAAACTGAAAATTTGGGTTTGGGCTTAATACACGGCCGGACTGGCTCGCCGGTGCGCCTTTTGCCTTCGTTAGCATCTATCCATAAAAAAATTTAACGTTGAAAATTTACCCAAAAATAATGTAGCTACTGATTTCGGCTGTTTGATTTATTTATTGATTCAATTGAGCATGGTGTTTTTGCATAATACAACTGATCTTCTTCTTCGCTAGCCTTAAGTAATCCAACTTTGGACATAGGCCTCCCCCAAATCAATCCAGTGTCTTCTATTTTGCGCCGTTTGCTTCCACTTGTGTCTTTCGATCTTCTTAATGTCATCAGCCCATCTCATTTGTGGTCTTCCTTTACTTCTCTTTCCTAACCATGGCCTCCATTGTTGTATTTCGTGGTTCCATCTCTTATCCTTCAGTCGGGCATTGTGTTCTGCGAAGCTCCATTTTAATTTGGCAGCATGTTCTCCTGCCTCTTTAACGACTTCTACGATTCGATCGCCTTTAACAATCAATTGCCGCTGTTCCTGTTATAATATAAGAGTGGTACGTCCCACAATTCTACATTCTTCTATACAGAAGATTCTTCTGTAGAAACAGTTAAACAATTACAGTTTTTAAAAAAATATTGGAGTATCCAGCGAGTACGAAAGAGTATAATAGAGTAAAGGGATAGTGAGAAGCTGAAGCTATTTTTTATGTCATCTTAATATATTTTACCTTTTCACGTTTTTATTGGGAATAAGCCGCAATTTTACTTTCAAATAAGCTTATTTTGACGTTTTCATGCTTTATTAACTGTCGATGCCTCTGTCGTCCGCGACTACCATGGTTGTAACGGCTAACGGGGAATCAGGGTTCGATTCGGAAAAGTAAGCCTGGGAAAGGCTGCCACATCTAAGAGAGGCAGCATAAAAAGAAGGGAGATAGTGACGAAAAATCATGATACGGGACTCATCCGAGGCCTCGTTGATCGGAATGAGAAGTCTGTAAACCACTTAACGAGAATCAATTGGAGGGTAAGTCTGGTGCCAGGAGTCGCGGTAATTCCAGCTACAATAGCGTATATTAAAGCTGTTGCAGTGCAGTTAAAAAGCTCGTAGTCAACTCTACGTCCCACACCACCGGTTTATCGTACGTGGTGTCAACTGACGTATCGTGGGAGGTCCTGCCGGTAATTTCCACGTAAAAATCGAAACATCAAAATAAACGTATTTTAAAGTAAAATTGTGGCTTATTCCCAATAAAAACAGTAAATTACTTTATGGATTTAAAATTAAATTAAACTTAAAAAAACCCCAATTAATATTGGTTTACTTTACATGTATTAGGATTTCAAAAAAGTTTGATGTAAAAAGTTTATGAGGGGGTTTGTCGCATTTGTTTAGAGTTTAGGTTGTCGCCTTTTTAAGAGTTTGGGTTGGCGCCTTCTTTATCAGCCAGTCCGGCCCTGGTTTAATATTACTTACAGTTGAAATCTATATAACAGGCACATTAACTAACAAAAAAAAAACATCTGTTAGAAAAAAGAACATACATAAATGAATATGGGTAGAGCTCAAAAAATTATGTTAATTATATTAAACAGGAACAGCATTCTACATAATTTAACTGTAATATTATTAAAGAAAAGTATGGTACACAACTGACATAATCCCCTCATCAATGTCAAAATATTTTATTTAGTTTTTAGGAAAACTAACACAGTGCATACCAGTACAAAGCGGAGTCACGACAGGGTGACTCGTTGAGCACACTTCTCTTTAATATAATAATGGACGAAATAATACAAGCTGTACGTCATGGCTATAGAATGGGGAACAAAGAAATCCAAATATTATGTTATGCAGACGACGCCGCATTAATCGCCGAGACAGGAGACGAGCTCCAAAGATTAACACATATCTTCAATACAACAGCTAAGAAATACAATATGATAATATCAGCAGACAAAACCAAATGTATGCCAACATCTAAATACCCACTACAGTGTAAAATCGAAATTGATGGGAAAATAATAAAGCAGGAAGCAAGGTTTAGATATCTGGGAATAGATATAACTAGTTACGGAGATGTTGAAGAAGAAGTATGACAACAAAGCTTAAAAGCAAGTAAAGCGGCGGGTTCTCTTAATGACACAATTTGGAAGAACAAACACCTATAGTCAGAATCCAGAAATCTAGGCAGTAAATTCTTGGAAGTAACAGTGACGGTTCATCGCTACTGTAGGACTTCCAACGGCGTACGAAAAATGTCATACGAAGTTACGACAAAGCTACTTGTATTAAATAAATATGTACATATTTATAATTATGTTAATTTTAATATGAATATTATTGATATTTGGGTTATTATATATATATATATATATATATATATATATATATATATATATATATATATATATATATATATATATATATATTGATAAAGTTGTATTTTATTAATTTTATTTTTATTTATAATAAATGTAATTTTTAAAATATGTGGTTCGTTGTTTAATTTAATATATACCTCAGCTAGCTCAATTATATGTTCTAAGCAATCTGTCACTGTGTGACGTCGACTGTGTAGTCTCCTGGTAGAGTTCAAAAAGAAATTAAACCAAAATTTACTTTAGACCTTTGATAAATTAACCCAAATGAAGCACGTTATTTATTAATATTGAACAAATTTAATATAAACAAAAAAATTCGTCTGCAACTTCGGTTGCCTTTAAAAATTTACAAAAATAGGAATCGTTTAAGTCTTAACGTGGTTTAGTGACGTGACAATAAAAATGTATTACAAAATGTGGAGACTCTCTACAAGTACCTAAAAACTAAATAAATATTGCAACTTTATAAAGTGTTTAAATGAACTATAAAGAAAAAGAAAATGAACACTTTATTCCGCTGACTATTCAAATATAATCAAAATTTCAAATGATCCCCAAAATTATTGTCCAACCTCACTTTAAAACAGTTCTGATTTCTTTAAAGGAAACTAACTACTCAAAAATAATCAGTGAAACTGGAATATCAATCCTCTCTTCGGAAGTTAAGGTACGTACTATTCTATTTTTAATTTAATGATCATTAATAATTTCAATTTTTTAAGGCCTATCGCAATTATCTTAATTCATGAATTTTAATTTTCTCAATTTAAATGACATTTCTATACTCCAATATAATTTATAAGTGAAATTGTTTCTCTTACTCTCTGGAACAAATTTCTGGATATCTCTGCTGTGAAAACTGTGGAAAAACTAAATTCTAATTAGACGAGTTAAAAAACACTCCCGACCTATTCCACAGTTTCAGGGCTCTCCTTCGTCCAAAAAAAACCTCGTCGGCGTCCTCTCCAAAAACCAATTCCCATATTATCCGTTGCTAACAGCAACCAACGTTCTTTTTTTTTCTGTCTTCTATTTAAATATTTTAAACCATAAAACTGTCCTGTTTGACATATTTGTCAAGCCACATTACTTTCTCATAATCACTTTAATCACATATAATTTGGGAATTTACAAAAAAAAAATGTTTAGATATAAAACTTATTCTATTACAATACTAATTTATTCTTTTCATCTCCACATCATTGTAATTTCTTATTTAACAAAACCCCTATTAATTTAGCTCCCACAGACTGTCAAATAAACTGTCAAGCAGTTTATTTTCTGACGTTTATTAAAATTTCTATGTTTAAATTTTTTTTTAAAATTCTTCTTTTTTGTTCTTTTTAAGGTTTAGACGATTCACCTATACATTAGGCAACTATACTATTCAGAAATTATTTACAGTATACCAGGTAAGTCAAAATTAATTTATTTAACAATTTACTAATCTTTTTCTCTCTTTTATTTCAGAGTCGAAAACACATTGTGATGGCTTCATGAAATTCATAAACAACAAACTCATATAAAAATCCATTAAAGTTGTATATATTTTAACATATTGAAATCATTTCAATATATATATATATATATATATATATATATATATATATATATATATATATATATATATATATATATATATATATATATATATATATGGTGTTTGGCAACGAATGGCCATAACTTAATCTTAGATTCCTGAGATTAAAATAGGCCGATTTAAACTAACTTAATTTAGTACGAATGTTAATAATAACCAAAATAAAGAGTCAAAGGTAAACTTTTATTTTTGAATATTTCGTGACAGGCATGGTATAACAACACGAAATTTGGTAAGCTGGAGTTTTTTGGAATGAGAAATCTAAATTAGCCACTAAAAATGATGAAGGACGCCACATACGTCTTTCAGTGCTCGTTTAATACGTTCAATTTTTTTATCTCTCACTCGACATAATTTTAGAATCAAAACTTTTATTCTCTTAATACTTTTACTTAGAAAAGATATACTACATCGCCGTACAACTCAATACTTTCTATTATTGTTTTATAAATTTGAGTTATAGATAATGGATTTTAACAAGAGCTATGACCTTGTAAATATTAGGTAAACTTTTGTACTGCATCGGTATGACTCATAGCTCTTGTCAAAATCCATTACCTCTAATTATAATAAATAATAATTTTAGGTTAGAAGGTAATAGTTATACCTCCCTAAAACCTAAAAGTGTATACAGAATTGTAAACAATTTTAAACAAAGTGAAGGCAAATTGGATGATGGACCTGTTGAAACCATTGAAACTATAGGTAGAAACCGCATCCAGCTTAAAGATAATATCAAATATGCTATTCGGAGGAAATTCCATGCTTTCTTTTTTCGGAAGGAAGTCCCAACCTTAAATAATGTTGAAGTTGAAATAAATTCCGATAATTCAATACCCAAAATATCACGACGTGTTTTATTGCGAACATTAGAAGAAATGAACAATTAATATATGAAAAGAAGCGTGAATAGTGTTCTTTTAGAAACAGATGAAATTGTTTTGTGGCGGAGAAATTACTTAAATTACAAAAAATCCGAGAGTATCGTCGTGAAGGACGAAAAGTATACTATTTAGATGAAACTTGGATAAATCAAGGTCATACTGTCTCAAAGGTGTGGCAAGATTTGGAAATTAAAAGTCGACGACAAGCATTCATTGAAGAGCTTTCATTAGGTTTAAAAACACAAGTGGGTAAAGGACGGAGGCTCATAATAACACATATAGGCAACGATTCGGGTTTTTTGAAGAACGGCTTTTACTATTCGAATTCAAGAAAACCAACGATTACCATAAGGAAATGGACGCTCAAAGATTCGAAGGATGGTTTTTAAATATTCTACCAAACCTTGAAGCAAATTCTGTCGTTGTTATGGACAATGCGTCGTAGCACAGTCGACGATTGAAGCCTTCACCAATGACTGCCTGGCAAAAAGGTGAAATAATCAACTGGCCCTCTCACAAAAATATACCATTCGATGACAACATGTTGAAAGTACAATTATTAAACCTCGCGAATATACACCCGTTTTCAAGAAATATTCAGTCAATGAAATGGCTCGTGCAAACAACATAATTGTACATCGCCTCCCTCCTTATCATTGTGAGCTGAACCCTATCGAGCTTATATAGGCTCAAATAAAAAACCAAGTGGCAAGAGAAAACTTGAGTTTTAAAATAGGGGAAATAAAGTGCTTGTTAGCTACTGCCATAAAAAATATCACACCTAAATCTTGTAAAAATTGTATAGACACACTATAAAGAAGAAGATAGAATGTGGGACTTAAAATTATCAATGTAAATAATAGTGATCTCGATAGCTCTTCATCAGCCGACGAGTCGTCTTCATACGATGATTAATATATTTTGACTTGTTGACCTGATGAGGTCGAACCATTTTATCAAGATTACTTTCGTATGCAAGTAAGTTTATTTTGTTAACCTAGTTTTCAAACTAAAATACGTTTTGCACCAATATACTTTGCTCTTAAAAAAAATAAATACTTTATTATATATATATATATATATATATATATATATATATATATATATATATATATATATATATATAATATATATATATATATATATATATATATATAAGGATCACTCAGACGAGTGGTGGGTTCTTATATCGGTCTCTAGGTGGAGAAATAAAAGACAAAGTTGATAGGCTACTTTATCTATTTTGAAGACGTTTCGCTTTCGAGTTTTGAAAGCATCATCAGTTCATCTAAAAAAGTACAATATGAGAACCACACAATCATGGAAACGATGTTAATTGTTACCTTAAAAAGACATGTAGCAGTCAATGTTATTAACAATAATGTGAATGAAACTAAGTAAATGGACATAATACGCTGATTTTGTATAAACAATTAGGTAACTAATCTAAACTAAGTGTATGTTTATACAAAATCAGCGTATTATGTCCATTTACTTAGTTTCATTCACATTATTGTTAATAACATTGACTGCTACATGTCTTTTTAAGGTAACAATTAACATCGTTTCCATGATTGTGTGGTTCTCATATTGTACTTTTTTAGATGAACTGATGATGCTTTCAAAACTCGAAAGCGAAACGTCTTCAAAATAGATAAAGTAGCCTATCAACTTTGTCTTTTATTTCTCCACCTAGAGACCGATATAAGAACCCACCACTCGTCTGAGTGATCCTTATATATATTGGATTGACGGTTGTACTCCTTTTTCCGATATATATATATATATATATATATATATATATATATATATATATATATATATATATATATATATATATATATATATATATGTTATATGCATTGTACCAACCGATGTTCCTTATCACGACGATTCCCAGGGTATCAGGTTCCACTTCCAACAACCTGAGCCGATAAAGATCCTTGCAAATGCAGTACCAGCAGAGTCAGCGGGACCCAAGCTTTTTACACGTTCCCACTGAGTCAGCATTTAGTAATATTATAAAACCGCTTGTCGCTCTTAATTCAGTATTCAGTATATTTTTGTAGTTCATTCATTATATTTTAAATTTCATTCATTTTTAACACGTAACTTTTATTTTGTAATAAATAAATTTTTTAAAAAGTCAAAAAATTGTTTCGTGATATAAAAAGTGGCGCAGTCAGTAGGATCTGGAAACGTTGGCAGAACAAGGAGAACCTAACTGACAACGGTGGATTCCAATCCTTTAATCAGAAAAAGAACCAGAAAACTCCAAAAAGCAGTGCCGCCTTAACTTTGCAGACATCTACTTAAGGAACACCAAGTGAAGCCTCTGGTAGATTAGCTGTCGAGAACAAGAAGACTAGATGTTTTTGGAACTAATGTAAGTCTAATACTGAATCGTCTCGTATATAATTTTTGTTTTATACCATTTATTACCATATACTGTTCGATATTCCAATATAAAATATTATTTTAATTAATAATTTTATGCCGAATTTGAATATTTTTTGATAATTACTTTAATAATTATACACTTTTGGCGATTATTCTGTAAATCGTCAACTATTTTATTTTTATTTTATTAAACGATTACCTGTGTCGATTATTCTGCTAATCACACACTGTCTTAGAAAAATACTTTTCCTATATTTTGACATATTATTTTAATATTTACATTTTCGATTTATTATTTTGATATTTACATTTTGTTTTATTATTTGATATTTATATTTGATTAATTATTTAGTTAATTAATCCATTATCTTATATTTTTATTTCTATTTCGTTTATTGATTTATTAACCACGATGAATGATAACGGCAACATTTCTCGTCCCGCTTCTCGTAATGAGAACCAGCCTGAAATAGAACCTTATAAATTATCTGAAATATTTTCTATCGTACCCGAATTTGAAGGCGATCAAATATTTCTACACACATTTTCAAACGCTTGTGATTATGCCTATAATATGTCTACGCGCGATCAAAAACAACTATTAGTAATTCACATTAAAAATAAATTACGCGGAAGAGCAGCGCAACTTATAAGTTCAAGAAATCCATTATCATATCTAGAAATTAAACAGCTTCTTACCTCTCATTTTGGAGACACTAGAGACTTATCTTCTTTGATACAAGATTTACAAAGAGCCAAACAACTTCCAAATGAATCGGCTCTTACATTCCTTAATCGTGTCCAAGTCCTTAATGCAAAAATGCACGCTAATATACAGAAATCTAGCCTCTCTGCTGTAGAAAAACAGGCAAAAATTGTATTAATTGAATCAATGGCGCTCAATACCTTATTGACCGGCCTTGATCCAAAAATTGCTCATATTATTCGTGCTAGTAATCCAAAAGACCTTCTTGAAGCTCAAGTCCGCATCAGACGAGAGTTACAATTATCCTATTTCGAAATACAAAAAATCAATAGATCCAATCCTCCAAAATCCAATCAAAATAATCAACCTATTAGAAGACCAAACCTTCAACCACATAGATGCACATTTTGTGGACGTATGGGCCACTCGTACAATGAATGTCGTTCTCGACAAAATTCCCAAAATAATTCGCATAATTCCAGCAACTCCCATAATTTTAGCAATTCTCGAAATTTTAATAACCATCAAAACTTCAATAATGCACAAAACAATGGCTTTCAAAGACCAACTTTCAGTTCAAATAATAATTTCCAAAACAATAGACCCAATGACCAACAAAGACCTCAATTCTCACCAAATCAAAATAATTCACAAGTACGCCCTTCTGTAATACATAACAATCCTAATTTTTCGAACGATAGACACAGAGCTCATTTCGTTAATTATGAACCTGAATATGTTAATGACTTTACCCCAGCTCCAAATGAAAGCTACCAATACGAAGATTTCTCTGATAACAATTATTCACCTCCCGATTATTACCATTCATTTGATCAACCTGTACTATATAAAAGACGCATCAAATACGTTTAAATTACTTATCGGTACCGGTGCTGGTATCTCTATCTTTAAAGAAAATACCGTGAAAAATTTCAAACCACGTTTTCCCGAACAAATTACTATACAAGGTATTACAGACCAAAAAATTTTTGTCACTGAATCAACTTTAGTCCCGTTTCAAGTGGGAAACCCTCATAAAGTTTTCATTTATAATTTAGATTTTGATTTCGATGGAATCTTAGGCCTCGATTTCTTAGAACATTACGAGTGTACGATAGACCTCAAAAACAAACAACTAATTACAAACTTTAAAATATTACCTCTCCACAAAGTAGAAACTAATTCGCGTAACAATGAACCCCCTAATCAAATTAAAATAGATCCCAGATCCGAACAAATATTCAAATTAAAATGTCATCTGTCGAATACAGATGCAATTTTGCACAGAAAAGAAAAAGTCCATATCCCTAACGCGTTAGTACACGTAAATGAAAAAGGAGAATTTCTGACATCCATAGTAAACGCAAATGCAATTCCTAAAATTATCGACTTTTCCGATATAGTAATTGAACCCTATTTAAACTACCCGATTCTAAATTTCCAGTCGAACGATAACTTGGAAAATTATTGCTCTGATAAAATTGACCGTACCAACAAAATAAAACCTCGACTTCGAACAGAACATCTTAACGAGGAAGAACAAGAACTAATAACAAATCTTTGCTTAAATTACGAAGACATATTTTACTTAGAAGGAGACAACCTCACTTTCACCAGTGAGATTAAACATTAAATTGAAACTAAAACGCCAAACCAATTTTTACGAAATCATACAGATATCCTCAGGTCCACAAAGAGGAAGTTAAATCTCAAGTAAATAAGATGATCAACGAAGGTATCATCCGGCCCTCTACTTCTCCTTGGTCATCTCCTGTTTGGGTTGTTCCAAAAAAAATGGACTCTTCTGGAGAACAAAAATGGCGAGTAGTAATAGACTACCGCAAACTCAATGAATGTACCATTGACGATAAATATCCTCTTCCTAATATCTCCGATCTCTTAGACCAGCTTGGAAAATGCCAATATTTCACAACTCTCGATCTTGCCTCCGGATTTCATCAGATTGAAATCGATCCCAAAGATATTCCTAAAACAGCCTTCTCTGTCGAAAACGGACATTATGAATTTACTCGTATGCCTTTTGGACTTAAAAATGCACCGTCCACATTCCAGCGTGTCATGGACAATATTCTTTTAGGTATTTTGAACGAACGATGTCTTGTCTATATGGACGACATTATAGTATACTCCCCTACCATTCACGAACACATTTCCCGTCTTACTGAAGTCTTCAAACGTCTTCGAAAGGCAAATCTTAAAATCCAGCCTGATAAATGTGAATTTCTCAGGAAAAAGGTGGCGTATCTCGGACACCTCATTACCCAAGATAGCGTCAAGCCTAACCCTTCTAATGTCGATTGTATCCAACGATTTCCTGAACCGAAAACACCAAAACAAATAAAATCTTTCCTAGGTCTAGCCGGTTACTATCGTCGTTTTATTCCCAATTTTGCCAAACTCTCTAAACCTCTCACTAGACTACTCCAGCCATCGTATGGGCTGTAAAACATTTCCGACCCTATCTGTTCGGTAGAAAATTCACCCTAGTAACTGATCACCGTCCACTCACCTGGTTATTTTCTATAAAAGATCCTGGAAGCAGACTAGCTAGATGGCGTCTCAAGCTTGAGGAATACAATTATAAAATTATTCATAAACCGGGAAAACCCAACAAAAATGCGGACGCCCTTTCTCGAATTAAAATCAATCATTTTAAAGAATGTGCGAATTTTCATAAGAAAATATCAATATTAGCTTCGAATGATACGGATTCTGACGAAGAGCCAAATGAAATCAATGACGAAGAAATCACTGAACATTTTAATAGATTTGTCGAACTGTATAAATCTAAATCACTTATTGATTATTCTAAAATTGAAATATGAGTCTTGGAATGAGGTGAAGGCCTTAGCGCAAAATAGAACCCGATGGCGCGTTTTCACTGAAGCTCAATGCTCCACTTAGGAGTTCAAGAACCTTATATATGATGCGTCTTTTATATAGTACAGGTTTTTAGAGTTTACAGCAAGAAGAGGGCTTAAAGAAAAGTCTGTTCTGGAAAGTTCAGAGATGGGTTCATGTCGTCCAAATTCAGAGTTTGTATCTGATTTTGTATTTGAGACAAAGATTCGTTCATTGATGATAGTCTGGTGGCTGATCAAGAAAATCCTGAGTCTTGGCTATCAATTAAATCGGTTGATTGATCAAATGAATGGTAATAATCGGGAGGCGAATAATTGTTATCAGAGAAATCTTCGTATTGGTAGCTTTCATTTGGAGCTGGGGTAAAGTCATCAACATATTCAGGTTCATAGTTAACGAAATGAGCTCTGTGCCTATCGTTCTAAAAATTAGGATTCTTATGTATTACAGAAGGGCGTACTTGTGAATTATTTTGATTTGGTGAGAATTGAGGTCTTTGTTGGTAATTGTGTCTATTGTTTTGAAAATTATTATTTGAGCTGAAAGTTGGGTCTCTGAAAGCCATTGCTTTGAGTGTTATTGAAGTTTTGATAGCTATTAGAATTTCGAGAATTGTTAAAATTATGAGAGTTGTTGGAATTCTGCGAATTATTTTGCGAATTTTGTCGAGAACGACATTCATTGTACGAGTGGCCCATACGTCCACAAAATGTGCATCTATGTGGTTGAAGGTTGATTGATCTAATGGGTTGATTATTTTGGTTGGGTTTTGGAGGATTGGATCTTTTGATTGTTTGTATTTCGAAATGGGATAATTGTAACTCTCGTCTGATGCGGACTTGAGCTTCAAGGTCTTTTGGATTACTAGCACGAATAATATGAGCGATTTTTGGATCGAGGCCGGTCAATAAGGTATTGAGCGCCATTGACTCAATTAATACAATTTGGGCCTGTTTTTCTACAGCAGAGAGGCTAGATTTCTGTATATTAGCGTGCATTTTTGCATTAAGGACTTGGACACGATTAAGGAATGTAAGAGCCAATTCATTTGGAAGTTGTTTGACTCTTTGTAAATCTTGTATCAAAGAAGATAAGTCTCTAGTGTCTCCAAAATGAGAGGTAAGAAGCTGTTTAATTTCTAGATACGATAATGGATTTCTTGAACTTATAAGTTGCGCTGCTCTTCCGCGTAAGTTATTTTTAATGTGAATTACTAATAGTTGTTTTTGATCGCGCGTATATATATTGTAGGCATAATCACAAGCATTTAAAAATGTGTGTAAAAATATTTGATCGCCTTCAAATTCGGGTACGATAGAAAATATTTCAGATAATTTATAAGGTTCTATTTCAGGCTGGTTCTCATTACGAGAAGCGGGACGAGAAATGTTGCCGTTATCGTTCATGGTGGTTAATAAATCAATAAACGAAATAGAAATAAAAATATAAGATAATGGATTAATTAGCTAAATAATTAATCAAATATAAATATCAAATAATAAAACAAAATGTAAATATCAAAATCATCATCATCATCAATCAGCCAATCGCGTCCACTGCTGGACATGGGCCTCCCTCAGTTCTTTCCAGTGTTCTCTACACTGGGTAGCCAGTTTCCCGCTACACGTTTAATGTCATCGGTCCATCTAGTCGGTGGTCGTCCTCGGCTTCTTTTATAATTTCTGGGCCTGCATTCCATAATACGTCTTGTCCACCGTCCATCTTGTGTTCTGGCTAAGTGCCCTGCCCAGTTCCACTTAAGCGTCGTGGTTCTTTCGATGACAGCTTGAACTCCTGATCTTCGCCTGATTTGTTGGTTTGTTATGTGGTCTCGAAGGCTCACGTTCAGCATTGCACGTTCCATGGCTCGTTGTGTAACTCTAAGTTTATTTGCAGATTTTTGCGTGAGTGTTAAAGTCTCTGCTCCATAAGTTTGTACAGGTAAAACACATTGGTTATAAACCTTTCGCTTGAGACACATGGGAATTGAACTTTTTAGAACATGGCTTAATTTGCCAAATGCTGCCCATGTTAGACCTATTCGCCTCTGTATTTCATGTGTTTGATTGTCTCTGCTTATTTTGATTTCGTGTCCCAGATATTTGTAAGTGTCTGTTTGTTGTATAGTATTATTGTCAATAGTTATATTTCCACTCATTACGAGATTTGTTATAATTTTAGTTTTCTCAAAGTTTATCTTTAACCCTGCTCTTTCAGACAGACTTTTAAGCGAATGCATCATAGAAACTGTATCTTGTAAGTTATCTGCGATTAATACAACATCATCTGCAAACCTTAGGTGATTTAATCTTTCTCCATCTATATTGATGCCCATATCTTGCCATTGAGTACCCTTAAATATTGACTCTAGAGCTGCCGTGAACAATTTTGGTGAAATATTGTCGCCTTGTCTAACTCCTCGACCTAAGCTGAATTTTTCTGTGTCCTCGTGCAGTCGTATACTTGATGTAGCGTTCTGATAGATGTTTTTGATTAGTGTCGTGTACCTGTAATCTATTCGGCTTTGATTTAGGGCTTCCAGTATTGTTTCAAACTCTACAGAATCAAAAGCCTTCTCGTAATCGACAAATGCAAGAACCAGTGGTATGTTGTACTCGATGCACTTTTCTATTAAGATCTTTATGGTATGCAAATGGTCATTTGTGCCATATCCTGCCCTGAAGCCTGCCTGTTCTTTGGGCTGATAGAAATCAAGTTTAGGTGTTAGCCTCTTTGTTAAGATTTTCATAAAGAGTTTGTACATATGTGTCAAGAGGCTGATGGGTCTATAATTTTCTAATTTAGTAATATCGCCTTTTTTGTGTAACAAGACTATTACTGCATTGTTGCAGTCTTTTGGAATCGTACCCGCATGTAAGCATTTAGTAAACAGTTCGCTTACTGATTTTAATAAAATTTCTCCACCTGCTTTTATTGCCTCGATAACGAGTCCATCATCACCAGGCGATCGATGGTTCTTCATTTCCTTTAAAGCTGCTCTTACTTCTGACACAGTAATGGGTAAAAGTATTTCCGATCCCTGATTTATGAGAGTCTTTACTCGTGTCGGGAAATTGTCTTGTGGTCTTTGGCTGGTATAGAGGTCTTTATAAAACTCTCTAGTTATTTTCAGAATATTTTATCTGTTTTTGCCTTTCCGTCTTTATCTCTCCGCTTGTATATTTCTTTTTTACTTTGCGTAAGTTTTCTTTTCATTATCTTTAAACCTTTGTTCTCTTCTACTGTTTAGGTAATTACATTAGTATTATATCTTCTTACATCTTTTCTAATTTCCGCTGAAATTCTTTTATTTAGTTTTTTATATTCTTCTTTGTTTCCCTTTTCGTTCTCGCTTAGGTTTCGTCGTATTTCCATGAGAGCCCTTGTATCTTTGCTAATCTTTTCACTTTTGGTGTCCTTTTTCTTGCAAAATTTGAGTTGTGCGTTTCTGAGTCTGTTATTAATTTATTGTGATCGTCGATACTTAGAGGTTTGGGATTATTACTCTGTAAAGTTTCGGCTATATTTCTTGTGTATGCTTTTGGATGATTTGGTGAATTCCAAACTATGCGTTTGCAACTGTTTATCATTTTTGCTCTTTCTTTTTGTAGATTAATCGTTACTCTAGCTTTTACTGGTCTGTGGTCGCTTCCTACTGATAGTTTATTGAGTACAGTGACATCTTGAATAATTTGCTTTTTGTCTGTTATTATATAATCATATTCGCTCTTAGTTCTTCCGTCTGGACTAGCCCACGTCCATTTTCTATTCTGTTTCTTCTTAAAAAAGGTGTTCATTGCATACAGTTTGTGTTGCAGTAGAAAGTTGGTAAGCATTTCGCCTCTTTCGTTTCTTACTCCGATTCCAAAATCTCCGATTGCCACTTCTTGTTCGTCTTTTTTCCTTCCGAGTTTCCCGTTAAAATCTCCCATTATCAGATCGTAATGAGCCGGTTCCTGTTTTTTTGCTCTTTCGATTTCCTCATAGAAGGCTTCGACAATTTCATCTTCGTAATCGCTGGTGGGGGCGTATACCTGGATTATTTTCAGATTGTATCTCTTATTTAGTCTTAGATTTATATACATAACTCTTGGGGAAATGCAGTCAATGCTCTGTATATTTTTCTGTAATTTTTTGTGTACTAATAAACCTATTCCTCCAGTTGTCGATTCCGTTTCCCCTTTATAGTGGAATATGTTTCCTGATTTTAGTTTGATCTGATCTTCACCTCTTCTTTTGACTTCGCTAATTCCTATAATATCCCATTTCACATGTTTGAGTTCTTCCTCCAGTTCTGTCATTTTTTCATCCTTAGATAAAGTTCTTACATTATACGTAATTATGTGCAACGTTGGTCGTTCTTGGTAGCCTCTTACATCCCGGGGATTCTTCGCACCCTTTACCCGCTGTCCGTGAGTCCTACCGCTACCTTGGTCGGGAACTAGCGAGCTGCCGGGGACTGGGGGCCGTTTTCTTGAATGTCTGTTCATGCTGAGGGGGTTTTGGCATTTAAACACCACGCTTGCCAGGCGGGTTGGTGAGTTGGTTTGGGAAATTGGTAGGATAGTAGGTATTGGGTAGGAATGGGGTTTGGACATGATTTCTCTCCACAGGAGTTGAGAGAGAATCAAGGCTCGCGAAGGGCAGGATCGCATCCCTGAAGTAAGTCTATCCTCTACAGGGATTGTGGAAGAATACCTACCCGCTACCTGAAAATAAAAAAAAAATATCAAAATAATAAATCGAAAATGTAAATAATAAAATAATAAGTCAAAATATAGGAAAAGTATTTTTCTAAGACAGTGTCTGATTAGCAGAATAATCGACACAGGTAATCGTTTAATAAAATGAAAATAAACAGGTTGACGATTTACAGAATAATCGCCAAAAGTTTATAATAATTATTATTAAAGTAATTATCAAAAAATATTCAAATTCGGCATAAAATTATTAATTAAATGAATATTTTATATTGGAATATCGAACAGTATATGGTAATAAATGGTATAAAACAAAAATTATATACGAGACGATTCAGTATTAGACTTACATTAGTTCCAAAAACATCAAGTCGTCATGTTCTCGACAGCTAATCTACCCGGGGGCTTCACTTGGTGTTCCTTAAGTAGATGTCTGCAAAGTTAGGGCGGCACTGCTTTTTGGAGTTTTCTGGTTCTTTTTCTGATTAAAGGATTGGAATCCACCGTTGTCAGTTAGGTTCTCCTTGTTCTGCCAACGTTTCCAGATCCTACTGACTGCGCCACTTTTTATATCACGAAACACTTTTTTGACTTTTTAAAAAATTTATTTATTACAAAATACAAGTTACGTGGTAAAAATGAATGAAATATAAAATATAATGAATGAACTACAAAAATATACTGAATACTGAATTAAATGCGACAAGCGGTTTTATAATATTACTAAATGCTGACTCAGTGGGAACGTGTAAAAAGCTTGGGTCCCGCTGACTCTGCTGGTACTGCATTTGCAAGGATCCTTATCGGCTCAGGTTGTTGGAAGTGGAACCTGATACCCTGGGAATCGTCGTGATAAGGAACATCGGTTGGTACAATGCATATAACATATATATTAGGTATATTCGATTCGATTTATTTAATTTTATATATATATATATATATATATATATATATATATATATATATGTTATATATATATATATATATATATATATATATATATATATATATGTGTTGTCTAGGGTGTAAAATAAAGTTTTGCTTACTAAAAGTATTTATTATCGTCACTACAACTGTTCGTCTAGGTAATAATGTTCGTGCACAATAGCAATATCACTCTTACTCGCAAATGTCTCGTGTCTATTGTCGTACCGTCGTTGTGTATGATCTTTGATTTCGCACATACCGTCGTCAATGTATGTTATATCACATACCGTCGTTTATTTCGTCACTTAGTATGCCGCACCTGCACATACCGTACATTTGTAACCGCTCTCTCTGCTACATCTTATCACGTCGCTGTCTCGTCGTCGAGTCCCTACCATTTGCCTGAACACCCGTTTCCCAGCGCTCGAACAGTGGCGTAACGATAAGTTCTAACTTAAGACTAAAGTAACTAATTCCTACACTCGGCCGTCCTGATCAGAATCCGCCTCGGATTCCGAGTGGTTATCAATCCACGGCTTCATGAACTCTGCGCATGTAGAGGTTTTAATTGGACCATCGACATCACTTTAGCGACATCATAACGCTCATTAGCTTTAGCGTTCACTATTTCGTAAGGCCCCAAAAACTTTTTGTCAATTTTAAGACCGGGACTCAATTGTGTACGTTTGATGGCCACCAAGTCTCCAGCGCAATACTTCCTTGCTTTTTTCCTTCTAAGGTTATAAGTTCTGGTGTTCTCTCTTTGTACCTTACTAATTTGTGTCCTGGCACCTTCTCGGATCTTCTCTCTGGCTTCGTTAAATTCCTCTACTGCTTCTTTTTCTAATAGATTTATTATAGCTAAATCTTCTTTATTTTGCATTTTTACGCCAAATAATACTTCAGCAGGCGTTGCGGCTACACTTCTCTGAAACGTAGAGTTTAAAGCTCTCTGTACTCGCCCTACGTATTTATACCATTTTGTCGCGTCATCTAGACTAAGTTTAGTTAGTACTGGTATAAGACTTCGGTTTATTCTTTCCACTTGTCCATTTCCGCGCAGGATTCCAGCTGAAATCAATGTGTGTTGGATGCCTTCTCTTTTGCAATAATCTTCAAACTCGTGAGAGGTAAAGGCTGTATCCCTATCCGTTATTATTCGACTAGGGTTTCCAAAAATCTGCTTCTGACCTTCTAAACATTTCAGTACTTCTTGGGTCGTGGTCGATTTCGTCGGATATAGCCACGTAAATTTAGAGAAATCGCAAACGATTACTAATAGGTGTTTATAGTTTTTGTTGGTCGATGTAATTGGCCCCAAATGATCAGCGTGGTAGGTGTGAAGTGGACCTTTCTTAGGTATGGGATGTAGAAATCCCTCCTTTTTGCCCTCCTTCCTGCTTCCTAGAATACAAGGTATACAATTTCTAATACAATCCTTAATTCTCTCAGGTAGTTTTTCAATGAAGAATTCTCTTTTTACTACTTCTTCCGTTTTCGCTATTCCGAAATGTCCTAATTCGTGACATTGTTTAATGACTTCAAGCGCCATTCCCTCTGGTATCGCCAATAATTCCTTTCCCTCTTTGTATCTGTACAAGATATCGTTTTTTAAAAAATAATCGTCGTAGTTTTGATCTAATTCTAGAATTTTGGTGATTATGTTTAAGTGTCCATCACCTCTTTGCGCGTTTCGGATCCTTTTAACTAACGCATCATCCACAAGAGTTTCTTGCATTAACATCGTCGTTGGGTTTCTACTAAGGGCATCCACGTGTGGCATTCGACATCCTTTTCGATGCTCTATTTCGTATGAATATTCTTCCAAAAGTAACGCCCATCTAGCCACTCTAGTAGTTAAATCCCTTTTATCCATCGTCTTTTGAAATGCAAGGCAATCCGTAACAATCTTGAATTTAGCGCCCAGCAGGTAAATTCTAAACTTCTTAATAGCTTGAATAATCGCAAGAACTTCTAACTCGTAGCTGGAATACTTTTCCTCGGCTGGTGTGGTTCTTTTGCTCATATAAAAAATCGGATGTAAACGGTGGTCCGTGTTTGCTCGTTGCAATAGACAAGCACCGTAACCATATCGGCTAGCGTCGGTATGTAGTTCTAAATCAAGTCCTGGTTGATAAATGTGTAACACTTCGCTACAGAGTATTTCCTTTAACCTGCCGAACGAAACTTTCTGCGGTTCGTCAAAAATAAATGGCTGATCCTTCCTTAATAGGTCACTTAATGGCTTAGCTATCAATGCGTAAGAAGATATGAATTTTCTAAAGTATCCTGTCAATCCCAGGAACGACTGGATTTGTTTCAACGTTTTTGGTTCAGGATATCTCCTGATAGCTGAACTTTTTTCCTCCGAGGGTTGTATGCTTCCGTCTTCTACTATGAATCCTAAAAAATTCACTCTTTTCTTTAGAAACTGACACTTCTTAATCTTAATTTCTAATCCATAATCTTTTGCTAACTCAAGCACTATTTGGAGTCTTTCGAGTCCTTCCTCTTCATTACTGCTTGGGATTATAATATCGTCCATATAAAATATTACGATATTCTTTGTCGTCAGAGGTCGGAGAATATGGGCAATATATCTCTGGAAAACGGCTGGACTATTACATAATCCGAACGGACATTTGAGAAATTCGTATTGTCCATCTGGGGTTACGAAGGATGTATATTTAATACTGCTTTTTCCCACAGGGACATGGAAAAATCCATTCTTCAAATCTATGGTGCTGAATATCTTCGCTCCCTGTAAACAATCGAGGACGTCTTCTATTATGGATAATGGGAAACGATCTTTTATAACATTTCGGTTTAGTTTTCTATAGTCGCAACAAATTCGAGTCCGTCCATCCCTTTTTTTCACCAATACGATAGGACTGGAAAAATCCGACGAACTTGGGCGGATAATGCCCTGTTCCAACCATTCTTCGACTTGCTCCCGAACTATTTTCTTTTCCGGTGGTGCCAATCTCCTTGGTCTTTGGTAAATAGGTTCCTCGTTTTTTAGGACAATGTTCATCTCGATGTTTACGTCCCTGATTTTTTTAGGCTGATAGCCTAGTACTAATTTTCTAATAGTTTTTCGTTTCTCCTCCTCCTCTATGTGTGTGAGATCTAACTCCAAATCTTCCCGATCGTTATCTAAAGAGATCGCCATTAAAAAATTGCTAATTTCTTTTTTAAAAACCGTGACTCCGTCCGTATTTATAACTACGTCTAGCTGGGTCAATATATCACTACCAATTATCGCCCTGAAATTTGAAGCCTGCGTTGGGACAATATATAATTTAAGAAGACAATTTTCATTATTTATTATACCCTAGTGAGTGAATGAGCCTATAGTTCGTACCGTATTATTGCCTAGACCCTTAAGAGGTATTCTTTCTTGGTCTAACGATATTTTCGAAAAATATTGATTATAAACATCTTCCCGCAATGCGCTTATGTCACTTCCTGTGTCAAATAGTGCGATTGTCTCAACCCCATCAATAACGAGTCTCACACTATTTTTAGGAATTGATTCAATAACATTTACGGAATCCGACTTACTTGCGCGTTTAGGACATCTAGCTGACAAATGTCCAAAGTCGTTGCAGTTAAAGCATTTTATCCTCTTACCCTTCTCTGGACACTCCCGAGATTTGTGTCCTTTCTTTCCGCAGTTGTAGCAGACAACACTTCTATTATTTTCTATTTTAGGCTTCTCAGTTTTTTTATTCCGATAGTCTTCATATTTCCATTCCCTTTTTGGCTTTGCTCCTTGACTAGCGTATCCCCCTGCTGTTTTAATCTGATTGTACAGCTTGATTTTCTCTTTAAACTCTGCGAAGTTTGTAGTTCCGTACAAAATAATTTTGTTCGCTGCGTCGTCTGGAATACCATCTATAATATACTGTATTATAACTTCCGCTTCCAAGTTTGCTCTACTTCCGATTTCTCGCATTGCTAACACATACTCCTGGACAGACTCTTCTCGCCCTTTTTTCTTTTGCATTAACAGCTTGTGCACCTGAGCACTACTCGTCTTAATCTCAAACTCCTTTATTAACGCCCTTTTCAGCATAGTCCATGATCTTATTCCCTTTTCCGATTGAATGAACAATTTAGCCATGCCACGTAATGATTTTTTCGCGAAGATTAATTTTTGAAGGTCGTTCCATCCCGTCAAATCAGCTGTTTCTTCAAAATCTTCTATCCACTTTTCTATAGGGTACTCCTCTTTACCATCAAAATATTTTATGGTGTCTT
>OU898277.1:91410333-91431292 GCA_918026665.1 Diabrotica balteata
GTAGAATATGCATATATCTATCATCCAAAAACCTAGTAGATAAATTCATAGCAGAAACAAAGAAGATAATAGTAAATGGAAATATACTAGAAGCGAGAAGATTAATAACTCCATCAGTCCGCTTAGTTATGTCCAATGCATGTCCAAGCATACCTTCTAACTTAATAATGGACGAATTAATAAAACTAGGTTTAAATCCCCTCTCAGACATATCATACCTACGGATAGGAGCAACCAATCCTGCCTTTAGTCATATTCTAAGCTTCCGAAGACAAATTTTCGTTTCACATTTTCCAGACAACTTTGTACTACCTGAATCTTTTATTATCGAGTTGGAACAAACATCATACCGCATATTTATAGCCCAAAACGAAAATTGTTTCAAATGCAAATTAACTGGACACCATGCAGCTAATTGTCCAAATATTTCACCTTCTAACCATTCTCACAATGATAGTGCAATACAAACAGAAATGAGACAAAATTCATCAATAAATCATACTCAACAAGATAATTCACAAAATACTCCCGCAATCTCAAATACCACTCCCTCCACACTTACTACGTCTTCTCAAACCACATTACAAACAGTAGCAATCCCAAATTTATCAATAAACCAAACCCAACAGTGCTCACTACAAAATACATCTATACATTTGACCACTTCTCCAGTTAACACTACAATCGCAACACCTACATCGTCTGAGTCATCCTCTAATACCAAAAAACATAAATCAACCTTACCCGAAACAAGTCAACACTTACCTCCAAATAAAAACACACATTTGAATTCTCACGAACCCCAAATAACTTCGAACAAAGCAACCGGAAAAAGAACCCTATACCTTATTCCATTAAGCGGTGCAGGGCATATAAACAACGATAAATTTACCAGATAATTGTAAAAGATGTTCCAAATGAGTCTACTCGTTCCGATAAATAACAGTATAATTATGACACTTTATTATTTTTTTTCTTTTCTCAAATATTCGTGTTTATTGCATAGTAAATAAATTAATGTTATCACTGAATACAAAGTAAGTGAAAAAATACTCAGATTTATAAAATTAATGAATATTTTATGCATAAATGCAAGTAACAGTTCTTCAAAAATATTTAAAAACTAACCGGAATGTCCATCTTTATTTCGTCTGGCGATGTTATCGGCGGTTCATACCGGTTCGGACACGATTTAATGTTTATATTTTCCTGCACCGCTTAATGAATTTTACGATAGAAGATGCAATCACGCCACCCTCCGAAGAAAACTTTGAAAAACCTAAGCTTCAACTAAAGAAAAAAACCAAAACTGATGACAAAAATTTAGGAAATGATATACCAAATCTCCAAACATTACTAGAACCAGTTAGAGAATATATAGAAAGGGAAAAGCAATTGTTAAGCTTCGATCAAGTAGTGGATCTATTCGAAAATATACAAGGATCAAAAGACATAATCAGCGTAACAAAATTGTACTCAGAAGACTCTCATGCACTTATAAAGTTTCTATCGGAATTACATCCATACTACATCGACAGAAGAATGAAAATCAAAAGCACCAAATTAATACGAAAACTTGGCAAACACATAGGTTTTCTCTCTGCAGTGAAAACTCCATTGTCGGAAGAAGATTCCGACTCATCGATAAATAATTCCTCTAAAGAATAATTACATTCACTTCTCTGCTTCAATGGAACTTAAATGGATTTTACACCAATTTCGAAAAACTAAAACATATTATCTCTGAAACACACCCATCTATTATCTGTCTACAGGAAACAAATTTTAAAAATCCAAACCATGTATATAACTTTCGTAATTATTCATGTTTTTATAATAACAGATTAAACCAAAACATTGCCAGTGGAGGAGTAGCAATTTACGTGGATGAAAAATTCATGAGCAGACAGTTACCAGTGACTTCAAATAACATTGAATTAATAACTATTGCAATAAATATACCTCAAAAGATTTATATATGTAATATGTACATCCCACCAAATCAAACTATATCCCAAGAAGACTTAACAGCTATTTTAGAACAAATTCCTTCACCTAGAATTATCGTTGGAGATCTTAACTGCCACAATCCGATGTGGGGTTCCATAAAACTCAACCCAAAAGGGCGAATTATAGAAGATATTATAACATCCCAAAATCTGAATCTACTTAACGATGGAAGACCAACCAGATTCAACATACATAATGGCACATCATCGGCAATTGATATTTCGCTGTGTGACCCAGTTCTGTCCACTACGTTAACATGGGACGTTCTACCCTACTTATATGGTAGTGACCACTACCCCATTATAATGTCTTTAACGTATCAAAAACCCACAAATATCGAATCGCCTATCTCAAAATAGAATATTAAAAATGCTGATTGGACTAATTTTAGCAAACAGATCGAACAGGACATTAACCAAACCAACTTTACATCATCAAACGATATTGACAAGTTTTTAAGCACATTTTTACAAATCATCACAGCAGCCGCAGAGACGTATGTAAGAAAAACGAAAATTTGAAAAAAACATAAACCTCTTCCGTGGTGGACATCTAAATGCAGCCAAGCTACAAGAGCTGTAGCGTTTACGCTACTAAGTACCAATAATACAATTTAAAATTGTATTAATAGAAACCCCTCACGAAATTTCTTATGACCCGCCAGCGGTCGATTCAAACCACCTATACGCGCAGGTTTCGCTTTTTGGAAGGCTGGAAGGAGTTTGTGCCGAAGCCAACCGGCAGTTTGGTCAAGAAACTCACGCAGCACGTCAGCTAATTTAAAGTGACGGAATTGGAACAGAAAAATAATCTGGGACGAATAAAATAATATCTAATTCGTTAATAATATCTCAGTAATACTAATAATAAGAAGTAAATTTTAAAAATCAAGATTTTCTAATGTAAGAGTTCCACATAATAAGGATATTTTTTTTTGGCGTGTTGCAAGTTCCAGTAAGTACATTATTTTATACGTATTATCTTTTATTATACAATAAAATTTATCCTTGCAGTTTAATATTTCTTTAGAGACTTATTTTTTAGTTCCGAAATAATTTAACTATAAAATTTCCTTGATTTACTTGCAAAGAACAGAAGGTCATTTTTTATATAGTCAAACTTAAATTCCACGTCGTTATCATTAAGTTTTTTGGTTCAATTTTTATCTAACTTTTTTTGATGGAATATAATAGGTCCTACAATTATTGGACAGCTATTATATTCTGCGCATGTTCATTTCCTATCATGCTGGGAAATAACTTCGGGAATTTTGACATGACAAATATATCTAACCTGATGTTTGATGTTTTGTTTTGGTAAAGTGAATCCATGCTGCTACAGCTATTGAATTACATTTATTAAATTAATTAATCCTTTTAGATTCCGTCACTGAAAATATTTATCACTTAAAAATATTCATCTAAGAATATTAACTTGAAAATATTCCCTCAAGGATGTTAGTTATTCACTTCTTTAAATAGTTGCCGTGGATTGTGGATGTTGCTGTCACCCAGAGACCAGTGACTGGTTTTGTGCCTAGGACTTATCTTACAACCATGAATTAGTTTTGTTTTGCCCAGAGGAGTTTTCCTAAGGACTTATTGTTGCCAAGATAAGTTGTTTTAACCATTTGGTTTTTGTGTTACTTTCTATTTAAATCGTGTACACTTTTTAAATATGACTAGGAGATTACAATTTTGATAATATACATTTTTTTGACCTAATCTAATTCTAAAATATTGGGGATGAGGGAAAATACCTTTCATGTGTTATTAGGTTTTTTTTGTTTAACTGGGATTTCAAGAGTAATTGACCAAACTCACTTTTTTGATATATTTTTGTAATACAATGCTTTTAATAATAATAATAATAATAAATTTTGATGTCATAATATTAAATTTTGGGAAGGGATATAAATTTCATGTGTTTTTAAAATAAATTATAAGGAGTATTGAAAACTAAATTTTTGTATGTAATATCTTTAATATATCTGTAATAGATTGATCACTTTTTGATACCTTTATAATAATGTAATTTGGATCTCATTGTAGTAGAATGAGTTAAATTTAAATGATTACCTTTTGTATTAAGACTTTGGCTATGATACGGACTATTCTTGGATTTTTACTAATATATCATATTTTATTTGACCAGTGGTAGTGACTATTCGTTTGTTGAGGGGCTATTAGGTCCCATTGTTTCTTTATATCATACTACTACTGTATATTTAGCTTTGCATTATATGTAAATTGGTTATACACATGTATCTATATACATTCTTTTTATAAATATATTTGTTGTTACTATTTTGAGTTTTATTTCAGTTCTACTAACCAGTATATAACATAGCAAAATAAGATTATTATTTAGTTTTTTTTTTGTATTTCAGGTTACTATCTCCAGATTTATTTGTTACTTCAAAATCTCAACTATCGTTGAGTTGGCGCCCTTCTTTTCTCTTCTTAGTGTTCTCTTTCTATAAATTTATTCCCAGTGACCTTCTTTAGTTATATCACGTTTGACATTGTCAGGTCTCATTTCGTTTCTTGTCTCATTAGCTCATTATCCTTGTTATCTGTTGTATCTTTAAAGCCGCAATCCAGTGCATCGAAGCTAGCCCGAACACTCACTTGAGATTTAGTGTCTCTTTGGCCGTTTAACTTTGTTCCTCTGAGCTTAGCCATATTTTTAATATTTTCCTTCCTTCTCTTTCAGTTCTTCTGAACTTTGTCAATTCACATATTTTATTCGTTTCAATTGGCGCCCAACGTGGGGCTTCTTTTCCACTTCTTCCTTTAAAAAAAATATATATCTCCTTAAACTTTTGGTTTTGATCTGGGGTTGTTGTGGTTTTCACTGGTTGTGCTTTTAGATTTTCATTTTAACGTTTAGTTTTATACTTCAATTCAATTTTTTTTTGGACATTACCTTATATCTATATCTTAAATTGACTTGTTTTGCTATATACTGTGTAGACTGAATAAATTGCTTTGTTTAGATTTGTTAAATAACTATTTTAGATTAATAATAAATTAATTAAAAATTTAAATAACTTAAAATTAACCATTTCACATATTTTTACAAGTCCGGAGTAGCCAATAAGTTGAGTCACTACCTCGAAATAACAGTTTTTGAAATTTTAGGTTCCTTAGGGTGTTGTAGCAGTATATTTCAGTGGATTTCATAACTGGACCAAAACAATTAACATTACTGGTATAGGTATCCCTTCAGAATATTAATTTGGAGTCAGAGAGTAAGTTAAACTTTACCTACTTTTACTCATTCTCTTGTATATTTCTCAGTTGTGTAATATGTCTGCGTTCAAGGTAGAGCATCTGTTAGCTCCTGAATTAGAGTATGAGTTGAGAGTCCGTCATCTAACCAGTCCATTGGTAAAAAAATGTTGTATGATGTACAGAATGTACCAGGTAAATTTCCTGATTTTAAAGTTGAACATGGTTTTTTGTATAAACATGTCTTAAGTTCCATAGATTCCCTTACTGGAATGTCGGATTGGAAGATAGTCGTTCCAACTCCTAATAGAGCAGAGGTTTTGGTCACTTTTCATGACCATCCTACTGCAGCTCCTTTTGGCTTCTACAAAACTTTCCGTCGAATATCTGAACTTTATTACTGGCCGAAGATGAGTCACACTGTACGTAGCTATATCGCTTAATGCAAATCTGTGCTACATGCAAACCGACAAATCTTCCCCAACCAGGTTTAATGGGTAGTTATCGACGGATTGATTTTCCATTTCAACTTAATCATTAGATCTCATTGGTTTCTTATTACTTCTGTACCAGTGTGGTTTTTAAGATCTGTTTATCAATTTTGTTTACCTGGCAAAAAACATAAGACGTTGTGCTATCTTGCTTTTTTTTTAATCTTATCTTAATGTTAGTTATTATCTTGGTTTATGGACTTGCTAATTTTGTTGTTTGTTTTCTCTCAAAAGTCCAACTGCATATCATAGGAGTACAGGATGGATATATGGGAATTTATCCATCTTAAGTTCTGAGTTAAACAGATATTTACAGGGATAATTCGGAAAACATTCCAAAGATTTTCTTTAATAGTAGTGTATGGTTTTGTGGACCATGGCCATAAAGCTTATGCATTCATATTTACTTACTGGATCGGTGTTTTAGCGTGGGTTCAGGATTGATCACCCTGGATGTGTGCCCTCACTTGGCTCAGAAATATATCAATACATATTAGTTGTTCCTTGAGTGTCTCTTAGGTTGAAATTAGAATGTGTCATTTAGAATTGGATCGTTCTGATATTCAGCAGTAAGTGGGTCTGTTTAACTTGGAGGTCATCTCCTATGTTATTACCTTCTCAACGTATTTGAGTTTTAACATATCTTATTGTATACTGTTTGTTTACCTGTCTCTCTACTATTCATACGGATTGGTAGAAGTGAGTTATCTTTATCTGTATCTTTAATTGAATTTATCTTTACCTTTATGGAGTTTATCTCATACCTGTAATGGAGTTTATTTCGTATCTTTACCTTCAGTTTGTCTCGTACCTTGACTGAGTTTATCTCGTACCTTTACCTTGAGCGTATCTGTATCTTTACCTTAATTGAGTTTATCTCGTACCTTTACCTGAAGTTAATTATCTTTACCTTTACCTGGATAAGTTTCTTTCTTATCTATATCTTATGAATATATACCTTATCTTTATCTTGATTATAGAGTCCTAAAAATCTGTCCTTTACTGTTCTTGTCGTGAGTATAGAATTGGAACACGTCAATAGTACAGTTTAGGTATTACAGTTAGGATCTCTTTTATCTTTCCTTCTACCAAGTGTATAGCTGGTAGAAGTGAGTTTTGTGCATATCTTCTACCATGAGTAGATCTGGACGTGCAATTATCTTTTACCTTTTGTGCATATCCTTTACTATGAGTTGGGATTGCATTTATCTTACTTACCTTTTTTTAGCATACCCTATACCATGAGTATAGTGGGCTTGCTAGTATCTAGGCTTGTGCCTTTACCGATTGTGTGTTTTCCTACCGCTGCTAAATCAAGTAGGTGTATTGAATTATCTTTTACCTTGTTGTTGATATCCCGAACCATATATATGTTTAGGTTTGTAGTTTCAACTAGTTCTGAGTAATTAGGCCCTCATTGAACTCTATGGTGACGAATAGAATCGGGTCGCTCTAGTGTCAACGTTGGGTAAAGTTCATAGGACTTTGTTTGAATTTCGTTGTTATGAATGGTTCTTGGAGATATTGTGCTAGGGGTTGTTAATACACACCTATAATGTAGTTTTAACGATGGTTGTTTTTACTAATACTTGAGAATGTGGATAAGTAGTGTTAAAAGTTAACTTGATCTGTAAGGTTATATAATTAAACTCAAAATGTATACTTTTTTATCTTTGGTTTATACTAAATTAACATACATTATCTCATTAACAGGAAAAAAAATGTATGACTTCGTCTCATATTCTTCGTTCCATATTTTTATTTCGTCCTTGATTTTGTTCCAATTCCTGAGCAAATGGTTGACTGGTGAGGAAAAATGTTCAATTTGAACGTATCAAACGTTCCTTACTGACCCAGCGTTAGATCGTTCTGTCACAAAAGAGAAAAAAAAAAAAGTTCCTTTTTTTTTTTTTTGCTGGAGATGAGGGAGAATGTAGCGTTTACGCTACTAAGTACCAATAATACAATTTAAAATTGTATTAATAGAAACCCCTCACGAAATTTCTTATGACCCGCCAGCGGTCGATTCAAACCACCTATACGCGCAGGTTTCGCTTTTTGGAAGGCTGGAAGGAGTTTGTGCCGAAGCCAACCGGCAGTTTGGTCAAGAAACTCACGCAGCACGTCAGCTAATTTAAAGTGACGGAATTGGAACAGAAAAATAATCTGGGACGAATAAAATAATATCTAATTCGTTAATAATATCTCAGTAATACTAATAATAAGAAGTAAATTTTAAAAATCAAGATTTTCTAATGTAAGAGTTCCACATAATAAGGATATTTTTTTTTGGCGTGTTGCAAGTTCCAGTAAGTACATTATTTTATACGTATTATCTTTTATTATACAATAAAATTTATCCTTGCAGTTTAATATTTCTTTAGAGACTTATTTTTTAGTTCCGAAATAATTTAACTATAAAATTTCCTTGATTTACTTGCAAAGAACAGAAGGTCATTTTTTATATAGTCAAACTTAAATTCCACGTCGTTATCATTAAGTTTTTTGGTTCAATTTTTATCTAACTTTTTTTGATGGAATATAATAGGTCCTACAATTATTGGACAGCTATTATATTCTGCGCATGTTCATTTCCTATCATGCTGGGAAATAACTTCGGGAATTTTGACATGACAAATATATCTAACCTGATGTTTGATGTTTTGTTTTGGTAAAGTGAATCCATGCTGCTACAGCTATTGAATTACATTTATTAAATTAATTAATCCTTTTAGATTCCGTCACTGAAAATATTTATCACTTAAAAATATTCATCTAAGAATATTAACTTGAAAATATTCCCTCAAGGATGTTAGTTATTCACTTCTTTAAATAGTTGCCGTGGATTGTGGATGTTGCTGTCACCCAGAGACCAGTGACTGGTTTTGTGCCTAGGACTTATCTTACAACCATGAATTAGTTTTGTTTTGCCCAGAGGAGTTTTCCTAAGGACTTATTGTTGCCAAGATAAGTTGTTTTAACCATTTGGTTTTTGTGTTACTTTCTATTTAAATCGTGTACACTTTTTAAATATGACTAGGAGATTACAATTTTGATAATATACATTTTTTTGACCTAATCTAATTCTAAAATATTGGGGATGAGGGAAAATACCTTTCATGTGTTATTAGGTTTTTTTTGTTTAACTGGGATTTCAAGAGTAATTGACCAAACTCACTTTTTTGATATATTTTTGTAATACAATGCTTTTAATAATAATAATAATAATAAATTTTGATGTCATAATATTAAATTTTGGGAAGGGATATAAATTTCATGTGTTTTTAAAATAAATTATAAGGAGTATTGAAAACTAAATTTTTGTATGTAATATCTTTAATATATCTGTAATAGATTGATCACTTTTTGATACCTTTATAATAATGTAATTTGGATCTCATTGTAGTAGAATGAGTTAAATTTAAATGATTACCTTTTGTATTAAGACTTTGGCTATGATACGGACTATTCTTGGATTTTTACTAATATATCATATTTTATTTGACCAGTGGTAGTGACTATTCGTTTGTTGAGGGGCTATTAGGTCCCATTGTTTCTTTATATCATACTACTACTGTATATTTAGCTTTGCATTATATGTAAATTGGTTATACACATGTATCTATATACATTCTTTTTATAAATATATTTGTTGTTACTATTTTGAGTTTTATTTCAGTTCTACTAACCAGTATATAACATAGCAAAATAAGATTATTATTTAGTTTTTTTTTTTGTATTTCAGGTTACTATCTCCAGATTTATTTGTTACTTCAAAATCTCAACTATCGTTGAGTTGGCGCCCTTCTTTTCTCTTCTTAGTGTTCTCTTTCTATAAATTTATTCCCAGTGACCTTCTTTAGTTATATCACGTTTGACATTGTCAGGTCTCATTTCGTTTCTTGTCTCATTAGCTCATTATCCTTGTTATCTGTTGTATCTTTAAAGCCGCAATCCAGTGCATCGAAGCTAGCCCGAACACTCACTTGAGATTTAGTGTCTCTTTGGCCGTTTAACTTTGTTCCTCTGAGCTTAGCCATATTTTTAATATTTTCCTTCCTTCTCTTTCAGTTCTTCTGAACTTTGTCAATTCACATATTTTATTCGTTTCAGAGCGTATAAGAAATCTTTCAATAAACTAAAGTATCATAAAACAGACGAGAACATAATGGACTACAAAAAACGAAGAGCTGAGGCAAGATACATTCTAAAAAAGAATAGAAAAGAATCCTGGAGAAAATTCATCTCATCTCTTAATACCTCTTCAAGCATAAGTATAGTTTAGAGAAACTTAAGGAAAATCTCTGGCAAAAGCCAACCATATAAGATTCCTTTTTTAGCAAAAAATAACAAAATAATTAGTGATAGAAAAGAAATCGTAGATTTATTAGCAGACCAATACGAATTAAATTCCAGTGACGAAAATTACACTGATAATTTTAAAATACATAAAAACAACGTAGAAAAAAACGTATTGGGATTCGACGGACATGAGATTCACAACCTTAACGTTCCTTTTTCCTTCATAGAACTTGCTGAAGCCTTAAACTCTTCCAAAGATTCAAGCCCAGGACCAGACGGTGTCCCCTTAGCATTTCTACTACATCTACCAGACAATGGAAAAAATTTATTACTATAGTAAAATTCAATAAGCGATGCAGGAAAGTGTAAACATTAAATCCTGTCCGAACCGGTATGACCCGCCGATAACGTCGCCAGACGAAATAAAGATGGACATTTCGGTTAGTTTTTAAATATTTTTGAAGAACTGTTACTTGCATTTATGCATAAATATTCATTAATTTTATAAATCGGATTATTTTTTCACTTACTATGTATTCAGTGAAAACATTAATTTATTTACTATGCAATAAACACGAATATTTGAGAAAACAAAAAAAAATAATAAAGTGTCATAATTATACTGTTACTTATCGGAACGAGTAGACTCATTTGGAACACCTTTAACAATTATCTGTTAAATTTATCGTTGTTTATATGCCCTGCATCGCTTAATGGAATAAGGTATAGACCTTTATAATTTTATCTGGAGTAACCAGGTTTTCCCATCAACTTGGTCCGAAGCAATAAGACTACCACTTCTTAAACCTGAGAAATCCCGGACATCACCTGAATCATATCGACCAATATCTTTAACCAATATTATATGTAAAGTGTTAGAGAAAATGGTAAATAAAAGGCTGAAATGGTATTTAGAACAACAAAAACTCCTTATACCACAACAAAGCGGATTTAGGCAAAATAGATCCACTATAGATAACCTAATAGACTTAGAGTCAGGAATACATGAAGCATTTGCAAATAAGCAAGACTGTATCGCAGTTTTTTTTGATATTAATAAAGCTTATGATACTGTCTGGCGATACAATATCATATCAAAATTGCATAATTGGAATATCAGAGGCAATATGTTAAAATTTATTTCCAATTTTCTTCATTCTCGCAGCTTCATAGTTCGATCAGACAACGCTAACTCAGATAAAAAAGTTCAAAAGAACGGAGTACCACAAGGATCAGTTATAAGCTCAACCCTTTTTCTAATAGCCATAAACGACATACTTCAACAATGCTCACCGATTGTTAAAGGAAGATTATACGCTGATGACTTGGTTTTATTTGCCAAAGGAAAAAACCCTACATCTATTCAAAAAAATTTACAACAAACAATTAATAATTTAGAATTATGGTCTAGGACTACCGGATTACAATTTTCACCGACAAAAACTAAATGTATTTTATTCACACGAAAACATAACACTCTAATTCCACATCTAAAGCTATATAATCAAACCCTTAGTTTCACAAATAATATCAGATTTTCTCCTGGAAAAAACATACAGAAGAACTTAAAAAATCATGCCAAGCAGGACTAAATTTCATGAAAACTATTTCCAGCAAAAACTGGGGAGCAGATCAAAATACACTATTACATGTATATAAATCTTTAATTAGATCCAAACTCGACTATGGTGCAATAGTTTATTCATCAAGTAAAGTATCTGTATTGAAAACATTAGAAACTGTTCAAAACACAGCTTTACGAATATCTACAGGCGCGTTTCGCACGACACCAGTTGAAAGTTTACAATGCTTAACAGGAGAACCACCACTAAGTTTACGACACAAATACCTTTCTCTCTCATATGCTTCTAAAATAGCTAGTAATAAAGAACACCCTACTTATACCAATACGTTTACAGATCGATTTCAAGACACTTTCTCTACAAGAAGACTAGATCCACCATTTTACGAAAGAATTAGAAGAAATCTTCATGACCTACATCTTAAATTTCCTGAAATGCTTCCAACAAATTTCCCAACTTCTCCACCTTGGTTAATACCAATTCCCAAGATTAATACTAACCTTAGTATACATAAAAAACGTGAGACTATAACAGGCCTGATCAAACAATCATTCTTAACAGAAATGGAAACTTATAAAAATCACTATAAGATATACACTGACGCATCCAAATCTTCAGACGGTGTTGGTGCAGCCATCCTTACACCCAATACATCTTTAAAATTTAAATTCAATCACATTACTTCGTCGTATACTGCGAAGTTGTTTGCAATATTACAAGCACTTATCCACATAAAAGAGACGAAACAGTCCCCGTCTCTCATAATAACCGATTCACTAAGCTCACTTCACACTATAAAACGTTTATATACCAATAATCCAATTTCCTCACGTATCAAATCAGAAATAGAGATTCTAAATAATAATAAGATCACTGTTGACTTCATGTTTGTTCCATCACATTCAGGTATACAAGGAAATGAAGAAGCAGATGAACTAGCCCGCTTAGCATCCTCCAGCCAGGACTCCATTGTCATTAATGAGGTTCCTTTAGATGACTTTAGGTCAGAAATAAAACATACAGTGTTAAGTGCGTGGCAAAATAAGTGGAATGTATCACAAAATAACCTAAAAGAAATCAAACAATTAGTGAAACCGTGGCTCCAACCCACAGCGAATAGACACGATCAAGTGAAAATAACACGTCTGCGACTAGGACATAGTAACTTTACACATAAACACCTCTTTACGCGAACTGTGCCGCCAATATGTGAAACGTGTCAAGTAACACTCTCCGTGAAACATATACTAACTCAGTGCAAAAAATATGAAACAGCAAGAAAGAAGCACACTATACCAAACAACATGAAGGAAGCCCTAGGAAAAAATATGAACATTAAAAACACAATAAGTTACCTTAAAGACTCAGGACTATATCATTTGTAGTAATTTTTTTCTAACTATACCTGTAGTTTACATTTAGGTCGCTAATAACCCTGGTGGTTACAGCGTAAATAAATAAAAAAAATAAATAAATCAGAAGAATATGACACAGTATATTGCTTAAAAAGAATTCTTATGTGACTATGCTAAAATATGATACGATCGGAAAAACGGCAATGACTTTTACAGCTGATTGCCACATAAATATTAATGTAACGCAAATATGATGATATTGCCTCGTACTGTTATATAGCAATTTGTTGTCACATTGCTGAAAGTTACTTGATGGAAATTCATTGTATCTAACAATAAAACAAGTATGCGTTTACACGTTATAGATTGTAACTGAATAAGTTGAGGAGGGGAAAACTGTTTGTCCCAAGTTGGTATTCAGAATTATGTCTGTATTTTGTAATTTGCCAATTTCCATAGGTTTAAATTTTCATGGATATCACTAGAGTCGAGAGCAGTGTATGATTCCTTAGTTATGTTTTTAAAGGATAGTAAAATAACCATCTAAATAATTATGCATTAGTTAATAACGTAACCTTTGTTTCTAACCCAATTGTCAAATTCCTTTCTTACCGTGGCCTAGTGTTGTACGTCTTTTTAAAAAATGCCTTGATGGGCCCCTAGGCGAGAAGAGAGTGACCCTGTTTACCTGTCTTTTGTTTTGTATATTTATTAATATAAACTCAAACAACTATTTGTACCATGTTGAGTCTGGCTGAATGACTAAAAGTCTATGCCAAAAAAATTTCATAGAATCTAAAGACAGCTTAAGGCCTTTATTATAAATATACTTTTTAGTAATGAAAATAAGTAAATAGAACCTAGAATATCCATGTAAAAGAATAAAGAATTTAATCTTTGATCTCTGGGATAAACTCATCTCCTGAACAATGGCGCCGATATATATGTAGTTAAAATTTTGTACACCTATTTTAACCTGTTTGTTTCCTTATTATCCATATATGAGTTGTGACCGATGTTACAAACTCATTTACTTTTTACAAAGAGTCTATATATTAGCTACAGTGTTTATACGTCCATGGCTACAGTTACAACTATACAAATCTGACTCGAAATATCGTCTAAAAGTAACAGTATGTAAAATTTAGATTTTTAGTCAAAAGTAAATACTTTGTCATTTTTTATGGAGTTCAACGTAGAAGCCTTCACGAAAATTTAAGTACTAATAAGACCACCGCAATCGGGCGTACCTTGGGTAATGAATAATTAATTAATTGGTTAATTGGTTTAGAGATAAAGTAAACTATATCTAGAGATAAAGACAATTCATAAGCCTGATGGAAGGTGTAATAAATAAAGCAAATACTATATTGAGTAATTATATAAGCAAAAAGTATATTAACTTTACATTAACATGAATAATATGATTGTCACTTAACTGGGTATTATACATACGCTCTACTTAAGCTTATCAGACATAAACGCTTAACACAAATGTGACGTATTTCTAGTGCAGCAAGCACATAGAGGGCCAAACCTAGGGTATTTGGTATAAAACTGATTGCAGAAGATTACATAATAAGTGCCGGCAAAGAAGCAAAGAAAAACTAAAAATGAGAGAGGACTCAAACTAGTCACTGCGGGAACCATTTAACTATGTTGAGCTTGGATCCACTATCCACGTATAAAATAAACAATATTACGGCTCCTGATTGAGGATCTGAGCACAAAACTAATTATAAAATTTTGACCAAAAATACTACAATGGCTAATATCTAAAGTCTGTAGACAAGCAAAGCAAAGACAAAGTTATCACTATGCTTTAACCTGGCAAAAACTCCAACGACCACATAAGCTATCGGCCAATATATCTATTTATTTTGTCAGCTATACAAAATAAATCTGCACATGATCCTTAATATAAACCGATAATAGAAGAAGAACTCAAATTAAAAGACAAAAGTGGCTATATATGACAGGGAAGATCATGTACATCACAAATACTAAATCTTGCCCAACACAGCGAAGACGGGTATGAAAAATATCAGGTATGATTAGTCGTATTTGTCAATCTCAATGCCGCTTACGACACCTTAAATTAGAGGGCATTTTTTCAAAATCTATGTGATATCATCTTAGGTAATAAACTCACTTGTACTACCCGTGTATGCCTACACAACATAAGATTTTTCGTTTCACTCAACGGTAAGAATAGCAGATGGAGAACGTAGAAGAACGGTCTTCGTTGGGGTACCGTAATCGCACCTACGCTGTATAACATTTACACAACCCATACCGGTAAATAGTAGGACTTTTATTATGTAGACGATACATCTATTGTTGCATAACCAAAAACTTTTGTTGCTAAAGTAGAGAAAAATCTAAATAATACCTTAAACAAAATAAAAATAGAATCTGAATCAATTTTAAGCCACACCTCGTAAAAAGTTAGGTATGCTCCTTCAATGTTCCTAACAAAGACGCTTTCACAAATCTGAACATATACCTGAACCAATAGTGTCAAGAAATCCTTAAACTCTGCACTTGCTATAAATACCTTGAAGATAGTTTCTATTACACTTTATTATTCACAGAACTTTGTTTAAAACTAAATGAAAACCTAATACTACTATAAGAATGAAATGAGAACCAAAAAAATAATATTCTCCGCAAACTTGTCAGCTAAAAATAGGGAGCACATTCTTCCACCCTTAAAACGTAGACTTGAACTCTATGCTTCTGCCGAATATACCTTGCTAGTATGGGTGACATCAACACATACTTAATACGTAGATTTAGCTATAAATTAGTCAGTCAAATTCAGAGTACCTATATTAAGACTCACATCCATACATAAGCTCTACAATATCGTAGCTATCAATCCACCTAATATCCGAATATAAGTAGCTAGAGAACGAAAGAAACAAAGTCTAGATTCGTAACATCAACTCCACGCATACCAGCCCATTTTATGACTAGAATCGAAGAAAAAACTGGCCAGATCAACACATCTGTAGGATATACAAAAAAAAGTAAGCTGCTCCTCGACATCTGAACCCTCGAAAGAAACTTCCTGATGGTAGTTATTAAGACTCACATCCATACATAAGCTCTACAATATCGTAGCTATCAATCCACCTAATATCCGAAGATAAGTAGCTAGAGAACGAAAGAAACAAAGTCTAGATTCGTAACATCAACTCCACGCATACCAGCCCATTTTATGAATAGAATCGAAGAAAAAACTAGCCAGATCAACACATCTGCAGGATATACAAAAAAAAGTAAGCTGCTCCTCGACATCTGAACCCTCGAAAGAAACTTCCTGATGGTAGTTATCTTCCTTAAATCTGCCAGGAGGACTCCGGTTAACCTATGTGAATGTGGGGTGGTACAAGATTCATCACACTTTCTTAGTTGACTTTATCATCCAAATCGGTCTTTTCTGAAGGAAAAGGTTAATTTATTTGAACTAAACATGTAAAGTATAGTCAGTAAGCTATTACTTATAAATTAAAGATCATTGCAAATTTGACACTACCTCCACTTATATTGATTACATATTACCCCTAAATACTAGATAAAATATTCAGAAATATGTAATGATCGTGAAGTGATATAATTCTTGTTAGATAAGTTAAGCATTCTTCCCTTTTTAGTGCACTACTACCCATTTTTACACAAAAATATCTATGTTAGCACTATATTTCGAGATAACCGTCTATCCAGAATTATATGTAATACACAGATACAACTAGAAATAAAATAATAAAAAAGCTGTATACAAGATATCATAAAACAAGAGATGAAATAAAAGAAGTTTTTATTAAGAGGGTTCTTAAATAAAACGTATAAAGACATACTCACGTTAACAAAATACATTAGGAAATTTCCGCATATGAAACAAAATCCAATTTGGTAATGAAATCCTTTTGTATCTATAAAGCTATTTTTAGAGAAGCACGTACCTACCAAAAACAGGTAGTTATTAGTATACATATCTGTTACACACTGTAATGCGTATGAATGATAACAAAAATAAGAAGTCCATATAAACATACTTTATTGAAAGAGGTAAAAGTACACTGCTAAGAAAGTACATTGTATTTCTTATACTTTCATTTTAATCCTCTCCAATCAAGATTTTAAAGCAGCTTCACTCCATTAGTCCATGTTTGTTGCTTTTTGTCACTGTTTCTCCTTTGTCTTTATCATTATCATAACGTAGCGCTACAACACTGGGTGGGTCTTCGCTAACTACAAATTTTCTCCAAGTTGATCGATTTTCCAAGAATCTGTAATCAACTGAAATGTTATTTTTTTTAGATATGGCATTTTTCTGTGCTAACTTCTTTCCATACCAGTTTTATAAGTTTGACATCTTGGCGTCTATGCATGTGTCCGATCTACCTTAAGGGATTTATTTTCCGGAACAATATCGTTATAAGAGCTTTCTTTATTTAGTATGTGTTCTTATTCTATGCAGATTTGTAGCGATATGATAATGAGGTTAAAAAAAGTTTATTATTTTTCTTTCAAATATTCGTAATTCTTCCTTACTTGTTTTACTCATTGTCCATGATTCGCATCCATGTATTAAAATAGGTCTAAAGTTTGAATTATTCTCTGTATTTTTTAGTGGCATTATTGTTAACCGTGATAATTTATCTTATAAGATATTTAAAGTGTTCCATATTTTGGAAATTGTGATTGTTAAATTTAATATTTTATCTAGATTTATTGAATTGGTTTCTTTTGTTGATTCGCTTGTATCTGGTTTTCATTTCGTTGATTTTAAGTGAAAAATTTTTCGTGCTCTCTTCACTTTATTGAAGATGTTTGCGGACTAGAGAGTTTCTTAAGATATATATCATTAGCATATGCTAGGAGTGCTTTGTACCTTGGGCCGGTAATGGATTACGTCTTAAATAGGCGATATTTCTATTTTAGTAGGCTGTTTATTCATTTTTTGACTATTTGAAACGGTCCTGCAAGTGACAACAGTAGGTTCATTTAATTTCGCTTCGTAATAAACTTAAAATTATTCGGGAATTACAAGTTAGAAAATTCAACCGAGTTCAAAAATAAGTATCAAAAGTTAAGTGTATACAGGTGATAGTAGTTAATAAAGAAAATACCATCAGACAAGTAAGATAGAACTATTTTAATAATTTTAACAAGTCTTAGACAGGCCATTCACATTCCGACTTGTGGTTCCACTTAGTAGGACTACTAGTTGGATGTTCGTCTCCACTCACGCTCCGAGTTTCTATCCAACTAGCGGTCCAACTTCAGTGCTAGGTTGTTTTCACGATGGAGTACATCGCTTAACCAAAAAATGTATCGAATAAACGCTACGCAAAATATAATAATATGATATGTATGTTTAAAAATTAGGTTTCGTTTCTCGAGTTATTTGTCTAGGGCTGAACTAATTAATTTTTTCAACTCTTGATTTTTATGACTTTTTAAGATGTAGGAAAAAGTTATAGTTTTTAAAGATTTGTATAGGTATAAAATTTATATTTTATTTGTTTTAAACTGGAGCTGGGATTTATTTTGTTGTGTGTGTGTGTCGTATATTTTTAATAGGAATAATTGTTCGTGCAATTGAAAGTTATTTTCTATTATTTTTTTGCGAACTAGGGATCTTTTGCTACAACTATGATTTAATTTTCATTGTTTGTTGATAATTCTTCCGTAGCCAATCCGAAGTATCGGAAATTTACCTGTATAGGAATGTCCGAAATAGATCTACAAAAAGGAAAATGATTTGCACTAACAAAAAGGTAATTTTCGTGCAATTGAAAGTTTATTTTCTATTAAATATTTGCGAACTATTTCATAGAAATCTCATACGTAACATGTGCCGAAAGTCAACTGACTGAGGAAATTTTCGATCCAACCTGTGATCCGACTTCCAACTTCACCATTCACGCTCTGACTTCGTCGCCAGTCGGAAGTCGGATCTTCAATTCGTCCCACTAGTCGTACCACTAGTTGTCCAACTAATCCAACTAGCCCACTCACGGTCCGATTTTAGATCCAACTGCAGAAGTTGGACCACTAGTCGTACCACAAGTCGGAACGTGAATGGCCTGCATTAAGTAAATAAAAAATTGAGTGAAAGATTTAAAAAGTGGTTTTGGCGAATGTTCGAAGGGTCGACCTGCTTAGGCATTCCTACGCGTTTTTTGTTTTTGTTTTTTTTTGCAGATAAGAAAGTAATTAGTGCTGACAAGAAATTAATGATCAAAATAAAAGCCACATAATTTTATTACAAAAATCCAGATCCGGCCTTAAAATAGATTTGATTAAAGTTGGGATTAGAATTAAATTAAATTAAAATAATAAATTAAAAGTAAATGTAATACAATAACTAAATCGAATGAACAGCAAAAGAATTAAGTCAGAACACGATAACTCATTCGACGAGGAGGAAGCCTTCAAAAGAAGCAAAGCCACATTAAGAACATCTCCAAAGGATAACATAAAAAATCGCGAAATGGAAGAACTAAAGAAACTACTAGAAGAAATAAATAAGGAGATTAAAACGGAAATAAAAGAGCTGAAAACAGAAATGAAGGAAGAAAATAAGGAGATGAGAAGATATATAAATGAAGTTAAAGAAGAGATAAAACAAAATAACGAAGAAATAAAAAGCATAAAACTGGAAATCGAAGGGGTGAAGGAAGAATGGACAAAAGAGAAAGAAGAACTGAAAAGAGAAAACGAACTAACCAAAACCGATAACAAAAAGATAACGGAAGAATTAAATGATCTAAAACGCTTATTAGAAAGGTTAGACAAAGAAAAAAGAATATAATCATCAGTGGATCAAAAATAGACTCTGAAGACCCAAAAACATTGAAAAAAGGAATGACTACTATATTAGAAAATCATCTTGGAGTCAAAACCAATATTAAAAGAGCACAAAAAATAGGAACAAAAACATGCTTAATTGAACTTGAAAGCGAAGAAGAAAAAACAACAATCTTAAGAAACAAATACAAACTTAAGAATGTGAAGATCGAAAAAATATGGATTACAGAGGATCTCACAAAAGGAGAGAGAGAGAAAATGGAAGCTTTAAGAGATAAAGCAAGAGAAATGAGGGAAAATGGAAAAATGGTCAAAGTAGGATACAATAAAATCACAGTGGACGGCAAGGAATGGAGATGGTGCTATAAAGAAGAAAAGGTGTTGGAAATAGCGTGTTCAAAAAACTACCAGAGCAACATAAAAAGAACCAAGGAGAGGCCAAGCAACGAGTAGAGAAAGAAGAACTACTAAATAAACCGGACAATGATGACAAATGTTTAGTTTTAAGTAGTAATAGAAATAGGATTAGAAATAATAAAAATAGATTATAAATCAATTTTAAGCTAAACCCCGGAAATGTCCCTAATAGCGACGCTTTCACAAATCTGAAGATATACCTGAACCAATAGTGTCACGAAATCCTTAAACTCTGGACTTGCTATAAATACCTTGAAGATAGTTTCTATCACAGAACTTTGTTTAAAACCAAATGGCAACCTAGAACCAGAAAAATAATATTCTCCGCAAACTTGTCAGCTCAAAATAGGAAGCACATTCTTCCACCCTTAAAACGTAGACTTGAACTCTATGCTTATGCTGCCGAATATACCTTGCTAGTATGGGTGACAAAAACACATACTTAACACGTAAGTATATTTAGCTATAAATTAGTCAGTCATCAGATCATCACATCTGCAAGATATACAAAAAAAATATAAGCTGCTCCTCGCCATCTGAACCCTCGAAAGGAACTTCCTTATGGTTGTTATCTTCGTTAAATTTGCCTGGAGGACTCTTGCCTGCAAACACCGGTTAACCTGTGTGAATGTGGGGTGGTATAAGATTCATCACACTTTCTTAGTTGACTTTTCCATTCAAATCGCTCTTTTCTGAAGGGACAAGGTGTATTTATTTGAACTTAACATGTTAAGTATAGCCAGTAA
>OU898277.1:91431792-91466093 GCA_918026665.1 Diabrotica balteata
TTAAACAGGCAATACCTTGCGTTTGATACATTGCTTTTGGGTTTGAAATGTGCTTCAAATTTTGTAATTAATGGTTCTAACTTATCTTTTTCTTCTGTTGAGAACTTAAACGTATTATAGATTTTGTACAGATGTTAATTCTGTTGCTTGAAGGTAGTTTTTAAATATTTGTATGAAGAACTTCCAGTTTTCGTATAAATTACCTGACATTTGCATTGAGTTTATTGCTGCCTTAGATTCCATTTCACTTTTATACTCTTCTTAAATCTTAAAGAATTCGGTTTGGTTTCAGATTTTGGTTTTCGGCACCATGTGATATAATTGTTTATGGCTCATCAAAACAACAACACGATAAATGTTTATATCAAGTTTTAGAAAGAGCTAGGATAAATAATGTCAAATTTAATTATGAAAAATGTAGTTTTGGTGTAAAAAATATAAAATTTTTAGGATTTAATTACAATAAAGAGGGTCAAACTATAGATAGTGATAAAATTAAAGCCATTCAAGATATGAAAACGCCAGAAAATAAAAAAGACGTACAGAGATTATTAGGAATGATAACGTATTTGTCTAAACACATAAAAAATTTATCAGACTTAACCTCGCCCCTTAGGGAATTAATTAAAGAAAATGTAGAATGGCATTGGTCACATAAACATGATGAATGTTTTAGTAAAAATAAGGAAATAATTTCAAAATGCCCAGTGTTAAGACATTTTGATATAAATGAAAAGTGCTTAATATCGGTTGACTGTTCAAAAGATTCAATAGGAGCTGTACTTTTGCAAAAAGGTCAACCAGTAGCTTACATATCAAAGGCTTTAACTTTGACACAACAAAACTATGCACAAATTGAAAAAGAACTTCTTGGAGTTCTGGTGGCATGCGAAAAATTTCATAATTATGTATATGCTTCAAAGTTTGACATAGAAACTGATCACAAACCATTGATATCCATAGTAAACAAACCTTTAATGAATGCGCCACCACGACTTCAAAGAATGTTATTTAAATTGCAGAGGTACGATTATAATCTGATGTATAAAAAGGAAAAGAATTATATATAGCTGATACGCTATCGAGATGTTGCTCGGAATTGCCTGTAATAAAGAATGATTTAGATATTGAACTTGAATCACAGCCGAAATAGCTCAGTTGGGAGAGCTTTAGACTGAACATCTAAAGGTCCCTGGTTCGGTCCCTGGTTTCGGCACCATGTGATGACACGTGGTCGGGTTTATAGGATAGGTTATGGAGAGTGGAAATTAGGTTACAATGAAACACCTTTCATCTATCGTGTCTAGATTCAGAATGGTTTTATTTCCTCTTCCTTGCACCTGTACGTCACGTCACTCTTACATGTTACCAACCTGAGTGCGTTCCGAATGTTTTCTTATTCACATACATCACACGTATAAGTGATTTGATTGGTATAAGTTTAATAGGGTTCTTGTATCTGCTCCCCATGTACGGTTTGAGAGAATTTTCAGGAGATTAATTCTAGGTTGGCATTGTTTTTGTAAGGTATGTATGTGGCTTTTCCAGTTTAGGGTACAATCTAAAGTTAACCCCAGGCAGTTTATTTCATTTGTTTCTTTTAGAGTATGTCCATTTAAAGTTAGATTAACGTTCTTTATATTTTTCCGTTTGCTGAATATTATGTACTGTGTTTTTTCAGGAGAAAAGTTAAAACCAGTTTTAAGTGACCATTTTTCCAGCGTATGTAAGAATATCTGTATTACTTCAGACGCACATTCCACACTTCTGCTCTTATGGTAGATAATCAAGTCGTCTACGTATAAATTGGCTTTAATCGGTAATCTCATTTCGTCCAAGATGTTATTTATTGCAATCAGGAACAATGTTGGGCTTAAAATGGAGCCTTGCGGAATTCCATTTTCAAGAGAGCGTGGACTAGAGTTATAACCGTTAGCTCTTACTTCGATGTGCCTATTAGTTAAGAAATTTTGTATAAAAGCTAGTGTGTGACCCTCGATTTCAAATGTTTGTAGTGTTTTTAAGATGTTATATTTCCATGCAGTGTCGAAAGCTTTATTAATATCAATAAAGACACCTAGTAATTTTTGATTGTGTAGAAATGCTTCATGGATTTCAGACTCGAGCGATACTCAGTTGTCGGTAGTGGATCTGCCTTTACGAAACCCACTTTGATAGGGGGATAATAACATTGAGTTTTCTAGGTGCCATACTAGTCTGTTATTTATAATCTGTTCCATTAGTTTACACATACTTCATGTCAAGGAGATTGGACGATATGACAAGGGATCGTCTTTAGGTTTGTTGGGTTTAAGAATTGGGATGATAATTGCATGGCACCATATCTTGGGAAATATATTATTGACAAATATTGAGTTAAATAGTTCTAGGAGGATAAGTTTAGCTGATTTTGGAATATTTTTCAAGAAAATAGGTGGAATATCATCTGGACCGGAAGAGGTGTTTTTAAGGCAGTTTAGAGAATAATCAAATTCTTGTTGAGTTATGTTTTCATTTAGTGGCGATTTGCTGTCATGGATTGAAATTTTAAAGGATTCTTCATGATTTTTGTATTTAACGAAATTTGAGTTTAGGTTGCTATCACTAGAATTTATTTGATACACATCGGCTAATACGTTAGATATGTCTTTTTTGTCTGAAACAAGATTATTCTTGTAAGAAAGAGTATTAATATTGATGTAGTTGTTTGATCCTTTAAGGTTTTGGATCTTTTTCCAGATGGTTTCGATAGGAGTTGAGGGATTTATTGAGGCAACATAATTATGCCAAGATTCTCTTTTGCTTTTTTTGATTAAATACCGAGTTTTTGCCCTAAGCTTTTTAAATTCCAGGAGATTAGCATCTGTTTTATGTTTTTTAAGAATATTTAGTGCGTGTTTGCTTATAGATAATGATTTGGCAATTTGATCGTTCCACCAGGGGACCGGTGTCCTATTACAAGTTTTTGTCTTACCGATAGCTTTATGCGCTGCCGATATAATTATATTATTTAACGTACATATGTTTTTGTCAATATTTCTATCTAGTGTGAAGTTACATAGTTTTTCATCGATATATTGCTGAAAAAGGTCCCAATTAGCGGTTTTTATTTTCCATTTCTGTGTGTTGTTTCTTGTTTGTCATTTAAAATGTCAATTATGATTGGAAAGTGATCACTCTCATATAAGTATTTTAATGTTTTCCATTGTAATATAGTTGCCAGTGATGGACTGTATAGCGAGATATCAATAGATGAAAGATTTCCATTATAGGAATTAAACCTGGTGGGTTCCCCAGTATTCATAAGTATTAGATTTGAATTATTGATTGTGTTTTGTAATAAGTTCCCGCATTTGTCTGTTTTTGAACTTCCCCAAGTGGTGTTATGGCAGTTTGTATCCCCTAATAAGATTAGTGGAGGCTGTATCTGATGTAGTAAATTAGTTACTTCTTGTACATGACTTTCATGTGGGTGTGGAATATATATATTACAAATGTTTATTTTCATTTTGTATATGACCTGAACTGCAACGGCTTCGAGATTGGTATTTAGACTAATAGGCTTAGCTTCAATGTCATTTCTAACAAAGATAGCCACGCCCCCACTGGCGTGTTCTGTAATTCTATGTTTAAGAAAGGGAGTATAATTTTTTAGGTTTATTACAGAGTTTTCTTTGAAGTGAGTTTCTTGTATACACAGTATTAGTGGAGAATATTTTTGAATTAATAGTTTGAGTGATTCGAGGTGAGCGAAATACCCATTTGGGTTCCATTGAAGGATCAGTGATTTATCCATCGGATTTTTCGGTCTCTTCCGTTGAAGATGTGTGAGTGGGGTTAAGTTTTTTCTTTAATCTGGTAATGTTGTTTTTTAATTTAGAGTTGTGAGAGTAACAATGAATAAAGTTAAGGATATCGGTTAATTCGGAAGGTTCATTTGAGTAGTTCTTTGAGATAGTTTCAGGATCTTCAGCATGAAGAGTATTAACTAGAATGTCGCATATTTCATTAAAATTTAATGTGAATTGGGGTGATCGGTTTTCAATTTTGTCTTTTATCAATTTTAGAGAACAAATAATGTCGTCATCAGAGGTTTTAGTTTGTTTCTTGGGTTTTTTAAGTTTATGTGTGATAGGAGGAGCAAAGATTTGGGAGTCTGTTTCTGGGTTATTTTGGTCGATGTCAGGTGAGGATGAGATTTGTCTTTTAACTTGAGTAGATACTTGAGTAAGTTGTTTGTTAATATTAACTGAAGGTTGCAAAGTTACAGTTTCAGCAGGAATATTAATATTATTTAGATTTGATGATATTGTTTCTTTTGGTAAGGAGGGTTGATTTACGTTTTCTACAGTTTCAGTTATGCTGGCGTTCGTTTCCATGTTTTGTTGTGTTTCAGGATCTCTATCGTCTGTACCAGGTGACGTATTTGGAGAGGTTTCGGAGGGTAAGGTTGAGGAGTTAGCAGTAGTTATGATGGGACAATCTGTATCGTTATGTCCAATAGTGTTGCACTTTGAGCAGTTTAGTCCATCAATAGAGAGGAATAAACGATAAGTTTTATTGTGGAATACATTGAAGGAGTCAGGAATGGAAGTATTATCCAGGGGCGAAATAAATACTTGCCTTCTGAAGCTTAGGACGTGACTATATTCGGTTTCTGTCATACCTACTCTTAGGAACGTCATCTTGGAAACTGCAGTGATGCCTAATTTTTGTAATTCTGCTTCAATGATATTGTTTGGAATTGAAGGGCATACATTAGATATTACAAGTCGTTGTGCTGGCGTGATTAATCTTCTTATCTCTATTTCTGACTCATTTATATTAATATGTTTGTAAGAAGCAAGAAGCATATCGACTATGTTTTTGGTAGAGAGGTAGATACATATTCTGTTGTTTGGAATTCTGGATGCAAACAAGACGTTACGTGGACCAACCAGTGATCCAATTGCTACGATGTAATTGTGGATTTTGATGCCTTCAATACTCGAGAGTACTACTGCTTGGTCCTCTGTTGGGTGTTTGAACGTGTTTACTACATTGGAATAAGTATTTTTTGATATATTTGGTGTATTTAAAGTAGAAGTAGTCATCATGTTAATTGAAGTCATTTTTATTTTGTTTCCTGCGTTGGGGCAGGTCCGGTCCTGTCGCCGGACAGTGAACCAGCGTGGATCAGTTCCAAACGGTTCCAAAAAACCATTTGATAAAACCAGTAGGTTGAACTTGATTTGAATTGTATAGGTTATATTTACTATTGTAATATCTTATTTAAAGTTTTTGGGTACTCACGTCGGGTTGAGTCGAATGGCATCAACACTACACTATTATTTATTTATAGTATTTAAGAATATCAAATTTTTGTTCCATATATTACATTTAAAAAGTAAAAAGTAACAGAGTGATTTAAAACTTGGTATAATCATACCACTCATTTTTAGTATTTATTTCATTTATTCGTCAAAAGCATCTTAAATCCAAAAAAAATTAGTATGATTGAATAGGTATATTGTAACGTAATATTCTAACGTTCGCCACTGGTTAATGGTCAAAAAAGTTGACGTTGACGTAAAAACAATTAGAGAATTGAAAAACGTGAACTTTTTGACAAGTAACCAGAGACGGATGTTTTAATATTTATTAATTAAATGCCAAACCACAATTGTAGTATTTATTTAATTTATTTATCAAAATGAGCCTAAACTCAAATAAAATTATTATAACTGAATAGGTATTGTCAATACTTTTCAAACGAAGTATCACTTGCCATAAGGTCTCATTTAAAATTATCTGTTACAGTGGCGTTGTAACGTCATCTGTCACTATTACGTCACCTGTTATGACTAGATGAGAAGCCTACGTCTGTTTATTACTTTCCACCAAATGGCACTAGTAAAACAATAACCGTTCAAAAGATACGATGGGGGAACGGACTTTTGACTAGCACTGTATATATATATATATATATATATATATATATATATATATATATATATATATATATATATATATATATATATATATTGTAGCGAGAATAAATAAAACGAGCGATTCGAATTTATATAAATATATTTATTTATAACTTTACAGTTCGGTGTTCTCTTATCAACTAAACTTAACTCCTAATTTCGTTACCTATATGTTCGAGAATATTCAGGAGTAGTTTCATCTCTAATTCGTTATCTGACGACGGGTGGAATTTTACAGCGCTTGATATATGACCGGTAACTTCTCGATCCTTCGAGATGCATCCGTTACATGGCCATGCCGAAAGCATGTTCGTAACACTGCTCCCCTCTTAGATCTGAGCGTCCCGATCAGCAACTCTATATATAGGCCCCGAGGATGGCGGAATCTACAGGACTCTCCAGCTCTGCATGAACCCCTCAGAAAGAAATAACAGTCTACTGTCTTTGAAGGACACGATCTCTTCGGATTAATGCAACACACAGTAATTCTTACACCAGTTTCTCGGAAGATCACTTCAAGCATGCTTCTGACAATCTTCCAATCCAGATTATCTAGTGTATGGCCTATCTTGGGTAAAGCCAAGTTCTTAATGTCGTAATTGCAGACGATTTTCTTCAAATTAGTTAGAGCACACCATATATCCTCGTAGGTTGCCCTGTCTGTATACGACTTCCTGGTCACCATATACAGAACAGATCGAGAACCATCTTCTAATCTCAGCACTCTTCCAACTTTAGGCTGCTGGTTTTTTAACTCGTCCAAGCGACCAAATTTCTTATAAAATACGGATGAGATTCCTTTAGTCATCTCAAGATCTTGGGCAACACAGTGGGCTAGAGAGACGTTATGCGGAATACTAAAAAGATCCTGCTGTACTTCTGTCGTCACGCCGAATCTAGCACTCTTTCTCTCTGCGTAATTTGACATAAATTCATTAAAGCTTGGTCGCCGATCATCTTTGATCTCATGTTGAAGGGTTCGGACTTCTTCGGTTTCATTTGAGCCAGCATAAGGTGCACACGTTTACCCGTGTGGGATGCGGGTCGCTAAAAAGAATACACCCACAGTATCTCCTACTGGTCGTAAGAGGCGAACGCAGGAGCAGCTGACCGCTGTCCTTACCCAACATTCCATCTCGTCCCATACCCATTTAGTTACCAAGAACCTATCTCAGCCACACCCCGAGTGTCGGATGAGTCCCTTTGACCGTGTTTGAGTGGAAGAGGTCCTTTTTGCGCGGGGGGTGTGTGGCATATACATGTCGCTCACCCCACACACAAACTGCGTAACTTGCGCCTCTCCCCATTCACACACTCCTAATTTCCTCAGGGTAGCGGGTAGAGACTCGTCTATAAACCCAATAGGTGATAGTCCTACTTCAGGTATGCGACCCTGCCCACGCGAGCCTTGGCATATCTACTAAGTCCAAACAGTAGATACCACTGTCCTTTCCTACTAACCCTGTTTAAACAAATTCCCTTATTAGCACTCCCAACCAAAGGGGAAGGCAACGGGAAACCACCCCTTTATTTCACCCACGAAAGTTCATGATATGAGCAATAGCTGCGAGGCCTCGGATGATGAGCTTCGCGATCCGGATTGCACCCGGCGCATCTTCTCGTCCGGGGAGGAATGTGTGAAATCAGTTACCGGGCATGTAGAAAAACAAAAACTTAATAACCTCAAACCATACAACATAGCTACATGGAATGTCCGTGGTCTTTTACAACCGGGCAAACAAGCTATTCTGGAGAAGGAACTGGAACGAACCAATATCTCTGTGGCCGGGCTCTCTGAACTTCACTTCCGCAACGAGGGGCACTACATAACTAATTTGGGACATTTCATGTGCTTTTCCGTCAACACTAACAAAAGTATCAATGGTGTTGGCTTCTGGGTTTCAAAATCTCTTTCTCCCTATATACTGGGATATCAAGCTATCAGTGATCGTATAATTTCCTTAAAACTAAATGGATCTCCCTCTATTGTACATTTGATTCAGGTCTATGCGCCTACCTCAACTGCTGATGATGATACAACTGAATCTTTTTTCAACGAGCTGGAATCATATCTGCAAAATATCCCAAATAAAGAAATCGCTATCATCATGGGTGATTTAAACTCAAAAATCGGTGTTACTATGGCTGACGAACATATACGAAATATTGTGGGTAGATATGGAATAGGTGAACGCAATTTAAGGGGAGACCGCCTTATCCAGTTCTGCGTTGACAATGACTTGACAATAATGAACTCTATGTATAGGCACCACCCCAGAAGATTGTACACTTGGATCTCACCTAACGGACGACACCGAAATCAGATCGATTACATAATGATTAAACATCGCTGGAAAACATCTATTAGCCAATGTAAAACACGACCTAGCGCTGACTGCGGCTCTGACCACCAACTTCTTGTTGCAACGCTAAAGCAAAAATTCAAGGCATGTGCTAGGATCCGAAACAAGAGGATATCAAAAATAAAAGATACACAACAATTTAAAATCCAATGTAATGAAAGATTCGAAAATATTTTACCAACTATCGTCACTCATGATTCCGAAAAGATTTGGTTATCTTTTAAAAATACCTTGATACAGACCTTGACCGACTGCGAGGCACAGTCTAATGCCGTCTCAACCGGACCAAAAAAAGTGTGGATGTCTGCAGATACTTTTGACCTCGTTGAAGAACGTAGAAAACTTAAAATTGCTGGAATCGAGAACCCTCTCAGGAATTCCCAGTACCGACAGCTATCTAGAGCTATTCAGGCTGCTTGTAGACGAGACAAAAACAAGCATATAGAGAAAATCTGCAGAGAAATTCAACTACACGCCGACACAAATAACACCAAAGAACTCTTTGATAAAGTCAGACAACTCACACGTAAATTCAAGCAGAAATCTTGGTCTATCAAAGATGATGAAGGTAATGTACAGACGGATTTGGACAAGGTTATTGATGTTTGGAGGGCGTATTGTAAGTCTTTATACGCCAATACGGACCAGATGCCAGCGGACGCCCCGTTTGTACCTGACTGCCAGACCTCCACTTTCTATTCTCCTTCAACAGAGACACACCACACTAGTTTTGAGTCTGAACCTGACATACTTTTTTCCGAGGTGGAATTCGCTTTAAAAAGACTTAAGTTAAACAAAGCAGCAGGATATGATCTCATTACTGCAGACGTCTTGAAGCATCTTCCGGAATGTGAAGTGAAAATATTACATCGATTGTGCAATGAAATATGGCACACAGGCGTCTGGCCTGAGGATTGGAGAAAGGCCATAATCATACCTCTTCATAAGAAAGGTTCAACAAATAATTGTAACAACTACAGGCTATTAGCTCTAATATCACACGCCAGTAAGGTGATCCTCTACATACTGCAACGGCGTCTAGAAAACTTCATAAGTTGGCAAATAGCACCTGAGCAGGCTGGATTTGTAAAGGGCAGAGGTACTAGAGAACAAATCCTTAATGTACGAAACATCATAGAAAAGGCCAGAGAATACCAGATCCCGATATTTATATGTTTCGTCGATTATACAAAGGCCTTTGATAATGTTAGATGGGACAAACTATGGAACATATTGACGACAATGGGTGTACCTAAACACTTGACTCACCTTATTAGCAAACTGTATCAAGATAACCTGGCATATATTCGAATGGACGGATATCTGTCTGACAAATGCACTTTGGAGAAGGGAGTACGCCAAGGATGCGTTTTATCTCCCTTATTATTTAACATCTATTCGGAGTTCATAATGCGCAGAGTTTTGGATGGTTGGGAGGGAGGAGTAAACCTAGGTGGTGTTAAGATATCTAACTTGCGTTTCGCAGACGACACTACACTTCTAGCTTCTACTCCAGAAGAAATTACTAAATTATTAAAAAAACTCGAGGTAGAAAGTGCTAAATTTGGACTCATGGTTAACTACAACAAAACCAAAATCATGGTTATTGATCGCCAACAACAGTTTCCTGAAACCCAAACTATTGCGGGATGCGAGGTAGTCTCATCTATGATATATCTTGGAGCTCTAGTAAACAACACAGGCAGTTGTGAATCCGAAATTAGAAGACGCATTCACTAGCAAGAGCAGCAATGAGTGAACTAAACGGGGTCTGGCGTGATCGTCACATTACTATGACAAACAAAAAGAGACTCGTTTCAACTCTGGTCTTTTCCATATTTTACTATGCATGCGAGACATGGACAGTCAAAGAATCAGATCGACGACGTATAGACGCCTTTGAAATGTGGACATGGAGACGCCTGCTTCGAATTCCATGGACGGCTCGCCGTACAAATATCTCGGTTCTGGATGAAATTAAACCGGATCAGCGTCTCTCTAGTACCGTTTACTCTAGGATTTTAAAGTTCTTTGGCCATATCCGACGCATTTTGAAAATATCATGGATGGATCGCAAAACAAACGAACAAGTTCTCGAACAACTAGGAAAACAATGCGAAGTTTTAAATTCCATAAAGATCAGGAAATTGGAATACTTGGGGCACATCATGAGAGGTGAAAAGTACGAACTACTAAGGAACATAATGCAGGGTAAAATCAAAGGTAGAAGAAGCGTAGGAAGACGTAAAATCTCGTGGCTACGCAATCTCCGTGAGTGGTTTGGATGCAGTTCAATTGAACTATTCAGGCGAGTAACCAATAAAATTATAATTGCCAGAATGATTTCCAATCTCCGATAGGAGTGGAACTTGATGAAGAAGAAGAAGGCCATATCCATCGAAGTGATCACAAAATGGAGCGGTTGGTGGTCCAAGGAAGGGCCTCAGACTCAACGCCAACGCGGAAGATCTCCACAGCGATGGGCGGACATTACTAAAAAGCTTCTCAATAAACTGTATACTGAGGCAATACATATAACCACAACACATCTACTAAGATGTTAATGACTGTGATGATGATGAAGGTGCAAGACGATTTATGTGAACTACTTTTGGTTTACCTTTCGGCAACTTCTTAATTCGGTATATTACGTCATATATTCTCTTTTTAATTTCATACGGACCCTCCCATTGTCTTTGCAGTTTAGGAGACAAGCCACGACGACGTTGTGAGAATCATATTGATCTTTCATTCTGTCACTGGCTAACTGGATGTGTTGTCTGGCAAGTTCATGAATGTTGTTCATTCTTAACTTTAGGCGGTCGACATAATCTTCGCTTGCAACATATTTTTCAGAAGGTCTGCAGCCAAACTCTAGGTCGCAGGGCAAACGAACTTCACGACCTAACATCAGGCAGGTTGGAGTCTGGCCCGTAGTTTCATTCACGGCCGAGCGGTAGGCCATTAGGAATAAATGAATGTGCTGGTCCCAATCTCTTTGATGTTCTGATATAACTTTGGACAGGTGTTTACCCATCGTTCGGTTCATTCTCTCGACCATTCCATCTGATTGAGGATGAAGGGGTGTCGTTCTAGTCTTATTGACATGAATCAATTTACAAACGTTTTGGAAAAGGTTTGACTCGAAGTTTCGCCCTTGGTCGGAGTGGATCTCCAAGGGAACACCAAATCGACTAAAGAATTCTTTAACCAGTACCTCTGCAACGGTAGCAGCTTCTTGATTTGGTAGCGCATAGGCCTCAGTCCATTTCATAAAATAATCCATGGCTACAAGGATATATTTATTTCCATCATTTGTCTCTGGAAGTGGATCTGCAATATTGATTGCTACTCGTTCCATAGGACTTCCAACATTGTACTGTTTCATGGGTGCCCTCTTTTTACCAACTGGAGCATTACTGGTTGCACACAGTTCACATTTTCGGCACCATCTTCTTACATCATCTTTACAGTTCACCCAATAGAACCGTTCTCGAACCTTTTGCAGAGTCTTCGTAATACCAAAGTGTCTACCTGATGCACCGTCATGTAACTGACGCAATACTTCTGACACTTTACTTTTAGGTACAATCAACTTAAGCTTAGATTCTGTACCATCATCGTTCTCAAAGGTTCTATAAAGAAGATCATCTTTCAGCAATAGGCAATTCCATTGGCTCCAGTAACACTTGACTTCTGAACTACATACACTAATGTCTTGCCAAGAAGGTCTTTCACTTCGACGCATCCAATCCAGTACTCTTTTTATACATGGATCATCTGCTTGAGCGTCTTGTAGCTGTTGAGGCTGCCATTGATCATTAATGACGGTGGTTCGTCTCACGGGGCAAAGTCGTTCTTCTAATTTAAGACAGTGATTACAATTTGCACTGCACGGCCGTCTCGAAAGGGCATCAGCATTTAAATGAACTCTTCCAGCCCTGTGTTCGATGTCGTAATCATATTCTTGTAATCGTTCTAACCATCTTGCCATCTGGCCCTCTGGATTACGGAATTGTAGGAGCCATTTTAGAGCAGCGTGATCCGTGCGAAGAAACTTTCTGCCATACAAGTATTTATGGAAATGCTCGCAAGCCTTTACTACGCCTAGAAATTCTCTCCTGGTAACGCAATAGTTTCTTTCTGGTTTCGACAAGACTTTGCTAAAGTAAGCGATGACTTTCTACTGCCCATTTTGGATTTGGGAGAGAACAGCTCCTACTGCACTGTTGCTTGCATCGGTGTCCAACACAAATTTTTCTGCCTGTTTAGGGTAGCTTAAAATCGGTGCGCTAATCAGAGCCATTTGTAAGTGTTCGAAAGCTCTTTGACACTCTTCACTCCATGTATATTCTTTGCCTTCTTCTGTCAACTTGGTTAGTGGCTTGGAGATGTTGGCGAAACCTTTGACAAAACGTCGGTAATATGTGCATAGGCCAAGAAAACTTCTAATTTCATGTTTATCTCTTGGTACTGGCCAATCCTTAATTGCTGCACGTTTTTCAGGATCAGCTGTTACACCATTACTTGCTACAATATGTCCCAAGTACTTCACTTCTCTTCGAAACAAGTGACATTTCTTCGGACTCAACTTTAAATTCGCTGCCCGCAATCGTTGAAAGACTTTGGTCAGATTATTGGCATGTTCATCGAAGGATCTTCCAACTACAATTACATCATCCAAATAAACCAGGCATGTTTTCCATGTTAGACCTCTTAAAACTGCCTCCATTAATCTTTCAAATGTGGCCGGAGCATTACATAAACCAAAGGGCATAACTGTGAACTGCCAAAGCCCTGACCCTATCGAGAATGCGGTTTCCTCACGATCAGCTGGCTCCATGTCTACTTGCCAATATTCACTTTTCAGATCGAGTGATATTCATCTCTTTTCGCAAATGGAAGTCGTCTAGGTTGTTGTCTGATTGGCTGAGCGTCTCCGGTATTAATTTTATGCTTTAGTATGCTTGTTTTGCCATTATCCTTCTTATCAATGGCAAAAAAATCTTGAAATTCTATCAGCATAGATTTCACTTTTTTAGTTCGTTCATCATCAACACCTTGGCACGTTTTAATCATCGTCTCTACAAGCTCCTTTGGATACTTAGATTTCAACGGTTTCTCATTAGTACTCATGGAACAAATCGAAGCCACGGGAACACACTGTCCGATCAAAGTTCTTTTACTTAACTTAATATCAGTTTTGACATTCAATACAGCCCCAACTTTCCGTAGTAAATCCATCCCCAATATGAACTCGTCAGAGATCTCTGCAATTAATACTCGATGTTTCACTGTGGTCTGGCTAATGGATACTGACATATTAGCCTCGCCATATGTATTAATTATCTCACCAGTTGCTGTTCTAAGCTTTACTGTTGCAGGCGATAATTTAAGATGGTCTCGTACTACTTCTGGCCGTGCTATAGTTCTTGTTGCACCTGTATATAAAAACCTGTTGCACCTGTAAAAACGATATACATTTATTATTAATACGACCTTCGATGTACAAGTTATGAATTCCACCGGAGGACGTAATGTTTACAGTTACTATGGGGGCTGGGTTTCTCGAGGTCGGCAATTGCCCCTTAGTGTCGATACGTTCTAGTTTTCCGACTGTTGTATCATTTTCTTGCAATTACGGCGAATGTGACCTTCTTCTTCTTCAAGTGCCGTCTCCATTAATGGAGGTTAGCGGTTATGGTGGCAAACGTTTGTCTATCTTCAGCTGCTCTTAAGAGTTCCTCAAATCCAAGTCCAATGTGACCTACTGTAGCGTTTACGCTACTGATTAAATCGACATTTCCCCACTCACGCGCTGTTATCGCTTGGAAAGGAAGATCGATTTTGTGCGGAAGCGGAACGATCAGTTTTGCTCAGAACTCATACGCAGCCACGTCAAACCGGTGAAATTTTTCACCTTCAAAGTGACGGAATTGGAGCAAGAAAAATAATTTGGGGAAGAATATAATTCATTAAAAATAAAAATAAGTAATTTGTATAATAAAATCAATATTCATTTATAAGAGTTCCACATAAAAGGAAGATTTTTTTGGCGTGCTGCAGCTCCATATTCCGTCACGTGAAAATATTTATTTCACTTCACTTGAGGATATTCTCTTCAGAATATTCCCTCAAGGACTAGTAACTAAATTCCTGAAAACTAATTAGCAACTTCTCTCCTGGATTTTGCGGTCACTCCAGATAGACCAGTGACTGGTTTTGTGCACAGACTCCCCTGGGTTTGTCCTTACAGCCACAAACTGATGTAACCGTGCCAAGAGGAATTTTCCTATGGACTTATGGGGCTGTAAAGATAAGTTGTTTGACTGTGTAATTTTTTTTGTTACTACCTATTTTGTTACTATGTATTATTTGTTACTATATATCTAACTCATCATATGCATATGATAAGGTGAATACCTTTTGTGATAATTTAATTTTTGATAATCTAATTTTAAAATATTGGGGAGAAGAGAATACATTACATGTTTTTATTGGGTTTTTAAATAGAATATACAGAGTCTGACCAAACTCACTTTTTTTTGGATATAATATTTTTGTTAATATAATACAATTTGATATTGAGAGGGACATAAATTTAATGTGGTTTGTTTTTAAATATTATATAATGAGTATGGAACAACTCACTTTTTGGATGTAATATATATTTAATATAATTGTAATAGAGATTTATCAAGTTTGATATCTTTACAATATTGTCATTAGTACCTCATTTTAGTAGAACTAATTTAAATTTAAATGACTACCTTTTTGTTTTAAGACTTAGGCTACCCTACGGACTATTCTTGTTGTATACTAATATTTCATATTTTATTTGGCCAGTGGTAGTGACTATTCATTTGTTGAGGGGCTATTAGGTCCTATTGTATCTGTACACCATCCACTACCACTGTTATTTGGCTTTGCATTATATGTAAATTGTTTATACACATATACCTATATACCTTTTTTATAAATATATTTATTGTTACTATTTTGAGTTTTATTTCAGTTCTACTAACCAGTATATAACATAGCAAAACAAGATTAGTATTTAGTATTTTTGTATTTCAAAGTATTATCTCCAGATTCATTTGTTACTTCAAAATCTCAACTATCGTTGAGTTGGCGCCCTTCTTTTCTCTTCTTATTGTTCTCTTTCTATAAATTTATTCCCAGTGACCTTCTTCAGTTGTATCACGTTTGATATTAACCGGTCTCATTTCTTTCTTGTCTCATTAGCTCATTATCTCTTGTTATTGTTGTTTATATCTTTAAAGCCACAATCCAGTGCATTGAAGCTAGCCCGAACACTCACTTGAGATTTAGTGTCTCTTTGGCCATTTAAATTTGTTCCTCTGAGCTTAGCCCTATTTTTAGTATTTTTTTTCATCACTTCTCTTTCAGTTCTTCTGAAATTTGGAAGTTCTACACTTCCAAAAACCCAATACTCCCGGAGTATTGAGCGTTTCAATTGGCTAGACCCAACGTGTGGCTTCTTTTCCACTTCTGGCTTAAAAAAAATATATATATATATCTCCTTTAACTTTTGATTTTGATCTTGGGTTGTTGTGGTTTTCACTGGTTGTGCTTTTAGATTTTTATTTTAACGTTTAGTTTTGTTTTTCAATTTTTTTTTGGACATTACCTTATATCTATATCTTAAATTGACTTGTTTTTGCTATATACTGTGTAGACTGAATAAATTGCTTTGTTTTTGATTGATTAAATAACAATTTAGATTAATAATAAATTAATTAAAAATTTAAATAACTAAAGTTAACTATTTCACATATTTTACAAGTCCGGAGTAGCCAATAAGTTGAGTCACTACCTCGAAATAACAGTTTTGAAATTTTAGGTTCCTTAGGGTGTTGTAGCAGTATATGTCATTGGATTTCATAACTGGACCAAAGCAATTAAACATTACTGGTATTGGTATCCCTTCAGAATATTAATTTGGAGTCAGAGAGTAAGTTAAACTTTCCCTACTTTTACTCATTCTCTTGTATATTTCTCAGTTGTGTAATATGTCTGCGTTCAAGGTAGAACATCTGTTAGCTCCTAAATTAGAGTATGAGTTGAGAGTCGGTACTCCAACTGTCCAAATAGATGACTGGTATCGAAAAATGTTTTATGATGTACAGAATGTACCAGGAAATTTCCCGATTTTAAAGTTGAACATGGTGTTTTGTATAAACATGTCTTAAGTTCCATAGATTCCCTTACTGGAATGTCGGATTGGAAGATAGTCGTTCCAACTCCTAATAGAGCAGAGGTTTTGGCCACTTTTCATGTCCATCCTACTGCAGCTCATTTTGGTTTCTACAAAACCTTTCCGTCGAATATCTGAACTTTATTACTGGCCGAAGATGAGTCAAACTGTACGTAGCTATATCTCTTAATGCAAATCTGTGCTACATGCAAACCGACAAATCTTCCCCAACCAGGTTTAATGGGTAGTTATCGACGGATTGATTTTCCATTTCAACTTCATATCGTTACATCTCATTGATCCCCTATCACTTCTGCACCAGTTTGGTTGTTGAAGATCTGATTGTCTATTTTGTTTACCTGGCAAAAACCCATAAGATGTTGTGCTATTTTGCCTTCTATTTTTTTTTATCTTATCTTAATGTTGGTTATTATCTTGGTTTATGGACTTGCTAATTTTGTTGTTTGTTTTCTCTCAAAAGTCCAACTGCATATCATAGGAGTACAGGATGGATATATGGAATTTCCCCATCTTGAGTTCTGAATTAAATAGATGTTTACAGAGATAATTAGGAAACACTTTAACATTTTCTTTTATTGATGTTTGCACAGGCTCGTACGTAGACTATGGCCATAAAGCTTATGCATTCATATTCACTTACTGTGTCGGTGTTTTAGCGTGGGTTCAGGATTGATCACCCTGGATGTGTGCCCTCACTTGGCTCAGAAATATATCAATACATATTAGTTGTTCCTTGAGTGTCTCTTAGGTTGAAATTAGAATGGGTCATTTAGAATTGGATCGTTCTGATATTCAGCAGTAAGTCTGTTTAACTTAGTTTGTTATCTCCTATGTTACTATCTTCTCAAAGTATTTGAGTTTTAACATATCTTATTGTATACTGTTTGTTTACCTGTCTCTCTACTAGTGATATGGATGGGTAGATGTGAGTTATCTTTACCTGTATCTTAATTGAGTTTATCTTTACCTTGAGTTTATCTCGTATCTTTACCTTGAGTTTATCTCGTATCTTGACTGAGTTTATCTCGTACCTTTACCTTGAGTGTATCTTTATCTTTACCTCAATTGAGTTTATCTCGTACCTTTACCTTAATTGGTTTATCTTGTACCTTTACCTTAAGTTAGTTATCTTTACCTTTACCTGGATAAGTTTATTTCTTATCTATATCTTATGAATATATATCTTAGCTTTATCTTGATTATAGAGTCCTAAAAATCTGTCCTTTACTGTTCTTGTCGTGAGTAAAGAATTGGAACACGTCAATAGTACAGTTTAGGTATTACAGTTAGGATCTCTTTTATCTTTCCTTCTACCAAGTGTATAGCTGGTAGAAGCGAGTTTTGTGCATATCCTCTACCATGAGTAGATCTGGCCGTGCAATTATCTTTTACCTTTTGTGCATATCCTTTACTATGAGTTGGGATTGCAGTTATCTTACTTACCTTTTTTTAGCATACCCTATACCATGAGTATAGTGGGCTTGCTAGTATCTAAGGCACTAACAACCTTTACCGATTGTGTGCTTTCCTACCGCTGCTAGAGCAAGTAGGTGTATTGTATTATCTTTTACTTTGAATTTTCAATATGTTGTTGATATCCCGAACCATATATATGTTTAGGTTTTGTAGTTTCAACTAGTTCTGAGTAATTAGACCCTCATTGAACTCTATGGTGACGAATAGAATCTGGTCGCTCTAGTATCAACGTTGGGTAAAGTTCATAGGACTTTGTTTGAATTTCGTTGTTATGAATGGTTCTTGGAGATATTGTGTTAGGGGTTGTTAATACACATCTATAATGTAGTTTTAACGAATGGTTGTTTTTACAAATACTTGAGAATGTAGATAAGTAGTGTTAAAAGTTAACTTGGTCTGTAATGTTATAGAATTAAACTTAAAATGTAAATATTTTTTTTTATCTTTGGTTTTTACTAAATTAACATACATTTTCTCATTAAAAGGAAAAAAAATGTATGACTTCATCTCATATTCTTCGTTCCATATTTTTATTTCGTCCTTGATTTTGTTCCAATTCCTGAGCAAATGGTTGACTGGTGACGAAAATGTTCAATTTTAACGTATCAACGTTCATTGTCAGTGTTAGATCGTTCTGCCACAAAAAAAAAAAAAAAAAAAAAAAAAAAAAAAAAAAAAAAAAAAAAAAAGTTCCTAAAGTTCCTTTTTTTTTGCTGGAGATGAGGGAGAATGTAGCGTTTACGCTACTGATTAACCCCTTTAGAAATGTTTATTACCCGCCTACGATCGATTTTAAATCGACATTTCCCCACTCACGCGCTGTTATCGCTTGGAAAGGAAGATCGATTTTGTGCGGAAGCGGAACGATCAGTTTTGGTCAGAACTCATACGCAGCCACGTCAAACCGGTGAAATTTTTCACCTTCAAAGTGACGGAATTGGAGCAAGAAAAATAATTTGGAGAAGAATATAATTCATTAAAAATAAAAATAAGTAATTTGTATAATAAAATCAATATTCATTTATAAGAGTTCCACATAAAAGGAAGATTTTTTTGGCGTGCTGCAGCTTCATATTCCGTCACGTGAAAATATTAATTTCACTTCACTTGAGGATATTCTCTTCAGAATATTCCCTCAAGGACTAGTAACTAAATTCCTGAAACTAATTAGCAACTTCTCTCCTGGATTTTGCGGTCACTCCAGATAGACCAGTGACTGGTTTTGTGCACAGACTCCCCTGGGTTTGTCCTTACAGCCACAAACTGATGTAACCGTGCCAAGAGGAATTTTCCTATGGACTTATGGGGCTGTAAAGATAAGTTGTTTGACTGTGTAATTTTTTTTGTTACTACCTATTTTGTTACTATGTATTATTTGTTACTATATATCTAACTCATCATATGCATATGATAAGGTGAATACCTTTTGTGATAATTTAATTTTTGATAATCTAATTTTAAAATATTGGGGAGAAGAGAATACATTACATGTTTTTATTGGGTTTTTAAATAGAATATACAGAGTCTGACCAAACTCACTTTTTTTTGGATATAATATTTTTGTTAATATAATACAATTTGATATTGAGAGGGACATAAATTTAATGTGGTTTGTTTTTAAATATTATATAATGAGTATGGAACAACTCACTTTTTGGAGGTAATATATATTTAATATAATTGTAATAGAGATTTATCAAGTTTGATATCTTTACAATATTGTCATTAGTACCTCATTTTAGTAGAACTAATTTAAATTTAAATGACTACCTTTTTGTTTTAAGACTTAGGCTACCCTACGGACTATTCTTGTTGTATACTAATATTTCATATTTTATTTGGCCAGTGGTAGTGACTATTCATTTGTTGAGGGGCTATTAGGTCCTATTGTATCTGTACACCATCCACTACCACTGTTATTTGGCTTTGTATTATATGTAAATTGTTTATACACATATACCTATATACCTTTTTTATAAATATATTTATTGTTACTATTTTGAGTTTTATTTCAGTTCTACTAACCAGTATATAACATAGCAAAACAAGATTAGTATTTAGTATTTTTGTATTTCAGAGTATTATCTCCAGATTCATTTGTTACTTCAAAATCTCAACTATCGTTGAGTTGGCGCCCTTCTTTTCTCTTCTTATTGTTCTCTTTCTATAAATTTATTCCCAGTGACCTTCTTCAGTTGTATCACGTTTGATATTAACCGGTCTCATTTCTTTCTTGTCTCATTAGCTCATTATCTCTTGTTATTGTTGTTTATATCTTTAAAGCCACAATCCAGTGCATTGAAGCTAGCCCGAACACTCACTTGAGATTTAGTGTCTCTTTGGCCATTTAAATTTGTTCCTCTGAGCTTAGCCCTATTTTTAGTATTTTTTTTCATCACTTCTCTTTCAGTTCTTCTGAAATTTGGAAGTTCTACACTTCCAAAAACCCAATACTCCCGGAGTATTGAGCGTTTCACTACGTCACCACAATTCCAACATCTGGGCTCGCGTCTCTTCGGCATCGTGTTAGGAACTATTTTTCGTACCATTTCTTCTAGACGTTCATCGTTTGGTTCGTCGCCTTCTTCAATGGTTCTTACTCGATGGCTCCGTGAAGTTTGACTAGCTGTTTCATGTTCTAAGGCAATAGCGAGCGCTTCATCTAGAACTTTCGGTCTTGCTAGTCGTAAAGCTTTCTGTAATTCACTTTCTTTTAACCCATTGACGAAGGTATCTACGGCAATTTCTTCCAAAATGTTGTCTGGTACCTCCGGATAAGCCAACCGCACTATACGGGCAACATCTGCTTCAAACTCTTGCAAATTCTCATTGGTCGTTGAGTTCTACTTCTTAGTTGCGCCTTGTAGACCTGTTGTAGATGGGGATCTCCGTAACGTTTGTCTAGTCGAGTGAACAAGGTCTGGTAACATTTTTCTTGACCCTTAGGAATTGATCTTAGGATATCTGCAGCATCACCTCGTAAAGCAGCAGTCAAGGAAACAGCTTTTTCTTGTTCTGTCCAATGATTGACTGTTGCAATAGCTTCAAATTGTCTAAGGTATATAGACCAAGAGGACTTTCCATCAAATGGTGGCAATTTGAATCTCATATGATGTGTCGTTTCGTCTCTCGGTGATTCTTCTTTTACTACCGGATCTAAAGCTACCGTATTAATTGGTGGTAGCACTTTCGTGTTAGTTATCATGGTCTTTAATTGTTTGATCATCTCTTCTACTTTATCGAATGTTTTAGAGACTTCTTCAAACTTCTCACTGTTCTGAATACATACTTCGTCGAATCTTCTAGACATATTTTCGAATTTCTTGTCGTTTTGTCTAGCTGTTTCTTTAATAATTTGAGACGTTTCATTGAATCTTTCACCTTTTTTTTTAAGATTCTTTAATCATTTGAGACGTTTCATCGAATCTTTTGGAAACAGTCTCGAATTTATCATCATTTTTTTTTTCGAAGATTCTTCAATCATTTGTGACGCATTTTTTATTTTTGTTAAAACTGCTTCCTCTGCTGACTGGAACTGGAATATCTCTGGGTCGTCTCCATTCTTGTCGAGAACAGTCTTCAGTCGTTCTTGGAGTATCTTCTTGGACCCGCTGCAGTCTTCATCGCGTTCTTCTAGTTGCTCACGCACCTGTTTCACTGAAAGTTCTACTAGCAGCATCTTTGGTCAGGCACACACGTACTTTTTAAATGTTCTTTCGTACAACGATCACTACCGAACAACGCGGATGTTCCCGACGAACACTACTTTTCAAAAGTTCAAAAGTCTTTTCGTTTTCAAAGTCACTGCTGAATTTATTTTTTAATAAATCAATTATTGTCCTCACACTGTGACACCAATTGTAGCGAGAATAAATAAAACGAGCGGTTCGAATTTATATAAATATATTTATTTATAACTTTACAGTTCGGTGTCCTCTTATCAACTAAACTTTCTAATTTCGTTACCTATATATACCAAAGTTACTATGTTCGAGAATATTCAGTAGTAGTGCCATCTCTAATTCGTTATCTGACGACGGGTGGAATTTTACAGCGCTTCATATATGACCGGTAAATATATATATATATATATATATATAATATATATATATATATATATATATATATATATATATATATATATATATATTATTTATATATATATATATACTTCTAGCAGTTAATGTGGGCTCCGTACTAAAACGGTATTATACTAACTCCAGGAGAATATACGCCGTGTATATTATTATCTGAGTAGCGCTTTATGTAGACTCCGACCAACACGTCGGATCAAGTGGACTCCGTAACTAGATAAAACATTTTTGGGGTCCGTATACAGCTTTTAGCGTACACAACTAAGCTCCTGCGATGTTGCCAGTAGTTGTATTAGTCGTAGATTTTCAAATTTTAGAGCAGGTACATTTTAGAACTTAAAATTTATTTAAATATCCACCAGGTTAGTCATCGAGGAATTCCAAGAATATTTGGCTACTGTTTTTAAATATATTATAATATAAATTGTTAATATAATTTTATTTTATTTTTATGTTTAATAAGCACTTTGATAATTTAAATTACTTGCTCTAATTATTTTCAAACTTTAGTATCCATTATAAACTTATTAACGCTAATATATAGCATGATTTTATAGCATTCCAATATTTTAGCTATGGATTAAATCCGAATAGCGTTTTGATATTACTTTACTTTCTCGGAGACATTATATTGTACCACAAGGATCTTATTAAATTACCAAAACCTTCCTTTCATATTTTATTCACTTATAAGGGAGAGCACTAACATCAGTAAGATAATAAGGCGTACCTATAGTTCTGGGCAGCTTAATAGAAAACTTGAATGTAGCAATTTTATTGGTTTCGGGACTGCTAACTGGATTGGGGAAGCAGGATATCAGCATTAAGTTAATGCATATAGGAATTGTTGCTTGACGGTTGAAATATCAAATACCAGAAGGCACGACGGTAGCAGTCTGAGAAAGCAAAGCAAAACAACTTAACTATTATTAGACAATATCATATTTCCTAATAAACTAATATTCACTTTATAACGGGACAAAAAGATATCGAAACAGTATGTACATACCAACGGGTTTCCTATGTCGGCATCCAGCAAAATTGTTGTAATATTGATACGGGAAACAAAAACCTTGAGAGAGAAATTGGCCCCAAGAAACTCTGCCTTAATAAACAGTCGAATAAATTACAGATTCTCGATTTAAATAGTCAAAAAAATTAAGAACAATTTATTAAAATAGAAACAGCCCCGATTTACGATGTAATCCATTAACGGCCCAAGGTACAAAGCAGCTCCTAGTTATGCTGATGATTACATCTATAAATATGTAAACGACATACTGAACAAAGTCCAGAGAGCACGAAAAAAGTTTCAAGTAAAATCAACGAAGTGAAAACCAAATACCAGCGCATAAACATAAGAGACCGTCAGTAAATCTAGATACAACGTTAAAGTCAACAATTTCAATTTCGAAAGTATGGAATACATTAAATATCTTAGAACAATAATCGCAGTTGGTAATACTACCACTGAAGGAGTTTAGAGCATAATACAAGCTTTAGACCTATTTTTATGTACGGATGCGAATCATTACAATGACTAAAACAAATAAAAAAATACTTCAAATATTGATAGATAATTGATAGTGAATAAGCACATCTATAGATAAGAGTGAACAGATCATACAAGGTGGATAGCAAGGATTTCGGATTGGAGCCCAATAGGAAGGAGAAAAAGAGGTAGACCCCGAAGATCATGGAGGGATGAAGTGGACGAGGCCATGGAAAAACGAGACCTTAGAGATAGAGAATTAGAGAACAGAGAGGACTGGAGACGTTGGCTGAAAGAAGGAAGGCGGCGACAGCTGTAAAAATCCTTATATAGATAGATAGATAGATAGATAGATAAGAATGAATAACATGCGGAACAAAAGAAACTGTGTATAAACTTGAAATTTCAGAAATAATAATTAAATGAATTAATGTAAATCGTAGGAAAAGAAATAAGAGGAGCCATGACACAGTAAAAAACTAGAAATCTTATGGAAAAATACAATAAACTATTACATTTGCTCTTTAGCACCGTGAGAAGATCAAAATACAAATCTGCATACATAATTATATTAAAGAAAAGTTAATAAAAACTTCTGTTCGTCAGCAGCCAGAGAAATGACACATTATAATATATTGAATAATGCTTTTAGCATAAAAAAAACGGTGTTATAGTCAATAACAAGAAAACCAAATAAAAGTTCATTAACAGACAAAAGGTATGATATAGAATGAAGCATTAATGTAACAATAAAACCATATACTTTTGAAGGATTGGAGCTATTTAGATATTGCTGATAACTTTGTCACATAAAAGATAAAAGCGAAAATGCATGTAGCAAACCATAGACATATAGTACAAATAGACTGAATACTGCCATACATTCACGTTTCCGCAATGCGGCAGAGAAAACTGACGAAAAGCAATATCGGTATCTTTTTCTAATGGGACGGGTTTATCGACCACGTGACCTTCTCATTGGTCATTTAGGTCACGCGTTCGATAAACCTGGCAAATTAGAAAGAGATGCAGGGACTGCTTTTCGACAGTTTTCTCTGTCGCACTGAGGAAACGGACCTGTATTGCAACAGTCAGTCTATTTGTATTTTATGTATATGTTGCAAACTGATATGCTCATATCACTATTAAATCTACAAAAAGAAGAAACTGCAATATAAACAAAATTTGTTTAGTACGTGTCTATAGAAAAGAACTCTAAAAAAGAATTTGGAGATAGAAACGTCAACTACATGTGTAATATAAAAATCAAATTTATTCTTTTAACCAAAATGTTCACACCAAGTTTTAATGTATTTAAATATCCGGTAGCTCAAACTACTTGTATGCTATAATAGTATTCAGTAATCCATCTAAATATGTCTGACTTTATTTTTTTTTTAATTTTTTGGATAGAATGAAAGAAATATGCCACAATATGTACTACATATGTTATTTGACGCTTCAATGTTCAAATAGGAGTTTGTTCCTAAAAATGTACAATATTATTTTTACAAGGTATTACGTATAAGATGTTATTTATGTTTTTACTTTATCTAGTTGGTCATAATAATCAATTAGTTCGCGGTTGTTTTGCACTCTGTATTGATTTGTAATATTATCGATAACAGGTTTATATATTTCTCTACTAATTCTTCTTTCTGCGATGCTCAATCGGCTCTTATTTTGTTTTTTCGTCGTCCATGTTTCATGTTTTAATTCTCCCCGTATAATTAGCCCATTAACAGAAAGTCATTCCATCCAATAAGAGTGGAGGCTGCTCAGTCATCAAAGACAATCATTATATCCAGTAAGGATGAAGACTGCTTAGTCATCAAAGACAGTCGTTCTATCCAGTAGGGGTGAAGGCTGCCTAGTCGTCGAAGAGAGAAGTGCTATCTGCCAAACAAGAGAGTCGTGTCTTGGTTAAGGGGTAGCTGCCATTTGCGCTATCGCCGATTCTTTTGTGGTTGCTCTATGTCAAGGGGTAAGGTCAGCCTACATATCTGTTGCTAAAATTACTTCGCTGCTGTAACGAGTACCATTTACTGGTATATGAATTTTGTTACGAATTTATCTTATGTGCTAAACTCTAATAAATCTTTTACTGCGAATTAAAAAACATGTTTTAACCTTTACGTTTATCTAAATAAATATTTACTATATTGTATAATAGTTGTTTATTATGTTTGTTTTACTATTTGTATCTCTATAGGTATAATTTAAAATATAATATTATTTGTCTTATATACAAAATCATAGGATTTGCGTTACATTGATATTTATGTGGCAATTAACTATAGAGTCATTAGTCTTTCCTGTCATATCATATTTTCCTTAATCAACAAACCATAATCAAGCGGTTTAGTTTGTGTAATACAATATCCCAACTCGTCTCATAATATTTAGTTTTCAAAACAGCTGTTACGCTAATAATTCGTTCACCTTTGTTAAAGCACTTTGGGTTATGACTACTTTTTCTTGGCTACGCAATTTTAGTTTTTAAATTACAGTATTTATTGATATTATTATGTTATTGATAGGGTATGCAAGTGTTGAGGAATAGTTTGGGATTGATATATGAGATTGTGAAATATTAGGTATTGTTGATAACTGGGTAGTTGTTATATTTTTATCTGTGTATGTAGTTTGAGAACTTGGGAATAATGTTAAGGGTGATATTTGAGATGGAGTTAATATTGATTAAGTAGGTATAGTCGAGGATTGTAAGGAAAAGGACTTCGCTGAAGATGCTGATGTGATCAGGACATCATGTGTGGAAGAGTATTAACTATTGTATTTATAGTAGTAGTTGGCACTGTTGTTGTAAAGTTCTGATTTGGATTTGTACAGAATGACCAATTTGCTACAAAATGGTCAGATTTTTTACAATAGTAACACATCTGTTTTCTAAAGATAAGAAAATACGATTAGATGTTTGATCGTGGTTTCTGACAATTGAGGGAGGAATTAATGTAGCTTTCAAAGGAAAGATAAATGTATGTCTTGGAAAGCTCAATATATATCTATATACTGGGTTTGTTGTACCTCTTCGTAAAAAATTAATTGGAGGTAATAAATTGAGGCCTAATTTTTTAAGTTTATATTCTATGAAAGTGTGATAAATACTAGGACAAACATTAGAGATCGGTAATCTTTCATTTCAACTTCATGACAGTTTTTTCTAATTCTTCACTAGCTAGGTAAATACAAATACGGTGATTTAAAATTCGTGATGAAAAAATGTATATATCTTGGTTCTATAATTTTTCACAGTGCAAGTAGATATTGGAATTTTGGAATTGAATTGATTAACGCTACAGAATATGAAGAAGTTTTATATGATGTCAATAACGTTTTTGGCCTCGACGCCACTGGACTATTAACATCATCCATTTTCGTTGTTTAATGACATCAGGTGATATAAATAATATGAATTTGTTTTGAAGTAAGTATCTAATTAGATTAAAATTCCTTACCGATTTTCTCCATTGTTATTCTCCATTGTTATTTACGGTATCACAACAATTTATTACACTTTTAATATTAACTGGATATAAATAAAAGCACAAAAACTAGGTGCGATTAGACTGGTAATTAAATAAATCTAGCTTCGACGAAGGTTCAAATCGTTGTCTCTTATTATTTTCTTTTCAAATATTCGGAGTTCTTCCTCACTTGCTTTAGTCATTTGCTATTACTCGTATCCATGTATTAAAATAGGTTTGAAATTGAAGATCTATTTGCTATCCAGATAAAATTGAAAATGAAGAATATCTATTTGCTATCCAGATTTAATCCATAGAATAAATATTGGAATGCTATAAAATAATGCTATTAGCACCAAAAAATTTGCTGATAATCAGTAAAAAACTAAATAAATGTCCGTTAACATGCAAAAAAAGATGATATAGAGTAGAGAATAATGTTACAGTAAACCCATATAATTTTAAAACATTGCAGTATTTAGTATATCGTAGATAACGTTCTCACATAAGAAATAAAAATGAATATTTAGGTAGCTAACTGATATATATATTATAACCCTTATAACACTTTTAAATCCAGAAGTCTAATAGGAATCTATAAAATCAGGATATATAAGAAGATAATTAAATCAGTGCTACTGTGTGGATATGTGACGAGAACACTGTCAAAACAATGTAACTAAAACTCAAGTAGTAATTAGATCAGGATTGCTAGAAATGTCATCAGAAGTATTTTCCAACCTATATAGGTCCGAGTACTAACCAATACCAAACGGAACTAATGCCAAGGTCAAACACATATACAAAGGTAGCAACGTCGTACAAGAAACTAAATCTCAACGCCAAAGTTGCGCTGGCTATATCCAAAGGCTCTCTAATAACTGAGTTGTCAAGCTAAATTGGAAGGATCGAGAAAAAAATGCCCTTAGGACGTCCACGAATGAAGGAGGGAAGTAACATATGGTCAGATTTAGGAATAATAAGACTACCTATATCTTATCAACACATCCCTGTTCAATCACATGCTATCCTACCTACAATCAACAACTTATTTGTTAGGGATTATCAAATCAATTACACGTAATCAAATGAACTAGACTTAAAAAAGTTATCCCAGGAAAGGCACTTTAGAAATAGGGAAATAAATTTTTACAACGTCATTTACGTGGCTGAGTTTTCAATAGTAATGAGGAGACAAAAAGAAGAAAAGGTAATAGAACCTTGTTGTGTTCTGACTATATGATGACGATGACCTTTATATAACATATAGGGAGAAAGAGAGACGAATGTCTTTGTTCAATCTAGAACTCGCTGGTTTTTCTCCATTTCGAATTGGGTTTGTATATGTATTACTATAGAAAATAAACGGAAGAGAACTATAATTATGAAATTTTATCTAAAATGTAAAATCAATAAACAAATTATATATACAAAAAGATTATATAAATCCCTAATATTCACACATTAAAATATGCCCGATAGAAGTATGTCTTCTAAAAATACAAAAAAGTAGTTATTCATAACTCAGGTGGCTTTACAAGAGGTAAACGAATGAGCATAAAAGCACAGCTGTTTTTAAAACTTAATATTATTAGACAAATTATCCATTACCGCTTGTCTATAAAATGAATCAGAAGACTATGCTAAAATATGATACGGCATGAAAAACGGCAATGTAAAGCAAATATGATGATTTTGTCACAGCATAAGAATATTGCCTCGTACTGTTATGTAGCAATTTGTTGTCACAAGTTTATAGTTTTTCGAAAAATAAACTCAGATTTAAATATTTAAACGTCAAATAAAATATAAAAACCTATTTAACCTTATTCCCAGCATTATTCTTAAACACTGACATAACGTCACAAGAAAATAATTTTAAAAAATCATTGCGAAATTCAAAATTTATATTTATATCGGTATCTCAGAAAATAATAATATTTGTATAAAGTACAGTCATATTTTAAGATAAAATCTTCAATTCAGAGCAACAAACTGAGCTCACAAATATTTATTATTTTATGTACTATGTTGTAAAATAAGTATACTCAAAACAAATAAATATTATCTACCAAGTGCTCTACTCCAGTTTAATATCTTCTTCTTCTTCTTCCTTCTTTATAAATAGGCTTAGTGCCTGTTTTACTTCGGTTTTGTGCCTCAATTGACGTTGTCTCACCATCTTTTGCTCGGTCGTCCCAATGATCTCCTTCCATTTGGCGATTTGTCTCTTGCTATTCGTACTATTCTATTTTCTGACATTCGTTCGAAGTGTTGATTCCATTCCGCTTTTTTCTTGTGGTCCACGCGTTTATTTCGTCTAAACCACATCTCGCTCGTATTTCTTCACTTCTTAATCTTTCTCTTAGAATTTAGTTTGTTATTTTTCGTAAGACTTTCATTTCTGTTGTTTCTAGCAGTCTTTGTGTTTTCGCCGTATCTGCTCTTGTTTCCGCATGTACGTGATTATCGGTCTTATTGTTGATTTTTATATCCTCAGTTTAATATCAGTTTAATATCAATGCATAAAATATTATAAAAATTTCGTCATAGTTGTAAATTTATATTACATAAAACCAAATGTAGAGCATATAGTGAAATTTGAATATCTTAGAATAACTATAACGAACGAGAACATTATTGATAAGGAAAAGCCAGGCCCATCGCTAAGAAAGTGAGAAAGCAATTGGCAAAAGCAAAGGGTACTTTGTACTAAAGTAGCCGTACTCTAAAGCATAAGCATGTCATTTTCTACTCTTTTAGTAAGTGATGGATCCGACCGTTACTTGATAAAAATTCATTTTATCTAACAATAAAAGATGTATGCATTTACACGTTATAGTTTGTAACTGAATGAGTTAAGGACGGGAGAATTGTTTGTCTCAAGTTGGCCATTCAGAATTGTGTCTTTATTTTTTAATTTGCTAATTTCCATAGATTCTACTTTTTTAGGAATGAAAATACGTAAATAGAACCTGGAATATGCATGTAACGTAACCTTTGATCTCTGAGATAAACGCAACTCTTGAACAATGGCGCCGATATATGTAGTTAAAATTTTGTACACCTATTTTAACCGTTTATTTCCTTATTATCCATATATGAGTTGTGACCGATATTATAAACTCATTTATTTTTCACAAAGAGACTCTACATATATTAACTACATTTATAACTATACAAATCTGATCGAAATATTGTCTAAAAGTAACAGTATGTAAAATTAAAATTTTTAATGAAAAGTAAAAGATTAGCTATATTTTATAGGGTTTAAAGATCGGCCAAATCGGCCTTTTTAATGCCAACTATCCTAATTATGTCTATAAATATTAGAGAAGGGAATATCCAGAGATAAAGATAGGTACTTTACTTTACTTAATTTTATCAGACATATGCGGTTAACACAAATGTGACGTATTTCTAGTGCAGGAAACACATTGATGGCCAAACATAGGCAAACAAGAAAAGAAAAACTTAAAATGAGAGGGGACAAAACCAGTCAGCTAAGGGAATCTTTCAACGGTGTTGAGCTTGGATCTGCTATCTACGTATATAATGAACAATATTACGGCTCCTGACTAAAGATATGAGCACAAAACTAATACTAAAATTTGGATCAAAAATACAACAATGGCTTGTATTGTCCGGGTATGCCTACACAACAGAAGATTTTTCGTATCATTCAATGGTAAAAATAACAGATGGAAAACGCAGAAGAACGGTCTCCTTTGGGGTAGCGTAATGGTACCTACACTGTATAATATTTACACAACCCATTCCAGTAAATACTAAGACTTTTATTATTTAGACGATACATCTATATTGTTGCACAACCAAAAACTTCTGTTGCTGAAGTATAGAAAAATCTAAATCATACTTTAAACACAATAAAAATAGACTATGAATCAATTTTAAGCAAACCTCAGAAAAAGTCAGATGTCCTGCTTTAATGTCCCTAACAGAGATGCTTTTAAAAATCTAAAACATTCAATAGTGTCATGAAATTTTTAAACTCTGGACTTGGTATAAATACCTTGAAGATAGTTTGTATCACACTTTGTCATTCATGGAACATTGTTTAAAACTAAAAGGCAAACTGAGGACCAGAAAAATAATCTCTGCAAACTTGTCAGCTAAAAATGAGAAGCATCCTTTCATCTTTAAAACGTAGACGCTTGCACTCTATGTTTCTGCTACCGAATATACCTTGCAAGTATGGATGACACCAACACATATTTAACACGTAGATTTAGCTATAAATTAGACAGCCAGGTACCTACCAAAAACAGGTATTTGGTATTATACATATCTATTACATATTGTCAATATGATCGCCAACATTCATAACGGATAGGCACATCAAGAAGAAGAAGAAGATTACATATTGTAATGCGTATGAAAAGGAGTCCGTATGAACCGTTTAAAATATATAAAATATATATATCAAGAACGCTGGCCTAAGTGCATAGTTGCCAAACTATCAGAGCTTACTTAAACCGATATACTTATAGTTCCAATATACAGTGAAAAAGATCTGAAAGACCACTATAATATATACACGTGAACTAAGCGAAATACATTTATGATACAGGGGTACTTATGAGCTCCAAAATTTTTTTAAGAATTATGAAACTATACATCTTAACGAATCGACAGAGCCAATATTATGGAATGGTCAAGTGAGCTCCGTATATCGGTGTCCACTTGACCACGGAGCTCACTTAAACCTGAATTTTAACATGGGCGGACTTCACTTTATGCCGTATATATATATATATATATATATATATATATAATATATATATATATATATATATATATATTAAATGGCCAACTATATGGCCTAGGAGACAAATTCGTTAAACTTCCCGTGCTCGAATTGGTATCACTAAAGTGTTATGATCATTTCGGCCTATCCCAGCCATCGTCAGACACTTGGGCTGATACAAATTCAAACTCGGAAAGTAAAACGAATGTCTCCCAAATCTTTACTACCGTGTAGTTAGCTTATAAAGGCGCACCCTACTTTGAAGGCCGTGAACGAAACGATATGAATAATCGTTTTCTGTATCCTTTATGCTATGCGAAATGTGTAAAGAATTAAATCTTTTAGCGAAAGCCGCTATCGCTTTATATATTAAATGGCCAACTATATGGCCTAGGAGACAAATTCGTTAAACTTCCCGTGCTCGAATTGGTATCACTAAAGTGTTATGATCATTTCGGCCTATCCCAGCCATCGTCAGACACTTGGGCTGATACAAATTCAAACTCGGAAAGTAAAACGAATGTCTCCCAAATCTTTACTACCGTGTAGTTAGCCTATAAAGGCGCCCCCTACTTTGAAGGCCGTGAACGAAACGCTATGAATAATCGTTTTCTGTATCCTTTATGCTATGTGAAATGTGTAAAGAATTAAATCTTTTAGCGAAAGCCGCTATCGCTTTATATATTAAATGGCCAACTATATGGCCTAGGAGACAAATTCGTTAAAATTCCCGTGCTCGAATTGGTATCACTAAAGTGTTATGTCCCCCCAAGTGCCCAAGTGTTATGTCAGCCCAAGTGTCTGACGATGGCTGGGATAGGCCAAAATGATCATAACACTTTAGTGATACCAATTCGAGCACGGGAAATTTAACGAATTTGTCTCCTAGGCCATATAGTTGGCCATTTAATATATAAAGCGACAGCGGCTTTCGCTAAAAGATTTAATTCTTTACACATTTCGCATAGCATAAAGGATACAGAAAACGATTATTCATATCGTTTCGTTCACGGCCTTGAAAGTAGGGGGCGCCTTTATAAGCTAACTACACGGTAGTAAAGATTTGGGAGACATTCGTTTTATTTTCCGAGTTTGAATTTGTATCAGCCCAAGTGTCTGACGATGGCTGGGATAGGCCGAAATGATCATAACACTTTAGTGATACCAATTCGAGCACGGGAAGTTTAACGAATTTGTCTCCTAGGCCATATAGTTGGCCATTTAATATATAAAGCGATAGCGGCTTTCTCTAAAAGATTTAATTCTTTACACATTTCGCATAGCATAGACGATACAGAAAACGATTATTCATATCGTTTCGTTCACGGCCTTCAAAGTAGGGGGCGCCTTTATAAGCTAACTACACGGTAGTAAAGATTTGAGAGACATTCGTTTTACTTTCCGAGTTTGAATTTGTATCAGCCCAAGTGTCTGACGATGGCTGGGATAGGCCGAAATGATCATAACACTTTAGTGATACCAATTCGAGCACGGGAAGTTTAACGAATTTGTCTCCTAGGCCATATAGTTGGCCATTTAATATATAAAGCGATAGCGGCTTTCGCTAAAAGATTTAATTCTTTACACATTTCGCATAGCATAAAGGATACAGAAAACGATTATTCATATCGTTTCGTTCACGGCCTTCAAAGTAGGGGGCGCCTTTATAAGCTAACTACACGGTAGTAAAGATTTGGGAGACATTCGTTTTATTTTCCGAGTTTGAATTTGTATCAGCCCAAGTGTCTGACGATGGCTGGGATAGGCCGAAATGATCATAACACTTTAGTGATACCAATTCGAGCACGGGAAGTTTAACGAATTTGTCTCCTAGGCCATATAGTTGGCCATTTAATATATAAAGCGATAGCGGCTTTCGCTAAAAGATTTAATTCTTTACACATTTCGCATAGCATAAAGGATACAGAAAACGATTATTCATATCGTTTCGTTCACGGCCTTCAAAGTAGGGGGCGCCTTTATAAGCTAACTACACGGTAGTAAAGATTTGGGAGACATTCGTTTTACTTTCCGAGTTTGAATTTGTATCAGCCCAAGTGTCTGACGATGGCTGGGATAGGCCGAAATGATCATAACACTTTAGTGATACCAATTCGAGCACGGGAAGTTTAACGAATTTGTCTCCTAGGCCATATAGTTGGCCATTTAATATATAAAGCGATAGCGGCTTTCGCTAAAAGATTTAATTCTTTACACATTTCGCATAGCATAAAGGATACAGAAAACGATTATTCATATCGTTTCGTTCACGGCCTTCAAAGTAGGGGCGCCTTTATAAGCTAACTACACGGTAGTAAAGATTTGGGAGACATTCGTTTTACTTTCCGAGTTTGAATTTGTATTAGCCCAAGTGTCTGACAATGGCTGGGATAGGCCGAAATGATCATAACACTT
>OU898277.1:91466593-91596033 GCA_918026665.1 Diabrotica balteata
TTTCAGTTCGAAATTTTTTGTGGGTTATATATCATCAGACAAATACATGTCGACTTCTTTTATATCTCTCGATACAGGTGTATGTTTAAATGAGTCATGTCCAATTAATTCATTAAAAATACACCATGGACTTAAGTTATCTTTATCAGTTTCTTTTTCTTGTACTGGTTGATTTTCAATAGTACAATCTTCTTTTTCTTTTTTTTTTATAGAAGTAACCAGCTTCTTAACTCTTTCTTTTGTTTTTTTACCTTAATTTTTATCAGAAAATCCCTGCATTTTAAATCATTATTTGTCATTTACGAATCTACGGTTTCTCACTGGTAAGCCAACTAGTTGAGGGTTGATTAAAAAAAAAAAAAACGTTTTGTGTAGATGTAAATAGAGGAGCAACGAACACTTTACGTCGACGAGGAAGATTAGTTGATCTGAGAGACTACTACAAAACTATAAATACGAGTAACATGCGACTCTTTCGTGACAGTGGACAGTCGGGCTATCGGTTGACGTTGAAAATAAAATAACTAGGTCTTCTGGTTGATGAATGTGTTTTTGAAGATGAAGAAGAATTCTTTTTCTTAGTCAAAATTATTGAGCTAGTATAAGAATAATTATTTTATCTTCAAAAAATGCACATTTGTAGAAGATACAGCTTTTATGGTCCAATTTCTGAATATTGCAATGATTGAAACTTCTGACGCATTTCTGTCCGTTTCGACTACTTCTACTACAAGTACTGACATATTGCCACCCCACCCAAGCGTCAAAAGGTGATGGATGCTTCCATTAATAAAAATATTAGTTTAAAACAAAAGAAATAAATAGATAAAGATTTACTATACCTATGCAAAGACTCGTTTCATCCGTTTTCCATAGTTGAAGAACGAGCTTTTAAAAAGTTTGCAGGGTGGATTCCTAGATATAAACCGCCAACAAGGTCAGGTTAATTACTTCTGGAATGTTATATCAAAACTGAGCAAATTATTAGATCACAAGTTGTTAAAGAAGTAGAAAATATCTGTATTGACCGAGTTAGAAGAGGCAATCCGTTCCACATTGGTATCAGTTAATACAGACTTAGACCAAATCTAAATAATGAAGACTGGATTATTTGTACTCAACTTTCTCAAATTTTATGGCCTTTTAAAGAAATAGCAAGAATCTTGCAATAAAATTTTAGAAAACAGTAACCTTACATCCATAGCATCCGACGTATTACAATTAATAATATCGGGTTTATCAAAAAGATTTTGAGGGATAGAACACAGTGGCACATTGTCATTATGTACACTTATGGATTCACAATTAAAATGCTGCAATTTTATGATAAAAATTAAGCTAAAAAAACAAAAGAAAGAGTTAAGAGCGTGGGCGCAAAATTTCGGGCCAATGCTTTTTAAATGCATTCATTTTTTTGGAATCCTAAGAAAGCTAACAAATATTTTTGAAAAATTTAAACGCAGAATGAAAGATTATATTATTACCGTTTTTTAATGAGATATTTTAATGGGATATTTAGAAAAAGTTTTTTTAATGAGATATTTGAAATTAAAAATCACACTAAATTTTCTGTTTTTTTTTCACCCCTGTAACTTATTAAAATAAACATTATAGAAGTTTTTAGGGACTTTTGGCCCTCGGTAATAATATATTCTTTCATTCTGCGTTTAAATTTTTCAAAAATATTTATTAGTTTTCTCAGTATTTGAAAAAAATGAATGCATTTAAAAAGCATTGGCCCGAAATTTTGCACCTACGCTCTTAAGAAGCTGGTTACTTCTATAATTAAAGGAAAAGAAGATTGTACTATTAAAAATCAACCAGTACAAGAAAAAGAAACCGATAAAGATGATTGAAGTCCATGGTGTATTTTTGATCAATAAATTGGACATGACTCATCTAAACGTACACCTGTATCGAGAGTCCATTACAATGGTGGAAAAACCATAAAACCATCGCCATGTATATCCTAACTTAACCACTATATTCATAAAATATTGTAAATGTGAGTACATGTTCAAAATCTGGTTTAATTTTAAATAAAAGAAGAATACAGTTAACAAAAAAAGTGGAAAAACTTATGTTTTAAAATGTCAATTTAGACGATTCGCGATTTAATAATAACGTGTAATGTAAATGTAAGTACGATTTATTATTTGTATTGTTTAGTTTATTTTTCAAGCTATAATAAATATATTATCCTTCATTACTTTCTTTCACTTCAATAAATATACACATAAACGATAATAGCCATTATGTTTATTTATGTAGGTACTCTCTTACTAGAAACTACTGTTAAACAATCATAATTAAATAATCATAGTTTAAGAAAATCGGTTCAGTTCCGTTAACGATAAAAACGTCGACGACCCACCTCTACTCGTTACCACTGTCCCTACTTTGATTCACTGCTTTGACGACGCGAGACGAGAAGTTGCCAAATAATTTTGAATGAAGCTTTTTTATTGTGGCGGCATAATGCAGTTTATTGTTTTAATTGGGAATAAGGCACAATGTGACTTTAAAATACGCGTAATTGTTAATTCGAAAATCGTACTTAAAATACAAAACATTAATAAATTTTATTTATATAAAACGATTTTCGAAGTGAAAATCCAAATTGTGGCATATTCCTAATAAAAAACAGTAAGATGCTTATGTAAGTAACAGTAAGATTTAAATGAATTTCGCCCAAATTTGATTATCTTAAAACATTATTCAAATGTTAAAAAACAACAGGTCAAATAAAAGCAATAAGTTTGACAACGTTGAACTTCCCCTTTTGTATTATTTCCACTCATGCATTTTCGGCGATATAAAGGGCGGACCTAATGTACTTCTCTCTTTTTAAACATGTGTTTCTCACTCCATCTCACGTAAGGTCCATACCGACCATGAACTTTTACCTATACTGTATATATATATTTACAGTTTAGGTAAAAGTTTATGGTCGGTATGGTAAAATTGAACAGGATATCTAACGCAGATATAAAATCATATTTTCAGCGAATAGACAAAGATAACAATCATATTTCCCTTTGGTCTCCCCTCCATAAATATGTTTAACACTCATTGCCCATTAGTGAGACGAATAGTTCCGATCAGAGATATTTTACATATTCTCTGGTTCCGATCCTAATATACCTGAAAAGCTAAAGGTGGGTCCTCTCGTTTTTTAAATTTTAATCAGAACCGTTTTTCGTAAACTGTAACTAGTTGGTTGTTTACCAATATTCAAATTAGCGAGTACACAAACATATTGGCTACTATCGTTTATGTGTATAAGTATTGAAGTGAAAGAACCTAACGAAGGATATATTTATTATAACTTGAAAAATAAATTAAACAATACAAATAGTACTTACAATTACATTACACATTATTAAATTGCGAATTGTCTAAATTGACATTTAAAACATAAGTTTTTCCACTTTTCTTGTTAGTCGTGTTCTTCTTTCATTTAAAATTAAACCAGATTTTAAACGTGTTCACAAGGAAAATATTTTGTTACAATACTATAAAATTTTATGAATATTGTGGTTAAGTTAGGATATACATGGCGATGGTTTTTCCACCACGGTAATGGACAGTTCCAATCTCCGTTCGAAACTTTTTGTAGGTAATATATCATCAGACAAATACATCTCGTCGACTCCTTTTATATCTCTCGATACAGGTGTGTAATAATAATACTCGGTATTTATTAAATGTTAAATTTAATAAAAGTATAAGATTAACAATATACACGTTACATCTTTTTATGCTGACATCCTAACCTCTATGTCTAACTTCATCGTGCCACGTCTCTTCTTCTTTTCCATGTGGCAACAAACTTTAATCATACAAAAAAACTATGCTAACACAAAATACAATCAGAGTAAACTGTACTAATATAAAATATAATCAGAATACTTGGCAGGCTGTATGATAGTACGTGATGGTCTCAAGCTCATGTCAGTATCACACTCTGAACTGCTAGAACTTTGAGCTTTACTACAACTAGGTGTATTATCATTGTCATCACTTAAATTCTGAGTCTGCCTAATATCATGATCAATTTTTGACTTACGCAGGTGATAGCTGTTTCTACGTAAGACATTTTTACCGTTATCAATTAATTAAGACCTTGGAGACTCATGTTTATTGACAATAACAGCCGGACTCCATTGATTATTATCTTTGTATACCACATTTTCACCTTGCTTATATTCGGGCCTATTTCTTGTCTGTCTATCATAATATTCCTTATAAGTATTATTTCTTTCTTCTAATTTTGACCTAACTTCTTTGATATTATCATTTTGCTTTTCAAAAACTGGTAATTTAGTTTTTAGTTTTCTGCGAAATAAAAGTTGAGCTGGTGACCTCTTAAGATCAGTAACAGGAGTATTACGATAGTTCATTAGAGCAACCCACATGCCATCTGATTTTCTAATAATATTTTTAGATATCTGTACAAACCTCTCAGCTAAACCATTTGATCGAGTTCAATGGGGGCTACTAGTTTGAAATTTAAACTCAAATTTATCTGCAAACTTTTTGCATTCATACGATCCAAAAGGCATATTATCAGCTATAATTACATCTGGTATACCATGTGTTGCAAATATCTGCTTGAGTGCATTTATAACATCAGACGATTGTTTACCTCTTATAGGGATTATTTCTAGCCACTTCGTTAAATAATCAGCAACAACCAAATAAGCTTTGCCACCATTTTCCATAATATCAGCACCCAATTTTTGAAATGGCAATTCCGGGACATAATTAATGAGATATTAATGGCTCTTTACTATTTGCATATCTATACTTTTCACAAATTTTGCAACTCTGTATCTCATTCGCAATATCCACACTCATCCCTGGCCAAAATAAGACATCTTTTGCTCGATCTCTTGAACGATTTATACCAAAATGACCTTCATGTACAATTTGAAGCATCTCTTTTCGCAAAACTTTAGGTACAACAATTCTATCATTGAAAAATAAAAGATTATCATTAACAAACAACTCATTTCTTAACTTGTGAAAAACTTTCATCTCTCCTTCATACTTTGTATTCTTCCACCATCTCAGACAACACTCAATGACTTTACACAGTACATTATCTTTTACTGTTTCTGCTTTAAACTGAATCTTTCTAGTATCACTCATTCTTAAATGCTTTTCTAGTGAATGCACCATTTCATTCATATCAGCATCATTCTATGCACTTTTATCACTTACATTTCTAGACAAATAATCAGCAATATATAAATATTTACCAGGTACATACTGAATTTGTATATCATATTTCAGTAGCTTCCTCCTGCTACCTGCTAAACCTCTAGAAGCATAAGCAACAGGTCTTCCACCTTGCATTAGACAACATCCCAAACCAAACTGAGACGCATCTGTTTAAATTACAATATCTTTACTAGAATCAAAATTCTTTAGAGATATATTTTTAGCAAGTTCCTGTTATATTACTTCCAGTGCTTTACTGTGAACTCCAAGACACTGAAAAATAACATTCTTTTTCAGTAATTGATACAGTGGGCTTGCAATCTCAATAACAGTTCAGGACTTATAATGGGCAATCATCTAAGCCCATTACTATCAGATATTTTTATGGACCATCTAGAGACAAAGATTTCAAAACATCCCGTATTCAAACAATTTCTATATTGGTGGAGATACGTAGACGACGTACTGGTATGTTTCACAGGAACTAACAGGCAACTCGACCAATTTTTATCGTATATTAATTCACTTCATAGTCATATTGAATTTACAATAGAAACAGAACAAAATCAATCCATAAATTTTTTAGATATAAAAATTATCAGACTTAAAAACAAACATGACTTCTCCATATTTCATAAACCTACACATACTGACACGACTATACACAATTCATCATCCCATCCAACACAACATAAACTGGCAGCTTATCATAGTATGTTACATAGATTAACAGAAATTCCGATGTCAAAATACAACTTTGAGACACAATTAAATATAATTAAGCAAATAGCAGTAAACAACGGATACAACGAACAAACAATTAATAAAATGTTAAATCAAAAACTACACAAGAAAGCCCTGAAATTAGTATTTCCACCACCAGAGAAAAAACCCAGTACCTTCTGCTCGATTACATATACAGGCAAAATAACAACAAAAATAGCCAAACACATAAAAAAGAAAGGAATAACGCCAGCTTTCCGAACAAATAACAACCTAGGCAAATATATTAAAAATAACAAGAGCCAAAATAAAAAACACTTAAATAATGATGTGTACAAACTTCAATGTGGCGATTGCCCAAAAACTTACATCGGTCAAACTGGTAGAAACTTTAATAAACGAATAGCAGAACATAAAAGGGCTTTCAATAATAGAAAAACAGATTCGACATACGCACTTCACCTTCTAGATCATAATCATTCTTTTAATGACAAATTTAAAATACTTCACATTCAAAATATAGGCCTTAAGCTATCTTTGTTAGAATCTATGGAAATCAACAAATTAAAAAACACAGATATAATTCTGAATGACCAACTTAAGACAAACAGTTCTCCCCTCTCCAACCTCTTTCATTAGAGACTATAAATTGTAAACGCATGCCAAAAATAGATCACTTGAGAAAGGCAATCAGCCGAAACAGCTGTAGTGATAATAGTTAAAATAAATTTTGTGGAAGTTTGAAAACAAAGTTTTCAGTGTTTTATTGTTACATAATAATTGTTCCTTATGAGTAAGTTCCTCATCAACATTTACACTCTGTGTTTCTTTAATTAAGTCAAAAGAATAACATGTTTTTAAACCCAAAATTTTCTGGACTTTTAAATCTACAACTACAAATTCTAAATTATAATTCCTATCCAGCCTCTTACAATTTAAAGTAATTTTCCCTAAAGTTTTCAAACGTGTACCTCCATAAGCTTCTAATATAGTATTACACTTTTCAATTTTGTACTTACTGTTTCTGAATACGACTTTTAAAATATCACTGGGTAATATATTTACTTCTGATCCAGTGTTCATCTTGAACTCAATGTCTTGGTTGTTTATGTTGACTACCTCGATCCACTGATTACGACTTCTACTATTGATTGCCCCAACTCCTTTCACGGTATGCACATACATGTCATCATCTGTTGAAGAGCCATAATGTTCTCGTCATGTCTTCTAAACTTTTTTAACATTTTGCCTTTTATATATTTGCTGATTGGACATTTCAACAAAACACGCATTACTAAAGTTATTTGCTGCACCACATTTGAAGCAATTTTTTCCAAACGCTGGGCACTGGGCAGCTACATGTTTACGTTTGCACTTTCTACACAAAAATTTTAACTCACTTTGTGTATTTCCACTGTCTTGTCTATTTTTCACTGCACTTACTTCCAAACTTTCATTGTTTCTTACAGATTCTAACTGCTTTTTTGTTATTTCACAGTTTCTGCATATCTCTATTGCTGTTTCAAGCGTTAACTTTTGAGCATTTAATAATTTTTCTTGAACTGATGGACGATTTGTTCCTAAAACTAACCTATCTGTCAATATGCTGTCTTCCTGTTTGTCATATTCACAACTTTGTATCAACTTTTTTAGGTCACTAAGATAACTATCAAAAGGTTCATCTGCAGCTTGAATTATTTTATTAAATACAAAACGTTCATATGTTTTATTTCTTCTGGGAGCACAATATTTCTTAAATTCTGATATGATACTATCAAATTTATTCGGTTCTGGTATTTTGAGAATGTTATATATATCAACTCCTTCTGGTCCAATTTTATTTAAAAACAAAGCAACTTTTACTCTATCGGCTTTGTCATCATTTCAGTTGCAATAAGATACATTTCAAAATTTTGGTAAAACCGTCTAAAGTTTTCATGAAGGTTCCCCTCGAATTTCATGGATTCTAGCACTTTTCCTTCCATTCTGGATAACTGTACTTTTGGCTCTTGTACTGACTGCGCCATGTAATAATAATACTCGGTATTTATTAAATGTTATATTTAATAAAAGTATAAGATTAACAATATACACGTTACATCTTTTTATGCTAACCTCCTAACCTCTATGTCTAACTTCATCGTGCCACGCCTCTTCTTCTTTTCCATGTGGATTATTACTACAAGGTGTATGTTTAGATGAGTCACGTCCAATTAATTCATCAAAATACACCATGGACTTAAGTCATCTTTATCAGTTTCTTTTTCTTGTACTGGTTGATTTTCAAGATTTACTAAACTTATGCAAACACTCGTTTCATCCGTTTTCCATAGTTGAAGAATGAGCTTTTAAAAAGTTTGCAGGGTGGATTCCTGGATATAAACCGTCAACAAGAAAAACTTTGTCAGGTTCATTACTTCAGGAATGTTATGTCAAAACTGAGCAAATTATTAGATCACAAGTTGTTAAAGAAGTAGAAAATATCTATATTACTACTGACCTCTGGACATCTGGAGTAACTGAGAGTTACTTCGCACTAACAGGACAATATTTAACCGAAAATTTAGTATTTAAAACGGTTTTATTAGGTTGTTGCCATTTTTCTAGAAACCATAATTCAGAAAACAGCGATTAGTGAAATTATAATCACTGGGGTCTAAAACGAAAAGTAAATTTTGCAGTAACTGATAATGCCTCAAATATGTTCAAAGCTATTAAAGATGTTTTGGAATGAAAACATTTAAGTTGTTTTGCTCATACGTTAAATTTATTGGTGGATGACGCACTTAAATGCTGTTGTGTACAAATAGATAAAATAAAAAGTCCTTTTTTCGACAATTCTGCAAAAAACACATTTAAAAAAAGTACCTTATCTTCAGAAACGCTTTTAAAGTATTAATTACAACATAAAAAAGTTCCCCAACGGCCAATCCAAGACGTGGAAACTAGGTAGAACTTCACCTATTACATGTTAAAAAGAATGACCTAGTTAGAAGAGGCTATCCGTTCCACATCAGTATTAAATAATACAGACTTAGACTTAGACCAAATCTAAATAAAAAACACTGGATTATTTGTTCTCAGCTTTCCCAAATTTTACGGCCGTTTAAAGAAATAACAAGTACAATGAGTGACCATAAATACTTGAAGGGTAGTTCAGTGATTGTTATGGTACGCTGCCTGCAAGAATCTTGCAATAAAATTTTAGCAAACGGTAACCTTACATCCATAGTATCCGACGTAGTACAATTACTAATATTGGGTTTAGCAAAAAGATTTAAAGGGATAGAACAGAGTGGCACATTGTCATTATGTACATTTATGGATTCACCATTTAAAGTGCAGGGTTTTCTGATAAAAATTAAGCTAAAAAAATAAAAGAAAAAGTTAAAAAGCTGGTTACTTCTATAATTAACGAACAAGAAGATTGTACTATTAAAAATCAACCATACAAGAAAAAGAAACCAATAAAGATGACTTAAATCCATGGTGTATTTTTGATCAATTAATTGGAGATAACTCATCTATACGTACACCTGTATCGAGAGTCCATTCGTATCGGTGGTGGAAAAACTATCGCCATGTATATCCTAACTTAACCACTATATTCATAAAGTATTATAAATGTGAACACATGTTCAAAATCTGGTTTAATTTGGAAATAAAAAAGAAGACGGTTAATAAGTAGTGAAGTAGAAAAACTTGTTTTCTGTTTTTAATGTCAATTTAGACTATTCGCGATTTAATAATAACGTGTAATGTAAATGTAAGTACGATTTAGTATTTGTATTGTTTAGTTTATTTTTCAAGTTATAATAAATATATCATTAGTTTCTTTCACTTCAATAAATATACACATAAACGATAATAGCCATTATGTTTGTTTATGTAGGTACTCTCTTACTTGAAACTACTTTTAAACAATCATAGTTACTTGTTTACAAAAATTTAAATTTTTAAATGCATTCCTTTTTTTTTTGTAATCTTGAGAAAACTAACAAATATTTTTGAAAAATTTAAATGCAGAATGAAAGATTACATTATTACCGAGGGCCGAAAGTCCCTTAGAATAAACAAAAAGTTTTTTGAATGAGATATTTGAAATTAAAAATCACACCAATTTTTTTTCATCCCTATAACTTATTAAAATAAACATTATAGAAGTTTTCAGGGACTTTCGTCCCTCGTTAATAATGTATTGTTTCATTCTGCGTTTAAATTTTTCAAAAATATTTATTAGTTTTCTCAGGATTCGAAAAAAAATGAATGCATTTAAAAAATATTGGCCCGAAATTTTGTGCCTACGCTCTTAACGATAAAATTAGAACGACCCACCTCTACTACTCGTTACTCGGTGTTTTGACCAGACGGACGTTGCCAAATAATTATTGTGTATGAATATTTTTTAATGCGGCGTTATTGTGTGCAGTTTATTATTTCATATTAGGAATAAGGCACAATGTGACTTTAAAATAAGCTTATTTTGATGTTTAGATTTTTAATTAGGAAATCTAAATAAAATACGAAACATTATTAAATTTTATTTATATCAAACGATTTTCGAAGTGGAAATCAAAATGTTATATTACACTTATTGTAAAGTAAACTTGTGACATATTCCCAATAAAAAACAGTAAGCTGCCATTTAAACCAATTTCGCCCAAATTTGATTATCTTAGAACATTGTTCAAATGCAAAAAAGACAACAGGTCAAATAAAACCAAGAAGTTTGGCAACGTTGAACTTCCCCTTTTTATTATTTCCACGCATGCATGTTTGTAGATATAAAGGGTGGACCTAATATGCCTCTCTCTTTCTAAAAAGCTGTTTCTCACTCCATCTCACGTAAGGTCCATACCAACCATAAACTTTTTCCTACACTGTATATATAACTATATATGTATATAAACCCGAAAGCCTGTTGAGTTTAATATTAATAATTAATAATATTAATGTTAGCTTTAAATTTAAATATAAATATTTTTATTTATTATTTTTTATTTATTATTATTTATTTATTTTTTATTTATATTTATTATTATTTATTTATATTTATTATTTATATTTATATTTATATATATTTATATATATATATTATATATTTATATATATTTATATATATTTATATTTATATTATTTATATTTATATTTATTATTATATTTATTATTATTATTTATATTTATTATATTTATATTTTTTATTTATTTTATTTATTTATTATTTTTATAAATATAATTTATATATATATATATATATATATATATATATATATATATATATATATATATATATCCTCTAAAATAACAGCTGATCTGGTAGATGAAAAGTGAGTTGAGGTTAATTGGGTATACAGCTGAATAAAAGCCAAGTGCACTCTGTTCAACAGTTCATTATATTTCGCCAATTTTCATTGGCATCATCAGATGAAAGCTACAATTATTTAAAACATGGTAAAAATAAATAAAAATAAAAATAAAAATAATAAAATACATTCAATAGTCTTACTTGATTGAGGTTGTGGCAATATGATTTATGTTATCATCAGAAAGGTTTGTGGTATGATGTGGATTGTAGTTTTTTTGGATATATAACATGTAGTTGTAAAAATGACAATTAAAATATTAAATGACAATATATAAATTAAAAAATTAAAAAACAAAATAAACATAAATACGTTTAGTTCGCAGATAGTCATTAAGGTTTAGTACTAGAAATACCAAATATCGAATGTTATTGATTGATGTGTAGCAGGAGATAATTAGTTCTATAGTGTTAATATAGTAGTTGTTTATTGATTGGGATTTACTGTAAAAGTGTGTTTTAGATAAAAAATTTTAAAAATTTTTTTTTTTTTTTTTTTTTTTTTTTTTTTTTTTTTTTTTTTTTTTTTTTTTTTTTTTTTTTTTTTGAAAATTTTGGAATTACATGTTGTGTTACAATAATTATTTAATAGTTATGTTTGTTTTTTCGATATGTAATAGATAAGCATAAATCTCACTCAAATGCTCAACATCTGATTTCTTATTTATTAAGTTATCCATTTGGGTGATAAATGCCATCTCGAGGAAGAGTCTTTTATTGAGATTATTCTCCATTGCAAGAATCTTTGTTTCGTTGTAGTTCATTACATGGTGTTCATTATGTACGTGTTTTGCAAGGGAACATCTATCGGGATATAGTCTGCTGTCACTCATGTGGGAAATGATACGATTTTTTAGGTGTCTGTTGGTTTGGCCAATATATTGTTTGTTACAACTTCCGCAAGGGATACAATAAACTATATTGGATAATTGATCTGTAGGTGTCTTATCTTTTAGTTTAGTGAATATCGAGTTAATGTTTAACACTGTGTAATTCGCGATTTTTATGTTAACGTCAGTTGATTTAAAAAATTCGTGTAAGTTTTGGTGTTAACTCTTGTATGAACGGTAATCTAAAGTATTTAAATGGAGTTAAATTAGTGTTAGTGGTTGTGTCTATTGTGGGTGTAGTGTTTTGTAGTGTGTGATTAGGGATAGTTTGTGTTACAGATAATGTATCGTTTGTTGTATTGAATAGTAATTTGGTAAGTAATGTGTTTGGATATGAATTGTCTAGAAAGAGTTGTTGCAGGATTTTTAGATTTTTATAATGTAGCGATTGATCAGCAATCAGTAAAATTCTGTTTTTCATTTGTTTTATAAGATTAATTTTTGTGCTATGCTTATGATATGACCAATAGTTAATATATCTTCCGGAGCTAATAGGTTTCCTATACCAATCTGTTGTTATTACGTTGTTGTTGTTGCGTATTAGTTTAGTGTCAAGGAATGGGACTGATTGATGTTTGTCTTCTGTTTCTACTGTAAATTTTATATGTCGGTCAAAGTCGTTAAAAATGTATAATAGTTCATTAATCATGTCTTTTGGTAGGGCTAAAATTATATCGTCGACATATTTCTTTAGGAAGGTTATTTTGAATGGAAGAACAGGAATGACTATATCTAAGAGATCGTCCATAACATATAAGGCCAGAATGGAACTCACACATCCTCCCATGGGGGTGCCTATTTTTTGTTTATATATTTTGTTGTTAAAGGAGAAGTGTGTGTTATTGAATAGGAATCGGATTAAATCTAAGAAGATATCTTTATCGATTTTGCAATGTATACTTATGTTGGACCAATGTTTGTTTATGGATCTGAGACAAGCGTCTAAATAGATATTAGTAAAAAGGGAAACGACGTCTAGACTTGCAAGAACATAGTTATTAGGAAGTTGTAATCCATTAAATGTTGTTTTTACATCGAATGAGTCCTTTATGTAGTATTCATTATTGAAGTCATATGATGCTGTTAGTATATTTTTTACAAAGTTTGCAATACTTTCAGTTGGAGAGTTAATTGACGAAACAATAGGTCTTAGTGATAATGTCGGTTTGTGTATTTTTGGTAATGCATAGAATTTTGGAGAGTTACTGTTATATTTTGTTAGTTGTTTTTTTGGTAGGTTCGTCAATAAATTTCTTATCGAATAAGTTCTGTACTAGTTTATTACTTTCTTTTTGTATTTTAAGTGTAGGATCAGAATTTAATTCTATATATATTTTATTATCATCAAGAATTTGTTGTGATAGTTCTGTATAATCTGTTTGTTTCATGACTACAGTAACGTTCCCTTTATCAGATCTAGTGACTATAAGTTCTGGATGTTCTCTGAGAAATTTTTTTGTTTTGCCTAGTAAATGGTGAAAATAGTTGTTGGTCTTTTTATTGCGTTTAGCGTAATTGGTAATTACGTTTGTGGATCTAGCTCTTATGTTTGTTTTTGTTTGTTCGTTTTTTATTGACGAAGCTACTAAATCAATGTCAGCAAGTAGGTTCTTTATTGTGATGTCGTTATTCAGTTTTGGTTCAATACTAAACTTTGGGCCTAGTGCTAAAAATTTTTCAATATCTTTAGGAATATCTACATTACTAATGTTTTTTAACCAGCTTGATTTTGTGTTAAAATGTATGGATTCAAAGTCATTTTTTAATTTTTCTAATTTATTAATTTGTGTTACTTTAATTTTGTGATATAGTCTGTTATATACAATTAACTGTTTGCTAGAAAATTCATTGAAAGTGTATTCATTTATATTATTAATGATTTTGTCTTTAAGTAGTGTAAGTTTATGTTCTAATTTGTTTATTAGTTTATGTGCAAAATTAATTTCTTTATTTAGTAAACTAGTACTTAACCTTTTTTGTATTTTTAAAAGTTCATGTTGTGCTTCTGGTTCTTGTCTTAGTAGCAAGTCTTCAATTGGTATAGTTACTTGTTTAAGGTGCGTTGGTTGTAATATTTCCCACATGAGTGACAGCAGACTATATCCCGATAGATGTTCCCTTGCAAAACACGTACATAATGAACACCATGTAATGAACTACAACGAAACAAAGATTCTTGCAATGGAGAATAATCTCAATAAAAGACTCTTCCTCGAGATGGCATTTATCACCCAAATGGATAACTTAATAAATAAGAAATCAGATGTTGAGCATTTGAGTGAGATTTATGCTTATCTATTACATATCGAAAAAACAAACATAACTATTAAATAATTATTGTAACACAACATGTAATTCCAAAATTTTCAAAAAAAAAAAAAAAAAAAAAAAAAAAAAATTTTTTAAAATTTTTTATCTAAAACACACTTTTACAGTAAATCCCAATCAATAAACAACTACTATATTAACACTATAGAACTAATTATCTCCTGCTACACATCAATCAATAACATTCGATATTTGGTATTTCTAGTACTAAACCTTAATGACTATCTGCGAACTAAACGTATTTATGTTTATTTTGTTTTTTAATTTATATATTGTCATTTAATATTTTAATTGTCATTTTTACAACTACATGTTATATATCCAAAAAAACTACAATCCACATCATACCACAAACCTTTCTGATGATAACATAAATCATATTGCCACAACCTCAATCAAGTAAGACTATTGAATTTATTTTATTATTTTTATTTTTATTTTTATTTATTTTTACCATGTTTTAAATAATTGTAGCTTTCATCTGATGATGCCAATGAAAATTGGCGAAATATAATGAACTGTTGAACAGAGTGCACTTGGCTTTTATTCAGCTGTATACCCAATTAACCTCAACTCACTTTTTATATATATATATATATATATATATATATATATATATATATTATATATATATATATATATATAAATCATCAGGTTCTCGGCAAAACATCTCGCTTTACATTGTTTCTTTGTTCACCAACATTTCCTTCGATGAAACCATTTCCATCTTGGACTCTAAACATCAAATCCCCCAAGACACACTATCTCTTATAAAACACTGCATGTCTAATACACAGTTTTCATTCCAAAATCATTTCTATCGTCAAATCAAAGGTGCCCCAATGGGATCTCCCCTCTCTCCCGTAATAGCTGATACTTTCATAGCCCAACATCATATTCAAACAGGCCACAAAATAGATTTCGAAAAAGCAAAAACCATCGCCCCATCCGCTCCTTAAAATCAAGAATCATTCGTGAAGCTATCTAAATCGAAAAACGGCCTAACAGCTTAAATACGCGCGATGATGTTCCCGAAATGTTCCCGCGCATACAGCGAGTATAAAAGCAGCGACACATTGTAAGACCGGTTGTCACTCGACACTGAGGAGTAGGCAGATTGAGACCTCAGTGCCGGGAGACGGTTCTTGTATTTATTATACAGAATACGATACTGGGAGCCGAAACATCGAGCATTAAAGTCTCAACGCGGTTCTTCCCGAGAACCTTTTTCTTGTTCGCGTGCCATATCAGAATTATCCGACATTGGCGATCACCATTGCGAAGGCTTCTCGATTTTCTGCAATATGGAATAGTTGTCCTGCATTTATTATCTGAGTCCATTCACGAATGTTTTTTAACCAAAAAACTTGTTTTCTTCCTACACCTCTACGGCCCTCTATTTTGCCTTTAAGGATCAGTTGTAAAATTTTATATCGACTTCCCCTTACTATATGTCCCAGATAAGACATTTTTCGATGTTTAACAGTCTTTAGCAGTTCCCTGTCTTTGTTGATGCTCCTTAGTACTTCTTCATTAGTTTTTCTTGCTGTCCAAGGTATTTTCAGCATTCGTCTATGAACCCACATTTCCAATGCTTCAATTTTGTTCATGATCGATACTTTTAGCGTCCACACTTGATACAGACCAAACATAGCACTTAACCATTCTTTGCCTTAGTTCTGAACTGAGATGGTTATTGCAAAGAAATGATCTAATTTTCATAAAAGTAGTTTTAGTCATTGCTATTCTACGTTTTATTTCTATGTCTGGATCTAGTTGGTCCTTTATCACAGTTCCCAAATATGTCATTTTGTGAACTTTCTCAACTTGGACTCCGTTCAATTGAAGCTTTACATCGGGATGTGGGTCACGACTAAACACTAAAAATTTGGTTTTGTTTTAGTTTATTTTAATGCCCATTTCCTCTCCTACCTCGTAAATACGATCAAGGAGAATTTGAAGACCTTCAATATTATCTGATAGAATTACTGTATCGTCTGCACATCTAATCACATTAAGTAGTTCCCGTTGATTTTTATTCCATATGGTTGTCTCTCCAGTGCCTTTTTAAATATCTGGTCCGAGTAAACATTGAACAATGTTGGTGACAAAATGCAACCTTGTCTGACTCCTCGGTGTATGGGGAATTCATCGGTGTAGTTATCTCGTAGTATTACAGTACAGTACTGTTTTGAACATATTATGTACAACAACTTTTTTAAATATTTTTAACTACAAGTCTTTGTCTCGTGATGAAGCTGACAAAAAAATCAGCGAAATATGGAGCATTAAAAGAAAAATTGTGAAGACTACGACCGTCAATTTATATTAATAAAGTATTCAGCTAGTGAATTCAGAGGTTTAATCGGTCATTCAGGTTGGCAAAATAGAAAAAGAAGTTAACTACTCCATAAGTTTATTGAAGACGTTTCGCTTTATATTTCTAAAGCTTCATCAGTTCTCTAAAATACAATAGATGACATAGAGTTTATAAGAAATACAGATCTAATAGTTTATAACTTACAACTCAATATGTAGTATATTAAAGATGTTATTATATATGTACTGAAGTTTACTCATTATTTTGAACTAATTTAAAAAAAAACACAAACAAAGAACACACAAACTTTGCAAAAAATAATATTCCTATTCGTAGATACGAAGAGTTAAAAAATTTTTAAACGATTATTTAGCTTCATTTAGAGATGGTTCTCCAATGAAGACAAACAAAACACTGATTTATTGCATACCTTGCAATCTATGCAAAATACGTGACGCGATAACGAAAATTTTTAAGGGCCATCTGTTCAACAAATTCCAAGATTTGAGACAATTATGAACTTCTACGGGGGTCATTGAATGATTAGTTGGACGGGTGGATTTGTATGGCGGAAAAATTTGATATATTTTTTTTGTAATTTATGTTTTAATGAAACTTAGAGATGTGGGATGATTGTGTTATTATTTTGAATGGAAAATAAGTCTATTTTAAATGATGAATAATCTGTATTATTTATTTCGTAAGATGAGAGGGTAGTAAACCTGGCTCAAATTGTCGATGTCGGTTCTTTTGTTTATAGCAGATGGGTTTTTGAGGATTTCACAGATTTCAATAAAGGAGCGTTTTTAATGGTTATTTTGTTTTGCCAGTATTTTAGTATTTGAGAAGTCATTGTGATGTTTGGTGGAAATGGCGTGTTGTGCAAGGGCACAATACTACTAATTCTAATACTACAAGAGGGAATCTTTGGATTTACTCAAATCCATTCTCATTGATAACTCTTACCCCATATCCATCATCAACAGATATCTTTTCTATAAAAGCTATGGTCATTCTATTTCGGAAGCACCTGACGGTGCAATACTAGCCTCCATATCCAATAGCATACAGACGAACAATTCCCCGTTAACCCCAAAACCAGACACAAAATATCCATATCCAATTCCCCGTTAACCCCAAAACCAGACACAAAATATCCATATCCAATAACATATAGACGAAAAATTCCCCGTTAACTCCAAAACCAGCCACAAAATATGCTTCTCTTCCCTGTTTCCCACAAATTACGAACAAGCTTACCAAACTATTCAAAAACTTACCCGTCAAAATATTCCTAAAAAATACTAAAATCATTGGAAAGTTATTCTCCAAGCCTAAAACTCCACTAAGCTCGTTAGAGCACACTAATGTTGTCTATCAGATTCCCTGTTCTGAATGCAACTCCTGCTATATTGGCCAGATCAGTCGATCACTTCTAGGGCGTATAACTTCACATAAAAGCGATATTAGACTTTCCAAACCCTCTTGTGCCCTTGACATAGAAAACATATTTTCACATTGGGAAGCCAATGAACTCCTCGAATTAAAATCATCTGCCAATAATATTCTCACCAACTTTTCACATAAACCTCCCTGTGACACCTAAGAAATAGATGATGTCTATAAGCAAACGTTCACATTCCTTAAAGAACATCCTGACATGATGGTATTAACCAGTGACAAAGGCAATGAAACACTACTAATGATGAGAGAGCAGTACTTAAACCTGAGAAAACAACTTCTAGATGATAATAAGTATTATCAGCCACTTCTCAGCAATCCCACCTCAACTTACACAAATAAAATAACTAAATTCATCACTGAACTAAAGAATAAAAAAATCATCGATGATAAACTAGCCAAATCCCTCCATAACTATAATGGCAATGCCCCCAGGTTATATTGTCTTCCTAAAATCCATAAGCCCCAACTGAATATGCGTCGTATATTATCGTCAAGAAACGCTCCTACCACTAATTTAGCCCAATTCTTAACTGACATTCTTTCAACTACAAGCACGATATCAACATAGTATAGACTCTTTCCAGTTCGATGAATTTATCAATAATTATCAGTTACCAAGAGAATATGTCTTAATAAGCGTCGATGTAGTATCCCTGTTTTCTAATCTCCCACTCTCCAGCGTCGTCACGTCACTCCGTAACCATTGGAATGAAATCCAACCACACAGTCTAGTATCGTGGGAAACATTCTCGGAATTATTAAAATTGACGTTTGACACCAATTATCTAATATTTAATGACAAATACTATCGTCAAATTTTTGGAACTCCCATGGGATCGTCCATCTCCCCCATTCTAGTTAATTTCGTACTCGACGATCTTATCAATGAGAGTATCAGTAAGTTAGATTTCCAAGCTCCCTTTGTAAAGCGTTATGTCGACGACTCGATCCTAGAAACACGACCTGATAAGATTTTAAGCACCTTCTCTATCTATCTATACAGCCCTAAACATCCATCCTCGGATATAGGCCTCCTCCTCCTTCCATGCCTCTCTATCTTGGGTAATTTGCATCCATTTTGACCCGGCGTGTTTCTTTAGGTCATCTGACCATCGCATTTGTGGCCTTCCCCTTTTTCGATTGTGATTCCATTGTCTCCAATGTATAATTGTCTTAGTCCATCTTTCATCTTTCTGCTTTAGGGTGTGTCCGGCGAACTTCCATTTAAGCTTTGCTACTTGGGTTGAGACATCTTTCACTTTTGTTTTATTGCGGATTCGTTTCTTTTTCTGTCTGATAGCTTAATGTTCAGCATTTGTCTTTCTATGGATCTTTCTGTCTTTGCTATTTTTTCCATATTTTCTTTTGTAAACGTCCATGTCTGAGAGTCATATGTGAGGACAGAGAGTATACATTGATTGAAGACTCTCGTTTTTAGGTATTGGGGGTATTTTGAATTCTTTAGAATAGACAGTTTTCCGAATGATGCCCAGGCCAATCTTATTCTTCTCTTTATTTCTTCGGTCTGATTTTCTTTATTTAATTTAGTGATTTGGCCTAGATATACATACTCTGTTACTTGTTCTATTCTTGTTTTTACCACTGTAATTATTAGTTCTTCTGGTTGATTAGTCATAGTTTTTGTTTTACTGTAATTCATCTTGAGTTCAATTTTTGTCGATTCTCTATCTAGTTCTTCCATCATTCTTTGTAATTCTTCACTTTTTTTCTGTTATTAATACAATATCATCAGCATATCGTAAATGATTCAGATTTTGCCCGTTTATGTTAATTCCCAAGCCATCACAGTGTAGTCGTTTGAAAACATTAAGCACCTTATCAGTCTTCAATAGCGTTGATCCTCACCTTTCATTTACATGTGAATTGGAGGTTGATAACAGCATACCGTTTTTGGACATGCGAATCATACGCACACATAGTAACACATTGGGCACTACGTGGTACAGAAAGGAAATGGTAAGTAACCGAAATTACCACTCTACACACCCAATGAGATACAAACATAACCGTGTACAAGCTCTTAGCTTTAGAGTACATACGTTGACCCATAAGCGGCACGAGAGGGAATCTTTGGATTTACTCAAACCATTCTCATTGATAACTCGTACCCCATATCCATCATCAACAGATATCTTTTCTCTAAAAGCTATGGTCATTCTATTTCGGAAGCACCTAACGGTGCAATACTAGACTCCATATCCAATAGCATACAGACGAACAATTCCCCGTTAAACCCAAAACCAGCCACAGTATATGCTTCTCTTTCCTATTTCCCACAAATTACGAACAAGCTTACTAAACTATTTAAAAACTTATCTATTTTATTTATTTTTACGCACAACAGGCCGTTAAGGCCTAGCAGGGGCGGCTCGTGATAGTACAAGATGGTGAGGCACACTACACTTAAGGAAAATTATTATTATTATGGTTAGCTTCTCTTTGCTCCAGTCATACCCGGCTAAGGAGGCATTGCTCGCGCCAGCAAACAATGACTTGGCGTGAGAAGGACTTCTGACGATACGCGCGCGGATCAACAAAAGTCATCCTCACCTCAAAGCTCTCCTTAGCCCTCCTCCACCCTCCCTTATGTGCACTGAAGGTGCAACATAAGGGTTGACTGCTTTTTGAAAAAGTCCGCGATTGAGCTGTATTTATGAGCACCATGTGTAATAGGGTGCTCATAAATGTAACTTAAATGATACCCAAGGTGTCGTTAAGCGACTTACTCCGGTTTATCATGAAATCTCGTATCGTGAGATAAAAGCGAACGAAAAACGAGGGAGCTCTAATCCTCGAGCCTGCACCTTGGTTAGCGGCCAAGTTGTAGCCTCAAGGATCTAGGTGGCCTCTCCCGTGGCCTTTTTTTATTTCTATAATTTTTTTGTGAATTTTTTATTATTTTATATTTTTTTTTGAATCTTTATATTTTTTATTAATTTTTTTGGGATTTTTATATTTTTTTGGGGGTTAGTAGGTATTTTTTATCTAGGTGATTTGTTAGTAAGTGTTATAAATGGCGACTGCTAATCTAGTGCCATCTTCTTCACGCTCTCACATATCCCTTCAGTTGAAGCTTCGGTCTAGCATATCTCCATTGATCGTTCTCGTCGTAAGATGTTAGCCGGAAGGTCGATTTTGTGACATCATAACGTGAGGCCGTTTACGTTAAATAAACTTAAACAAAGGGTTAAATTTTGTTTTTTGGTTTTTTATATTACGATTTTTAAAAATTATAATTATTTTAGATAAACTTCAAAAAATATAAATTCTAAAAGGAAAACTGAGTTCTAAAATTTAAAGTTTTTTTATAAATTAAAGGAATTCTGCGAGACTTCTGTTCTGCAAAATGATCTATTACATCGTCTATAAAAACGTTCTCATCCTGTGATTTTATAAATGATTTTTCAATTGAGATTTTTGCCATATTACTCAATCGTGTCTGTCCAGTTGTATTTCTGATGTAATTTTTAATCCTTTTTAGCGCGGAGAAACTTCTTTCTGCAGAAGCACTTGTCACTGGCAAAACAACACAGATGCATAATAATTTAAAAACTTCTGGCATACAAAGTTTTAAATCATAATCGTGAAAAAAAGTTAACATTTCATAAGGGCTTGCGCAATTTTCTATTATATCATTCCCGTACATAGCGGATAACTCACTTTTTAGTTGATTTATATCAAAAATATTATACTGCGTTGTCAAGTTTTTTAATAGATCATGAGGAAATTCTTTAGCAAAAATGGGAAATTTTGATATATTCAACAGATCAAAGAAATGTAATTTTTCAACGTCGCAAAACCTAACCTCTATTTGGGTTGATATAATGTCAAGAATTTCAAAAAAAATTAGCCTTAATTGTTGAGTTTTATCAGTCATTTCAACTCCCTTACGACGACGTTTCGAGTGTAACGCAGCGGTATCCAGTTTTTCATAAATTGTATCAAAATAAGTACTGTTACTCCTAAATTCACGTATTTTACTTAGGGTATTTTGAAGTAAATTTCTGGCCTTAACAATGTCTGTATTTCTATTTTGTAGAATGAAAAAAACAGTATCAGTTTGATGAAAAATCAACGAAAATATTTCTAAAAAAAATATGTTCCGAGGATCTTCTAAAAAAGCTTTTAAACCTACTGCTTCTCTTATTGTTTTGTCATCAAAATCGCGACTATTAATAATAAAATCAAAGGTCTCAATAATTTATCCTTATTATTATTAACTGTGAGAACTGCGCGTGAAGTAAAATTCCAGCGAGTTGCTACATTAGAAGGTATACGATTTCCTCCAATGTGTTCTAACACTTGGGTACGCTTTGTAGATTTAGAAAAATATGAAGAAAAACCGGATAAGGTTGAGAAAAAAACTTTAACTTGTTGAATTGAACTGCATGCTTTACTTAAAACTAAATTAAATACATGTGCATAGCAATGAATGAACATGGCTTGAGGCGCTATAGATTTAATTTTTGCCTGTAGACCATTCACTTCTCCCGACATTACAGAAGCTCCTATGTCTGAGCCACTAATTTACTATGCAAGTTAAACTTTCGAAATTTGGTAGATAAAAATTCAAATAAATCTTGAGCAGAACGCCCGTAACTTACATCGTAAAATCCCATGAATCGTTCGACTGGTTTATCGTTTATTACGTATCGAAAAATAACGGATAGTTGTGAATGGCAGCTTATATCAGTAGTCTCATCCACCTGCCAGAAAAAAAATAATGATTTTGAAATTTCTTCCTCAATTTTTTTATTTATAACAAAAGCAATTGAATCGATTAATTCATTTTGTATGGTTTTAGATGTCCCAGAAAAAACTGATCTAGAGTCATTATCATGTTCTAAAAATGTTTTTAAACTAGTGTCAAATTTACTAACAAGAACAACTAGCTCTTTGAAATTCCCGCGATTTAAAGATTCATTAGATTCATCATGCCCCCTAAACGGTAACTCTTGCATACAGAGGTGTAACGTAATATCTATAAGTCTTTTTAAAATTTGCCGATTTTCTTTAACCCTAGCATTGAAATTTTCAATATCTATTTTACGCGAATTGTTTAGTGCTGTGGCGATATTTTGCTTTTGTTTTCTCATAAGAGTAAGCTTGCAATTCGATGTAATATGTTGAGAACTTTTATTGTGTAACAATAGACTCCGAGACAAATTTTTCAAATCAGTATAACCACTTTTGAACCAAACTTTGTCGATAGTATTAGCTGTGGCAAATAAAATGCATGGCCAACAAAACAATTTATTTAATGTTATACTACCCGTAAGCCAGTCAAACTTTTCGTACCACGCATTTTGAAATCCCCGATTTGGTTTTCCGACGCCACCGATAGAAACAAGATGTTTACTTAAATCTGGAATAGGTCGTTTTACGACTTTAACTATATATAATTTATCTTCATATGAATGACTTGAAAAATTCTGCTGATTGACTAAAAAATTTACGAGATCACAAGTATTACGAATATTTACATTTACCTGGGAAAGTTGTGACGAAGTGCTCGGTGCTAAATCCATTTTTCACTAAAACCGAAAATCCTGCAGACAAAAACAAACCCACCAAAATTATAAAAAAAACTTAATTAGAATTGCACTTATTATATAACATGTAATTTTACTGTTTTTTTAATGAAAAACAACACGAGATACGTCAAACGTGATCCTGCCGCACAAAGAGGTCAACAGGAAGTAATTTAACTACTACTTTACTACAACAATTTTGCAGAAATGTTCCAAAATGTACCAATGTTGCCAATCTGGTAAATGCATAGAAAAAAAAATATTTTTTGTTAAATCGGAAAACAATAGAACAATATGTATAGTACTATCTACTAAAGGAAAATACTCTACTACAACATAACAATGTTGTTACAATTTTCAAATAAAAATCTGTGTTTTATTTAAAATGTACTTTTATACCCCGAGGGAAAAAATGTAGCGAATTGGGTACCTTTGTACCCAAACGGCAACGCTGCTAATTAAAAGAACTACACCAAACCAGAGCGGCATGCCTCTCCTGTTCGGTGAAATCGTGGGCAGAAAATAAATAAATCAGGTTGAATTTCGCTAGATAATGTGATGTCTAATATGTCAGACAGAGCAATGCCGTGAGGCTTGCCTCGGCGGCTATAATTTTTAAAGAGAGAATGAGATGCACAGATGATATATTAGCTGCTGGCGCGGAAAATGGAGCCGTTGTTTATTTAATATTTTGTGGTTTAAGCTTGTCCCTTGTCCGGCCCGTAGATTATAAAGAAATATACAAAGATAAGACATCAGGGGTGTACATATTTTAATTTTTTATCATAATGAAAATAAAGTTATTTAGAAAATTCCAAAAAGTTAAATTGTAGTTAAAGAACGTAAATAGTCGATTGATACTGCTGAGGCACTGCCTCATAGGACCAGCCGCCCCTGAGGCCTAGGGCATTTTATTTACAAGATAATCCTAATATTAACTAATTACAATTATTTTAAAACAAAACTTTAACTTAAATATGTATATATATATATATATATATATATATATATATACATATATATATATATTATATATATATATATTTATATATATATATATATATATATATTTAAAATTTAATATAAATTTAAAACAAAATATCTTTAAATTTAAATTCTTATTACAATAATTAAATTATATTAACAAAATTTGGTACCTTTTTGGTACTGAATGCCTAAATGAAACTGTTTTCCAAGATAAAGATTTTAATCACCACTCAATGTCTTCATTATCAGCCTCGGTTATCCTTCTTTTTGTGAAATTGCATTGCCAAATACACCACAATGTTATAATTATCAGCTTCCACCATTTTAAAATCTTTTTCTTCTTAATAGCATTTATAAATCGGTAAAATATTCTTTCTTCTTTATTGCTTTTTTGTTTATTCTTCTTTCTAATAAGCTTTTTTTTTTCAATCTCCAATCACCATATAAATATTATAATTTTTAATTTCTTCTAGACTCCATATACATAATATAATTTTTAATCTCCACCTAATACACTTAATATTGAATACCGACTATTTACCATCGAATACTGACATACTGATTACTTAATACTGTACTTTATAATGAATACTCTAATACTGACCATCTTGAATCCAAATCACATCGTATATAAATATTTCAATGTTCACGAATATTCTTGAAAGAAAATATATTCGAATTCTTCCATTTCATAGACACTCCAATGTTCGCGAACATTCTACTACGAAAATAGGTTAAATTCTTTCTATTGACGTCTTATTCTATTATTCGTCTTATTGACGAAGTTCTAGATAATTTTATTCTAGAGAATTTTATGAAAATTTAGGCTTTTCAGATCAGAATGTAAACTTATATATAAATTAAACATCTTAAATTAATAAATAACATTATTTTAAATCCGTACTTATTATTTCAAATGTTTCTTATTCACAAAAGTTCCCACAACCAAATTTACTTCAGTGTATATTTGGCTGCCTATATATATGGCGTACTCACATATTATATTTATAATATCATAATTATTAAAACAACTAAATACATTGCAAAATAAAAACTTTTTAAACTTATTATGATAATTTCTTAAGTATGCCCTCATATAAATACTTTTTATAATATTCTCGAGAATATAACTTATAAATTATTTTTTTAATCACTATTTAAGTTCATTCTAGATTACCCTTGTTTCTCCTATATTTATTATTATCTCAATATATATATATATATATATATATATATATATATATATATATATATATTGTTATGATTTTGTATTTTTGATTTTAATTTATTTACTTGAAACAATCACAAAAATATACTTTCTCGTTATCAATGTCCTAAAAAATAAACTTCTGATATTTCTTATGTTCAGTGAGTTCAAAGTTTTCTAGTTGTATTTATCGGGATAGGAAAAACAAAGGATAATAATAAAAAGTATAATACATAAAATACAGATATTTTTTATTTTATAAAAAAAAACAATTATTAAATTTGCCGTTATCTTTTCAATCAGCGAATATGCATGTAATGAAATTAATACAAAAAGAAAATTTTAATTCTTATTTTCTTCTTGAGACAAAACAATTTGAAACTAATTTAAATTTGGATACCTTTATAAACTTTTATCTTCCTTATATTTAAAAAATCTATTTTATTATGGAAACAAAACTTTAAAACATTTGATAAATGTAAAAAGGTCTAATCATGCTTTAAACTGGTAACAACAATGAGGTAAACAAATCGCATTTAAGATTTACACACCTTTCAACTTGAAAAAGGAAAATATCTGACCTTTCTTCCCTGGATTGTTTTAGGACCACACAAAGAATTGTCCACCTTCCACAGCAATGTGTTCTTCCACCTTGCGCCTCGGCTTCTTGTTTCAGTATCTGCTCCTCCAGCCAATTTAACTGACTTAATTTAACCTCCTGACTCAATTCTCCAACACTTAACACACGAAAATCACTTCTCCAAACATTCATATAACTTCTTCGTGACCCAAGGATCTCTTTTCTCACCTGGTGCCACAACTATTTAACACGTATTCCAGAAACTGCACACTTTAGATTCAAGGATTTCTTTACATCGACTTGCAATCTACTTCTTCCACAATTCTGCTAACAAGACTCGTAACTTTATCCACTTAACAATGCCGGCCTCCAACTCACGAACACACCGCCTGTCGAGACGCAACCTTTCTTTTCGATCACTCAAACATCACTCTCTTCTCGAACCAACAAAAACTCTATCAACCCTCGGTCTGTCGATTTCCCCTTCCAAAAAGATCGTCTCATCACAAAATCCAAATTTGTTTACCACACTTGTTGGAATGCTAATTACCGTTTTCAAGCAAGGAACTTTAATCTTTTAACAATGGTCATTTCCTTGTAAACAAATAATTTTTATACATTTCAAAGATTTTTGCCTTAGTCATAATAGAAGATTTATACAACACAATACCGGACTAATCCTTCAGGTAACAGCTTATTTTCTATAATGTACAAATGGTTTGTCAATAACTCGTTTAGAATGGCTTAGTTCTTTATAAGTCATAAAATTTCGGTACTAATCTATCTATTTACAAATATACAAACTTTCTATCTTAAAATTAATACATATTTTGTCTTCAGATTTCTTAAAAACTTACTTCCGATGGATTCCTTAATTATTTTTGTTCCTTCCGCGTTTGTGGAAGAAGAAGTATAATAAATCCCCGCCTTTGCATATGATAAAAATTACTGAATTATGTAGGGATTTTTCTCTTATGCAAACATTCTTTGTCTCTTATTCATAATATTTATAAACATCGTTGATATTATATATTCCCCTAATCTTGTCTGAATCCAAATGCTTCAAAACATAACTATTTATACCATTATCATTGTTTATTACGTAAGGACCCTCAAAAACAGGCATTAACTTTGCGCATACATTGCCAGGGATGTTGGACACTCGCAATGCTCTCACCATAACCTTCTCACCTTTTTGGAAAGTAACTGGTCTTCTTTTCCTATTTTGATCTTGTCTCTGGATATATTTTTCGTTTGCTCTCCGCAATCTCCTTTGCACATCTTCCATTATCTGTGTGTATTCCTTTTGTTTTATATCTTCCCATGGCCTTATCGGCATTATCCCTTTCATTATATATTCTGGGGTTTCTTTCGTTACGGTGCTTGGGATGGTATTTAAATACATTTCTACTTCGGACACTTTCCGATCCCATCGTCGATGTTGACCATCTGTTGTAATTCGAAGAAATTTCGTCACTTCCTGTATACATCGTTCCGAAGGATTACTCTGAGGATGTCTGATGCTAACAAAATTTGTCTCTATTCCCCGTTCTCGAAGATGTCACTTGAAACGATCATTCCTGAAGTATGTTGCATTGTCTAGAAGAATCCTTCTTGGTGTTCCTACGGTGGCTATAAAATTGTCGATGTTTCTCATTATTTCTTCGCCTTTCGTGGTCCGGCAACTGTATAATTTTACATATTTTGAAAATACATCTATCATGACTAAAACATGTTTATTCCTCTTCGTTGTCATAATTAGATCGCTTAATATATCTATTGCTACAATATCTAATTTGTTCCGGGATATAATATTTTTCGTAACGTTTTCATTCTTGAAATTCCTAATTTTATACTTTTGACAGATCGGGCACTTTTGTGTAATCTCCTTTGTAATGCGGTAATCCTGTCGGCAAATATAATTTTCTCGAAACACCAGCCAAACTTTTCTGCTGCCGATATGTCCATTGTCTTCATGCAATTTCTTTATAATCTTCTCTGCCAATGTTTGTGTCACCAAATATAGTTCCCTTCCGTCTATTCTCTTGAAATATATGTCGTTTTCATCTTCCTTTGTTGATATTCTTTCTTCTTCTTCTTCTTCGGGGCTCATCTCTTCTTTTGAGGAATCCCCGGTATTGACTTCCTTTATCCTTTTCTTAAGTCTTTTCCTTTTTCTTCTTTGTCCTTGCTTCGTTGCCAGATTCATTTCCACTGTTTGTTCTTTCTCCGAAATATCAATTTTCTGTTTCCCATGTTCGTTTTCCTGTTCTCCTTCCTTTTCTTCAGTCAGTTTCATCGTGTTATTTTTGAAATCTATTACTACATGTTTTTCTGCCAGTTCGTCCACTCCTACAATCATGTCATGCGACATGTTTGGCATTATTACACATTGTAATGCATACATTTTTTTATCCAGTCGTACCATCACTCGTATGCCTTCATTTATCGTTGCCAAAATCCGTTTATTCGCACCCACCAAATTTACCCTTGGTATTTTGTATATTAAATTTGTCAACTGTACTTCTTCTATTAATTTTCTGTTTATTAAGGTTATTTCTGACCCGGTGTCTATCAAAATCTTTATTGGTCTATTGTTAATGAAACCATCTACAAATTTTAAATTAACTCCTCTTCTTTCCTCATTATTTCCTGCCAATTTAATGAATTCCTTCGGGTGACAAAAAATTCCTGCCTGGTTTTTTGTTTTTAGTGGGTGCTTTCGTGAAAAACCGACTGTTGTTCTTCCGTATTTCTTCTCTCATCTCTATTTCTTTCATCCTCATTTTCTTCTATTTGTGTATGATTTACCTCTCTTCTATTTTCTTTTGGTCTGTCATATCCGTTTCGGTTTCCACGATATTCCTGTTCATTTCGTCTATTGTAATTTCTGTTTTCTGGATATGTGCGGGTGTTATTTCTGTTTGGATTTTCTCGATATCTGTCTTCATTCCATGGCCGATTTCTGAAATCATCATTTCCTCTTCTATTTTCCCGATTCTCGTTTTCCCTCCTGGGAATAAATTCTCGTCTAGTGTAATCCCTCCTAAAATTTTGTCCTCTCTCTCTGTATTCCTGAGTTTCTCGATGTCTATAATTCTCTTGTGACCTTCTTGCTCTTCTTTCCTGTATCCGTGATGCCCTTATTTGTAGGAATTGGCATAAACTATCGATATCTTTGTAGTTTTGTAAATTTATGTGGTCTTCTATTGTGTCTTCAAAGTGTCTTGCAATCAACTCGACTAATTGCTCAGATGAATAATTGTATTGCAGATGTTTTGCGTTATTGTACATTTGCAATGCGTATGTTTTTTCTGATATACCCATCTTCTCATGGTATTTCCCATTTTGCAATTCCTTATTTATCTGTAATTGCTCTGTCTTTCCCCAGAAAAAACTCAGAAATTTGTTTTCAAATTCTTGCCAATTTTCAAATTCCTCCACTTTGCTGTCAAACCATAGACTTGCCTCATCTTTGAGATGATTTCTGATAACTTCCTTAGCTGTCTCAAAATTTCCCATGTATTGTATCTTCTTCTTTAGATTATTCATGAACGGTACGGGGTGTAGTTTTCTTACATCCCCGCCAAACTGTATTTTTATTTCGCCGGAATTCTGGATAACTATTTCTCTTGTTTCTCCGACTCTATTTTGGTGTCTTATTTCCTTAATTAAATTTTCATTCCGTTTCAATCTTATTTCTATTTCTTCCTTATCTTCTTGCAGAGCGTTTTCAAACTTTGTTTCTAACTCTTCTAATTCCTTTTCCATTTTGTTTTTCATTTTTTTAATTTCCACCTCTTGTTCTGCCATTTCTTTTTTAACATTCTCTAAGCAACTTTTAACTTCTTTTATCACTTGTTGTGTTTCCTGTCGGTTTTTTTCTATTGCTTGTTTCGTTTCACGTTGATTTTCTTCCATTCTCTTGTGAGTTTCTCTTTGATTCTGTTCCATTGTTTTATCCACTTTATCCATTTTTTGCATCATTATTTGTAACATTTTCTCTATTCCTGACAATTCCTGTTGTTCTGATGCCATGATTGTTGTTTCAAAAATGTCTTCTTGTTCTATATGTTCTTCTTGTTTTTTGTTTTCTTTGCTTTTGCTTCTCGTGATCGACATGTAGTTCAAATTTATCCCCGCCTGATATGAAACTCTTAAATTTGTGCAATAATATCCCCGCCAAATATGAAATTCGAGTAATGTTGCAAAGACGAAAAAATTTTTCTCTTATCCCAAATGCAATAAATTTAAATAAATGCAATAAAATTTAAAACTTTTGTCAATTGTAAAAATCAATCAAATATAATAAAATATATCATGCAAAACTTGTACCTAGAGAAATTTGAAATGTTATGTCATAAAATGCAGTTATTATAAACTTTGACCATCGGAAATAAATTCTCAATCAACCTGCTTTCTTTCCCTATCCTTTTAAATTCCAACTAGAAATACTTTCTAAGCTTCACACGTTTGGGCGACAGTTGTTATGATTTTGTATTTTTGATTTTAATTTATTTACTTGAAACAATCACAAAAATATACTTTCTCGTTATCAATGTCCTAAAAAATAAACTTCTGATATTTCTTATGTTCAGTGAGTTCAAAGTTTTCTAGTTGTATTTATCGGGATAGGAAAAACAAAGGATAATAATAAAAAGTATAATACATAAAATACAGATATTTTTTATTTTATAAAAAAAAACAATTATTAAATTTGCCGTTATCTTTTCAATCAGCGAATATGCATGTAATGAAATTAATACAAAAAGAAAATTTTAATTCTTATTTTCTTCTTGAGACAAAACAATTTGAAACTAATTTAAATTTGGATACCTTTATAAACTTTTATCTTCCTTATATTTAAAAAATCTATTTTATTATGGAAACAAAACTTTAAAACATTTGATAAATGTAAAAAGGTCTAATCATGCTTTAAACTGGTAACAACAATGAGGTAAACAAATCGCATTTAAGATTTACACACCTTTCAACTTGAAAAAGGAAAATATCTGACCTTTCTTCCCTGGATTGTTTTAGGACCACACAAAGAATTGTCCACCTTCCACAGCAATGTGTTCTTCCACCTTGCGCCTCGGCTTCTTGTTTCAGTATCTGCTCCTCCAGCCAATTTAACTGACTTAATTTAACCTCCTGACTCAATTCTCCAACACTTAACACACGAAAATCACTTCTCCAAACATTCATATAACTTCTTCGTGACCCAAGGATCTCTTTTCTCACCTGGTGCCACAACTATTTAACACGTATTCCAGAAACTGCACACTTTAGATTCAAGGATTTCTTTACATCGACTTGCAATCTACTTCTTCCACAATTCTGCTAACAAGACTCGTAACTTTATCCACTTAACAATGCCGGCCTCCAACTCACGAACACACCGCCTGTCGAGACGCAACCTTTCTTTTCGATCACTCAAACATCACTCTCTTCTCGAACCAACAAAAACTCTATCAACCCTCGGTCTGTCGATTTCCCCTTCCAAAAAGATCGTCTCATCACAAAATCCAAATTTGTTTACCACACTTGTTGGAATGCTAATTACCGTTTTCAAGCAAGGAACTTTAATCTTTTAACAATGGTCATTTCCTTGTAAACAAATAATTTTTATACATTTCAAAGATTTTTGCCTTAGTCATAATAGAAGATTTATACAACACAATACCGGACTAATCCTTCAGGTAACAGCTTATTTTCTATAATGTACAAATGGTTTGTCAATAACTCGTTTAGAATGGCTTAGTTCTTTATAAGTCATAAAATTTCGGTACTAATCTATCTATTTACAAATATACAAACTTTCTATCTTAAAATTAATACATATTTTGTCTTCAGATTTCTTAAAAACTTACTTCCGATGGATTCCTTAATTATTTTTGTTCCTTCCGCGTTTGTGGAAGAAGAAGTATAATAATATATATATATATATATATATATATATATATATATATATATATATATATATATATATATATATATATATATATATATATATATATTTTCCGACGTTTCGGCAGGAAATCCATGCCTTTTTTAAGAATATATATTGACTAAAAAACATTTGATGACAGACATAATACGGTTTAAAAAATAAACTTTTGACTTACCAAGCATGTAAAGATTCGGTATTAAAAATTAGACGTCACAATTAAAATAATATTAAAACATAGGACATACCCACTAAGTCACTACAAGTAAAATGTATTTTAAATCTAATGTGTTGTTTATTGATGTTAGTTTATCGTTTAAACAATCAGTTATTTTAACATCATAGGCGTTCTGAGATTGACTTTTTATGTGTTTTTAAATTTTTGTTCTTGTTTTGTAAAGTTAAAATATATTTTGTTCAAATTCTTGACATCTTTTTTATCATTTATTGCGTTATTTTTTTTTTATTTGTATAGACTCTAGAAGCTCTCTCTTCTTCCTGTTGGGTTCACTTTTTAGGATCTTGGTTTTCTCAAAATCAAATTTATGTTTTAATTCGTTTTCATGTTTTGTGAGGGCGGTTGAGTTTTTTTTGTCATATTTGTAGGAACGTATTCTTCAGTTAAGTAGCTGACTGGTTTGTCCAATATAAACTCCATCACAATTCGAGCAGGGAATTTCATATACAACATGCGATCTTTTTAAAAGAGGGGTTTTTGTTTTCAATCTTGTAAAATTCCTTTTTAAAAGATTGTGACCTTTATGAGCAACCGTATTATTATGTTTAGAGAGAAGATTTGCAATTTGTTCTAATAATCCTTTTATATAGGGGAGAGACATATAGTTTTTCTTTACCGTGTTGGTTTCATTGTTATTACTATTATTGTAAAATTTATGTAGTCGCGATTTGAAAGTGTTGTCGATAAGGTGGTGTGGGTATGAATTAAGTGTTGATGCTCTTTTTGCCTTTTTAATGGCCTGAGCTCTATTGATAGGATCGGATAATCTAATAGCTCTATCAGCGAGTCCGATAACTACTGATTTCTTTTGAGACAGGGGATGATGAGAGTTGAAATTCAGATATCTCGACGACCAGGTTTTTTTGGTGTACCATGAAGTAGTTATAGTGCTGTTTTCTCTATGCAATGTCAGGTCCAGAAAATTAATTTGATATTTTTTTTCAATTTCTAATGTGAATTTTAGTTTTTGGTGAAAGTTATTGAATTCATTTAGTAAATTATCCATTTTATCCTCTGGTGCTGCACCCGAGCAGTCATCTATATAGCGATAGAAAAAAGGTATATCAAAATCTATTTTATTTAAAACAATTTCCTCTAGATGCTCTAAACCTAGTGCATGTCTCATGCATACAGTCTCCTTTTGAAAACCTTTCAACCGTTCGCTGAACAGGGAAGCCTGTTCGCTTCGGTTTTAAAATTTGGTGTCTTTGTTCTCAAGATGGATATTTGTTTCAGTTTAGTCCATACGCTGGAGCACGAGAACATAAAAGTGATATGGGACTGGGAGCAGACGTTGTTATAGATCTATTAAAAGTTCTTGAATTTCCTTCTCAACACAGAATATTTTTTGACAATTTTTTTTCGTCTTTTAAACTATTTCAATATCTTACTGAAAATAATATATACGCCACAGGAACTGTGCGGCAAAACAGAATCCAAAAGTGTCCTTTAGATAGCTCAAATGATTTAAAAAAAGGGGGCAGAGGTGCTTTCGATTTTAGATATGATTTAAAATCCAAAATTTGTGTAGTTAAATGGAATGATAATTCAATCGTTATTATGATGTCAAATAATATACCAATAAATCTATCCAGATGCTTCTAAAAAGGATTGTAATTCAGCAGTGGTCAATCTACGTTTATGTTTACGTCTAGCTTTTTTAGATGTCGAACACATAATATTATTTACATCCATTTTTTTTACAAATACTATAACTTACTTTAACATACGTAATTAACAATAAAAACATACTACTAGAAACTATAAATTTACGTTTTCCAATACTATAAGGGCACTTGAGGCACAACACCTTTTTACTCAATAATAGTTCCTGTATAAGTAAAATTGCTTTTTAATGTGCTTCATTGAAGCACACTAGACATATTGCAGTTTTGCCATCACATTCTTCACAGTATGTTTTAACTTTTTTAATTTTTCTATCGGCCTTTTTACTAGTCACGCTTATTCTTAAAATTTTGTAACCTCTTGTACACTTCCTTCTCTTTTTATTATCTACATCGCTTTGCCTGAGATGGTATTTTTTGGGTGTAATTAGTCATCAGGATTTCAACATTTCTTTATTTGCAAACGCCTTGGCTAATTCCAGTCTGAACTCAAGGATAGGTTGTCGCTTTTTTCGCGTTTTCTATTATTTAGCAACTAAGTATTGACTACTGCGGTATTAAATATTAATTCCACTGCCACTTTCCGGTACCACTTTAGTATTTTGCGTATTGGGCTTTTGTAAAAAGCCATTTGATCACTAAAATCAACTCTTTTTTCACAACGTTATAATCTAGAATAGTTTGTGGTTTTAGCACTTGTGTCTAATTTTTTATTCCACCTGAATAAACCAAGATACAACTATTATGTTTAAATGTTGTAATAATTAAAACTAGTTCTTTGTCGACCCATTTTATCACTTGTGAAATCAATAATGGGGTGAAGTTTCAGTATAAGTAGTTGCGACTTTTTTAATCTAGATTTTGGTTTTGTATTTTTTGTAGTAGAACATCTGCACATAAATTCGTTTCTTGAACTATGATTTGAATTCATCGACCGATATTCTAGAAGAAATGTGTTTTTACGTTGTCGGGAATATTATAAATTGGTTATCTTTCATAAAGCATTCGAAATTTGATTTAAATTCTATTTCAGAAAAAATTTTTACTGCAACTCTTGTTCGACCTAAACTAAATTATTACACAAAACAAGTAATCTATTTTTTTTATAGAAATGTAGAAATAGAATTTCCTGTCGAAGTTTTATGTGTGCCATGAGTCACTGGTGTCTCGTATATACGGTCCTCTTATCGCATTACAAGCATAATTCTGAATTAACAGTGCGGTACAAGATATATTTAGGTTGTTTAATCAAGCCGTAATACTTGTCGTGACACCATAAGACCGTATGTTATAAATAAATATATTCCTACAAGAATTATCTTAAAAAATGAGAAAAATACAAGAAAAAAGTGCAATATGAAGTGTTATTTAAATAATGGCAAGTCATTCACCGGCGGACAGTTAAAAACAAAAGTTTTCAGTGTTCTATTGCTTGATTATTATTATCTGATCGGTATATTTTAAAAATACTAGCCAAGTATTCTGAAAATGTTGACTTTTTTCCTGGTCTGATCTTCCTCAACTAACGTTATCTTTTTTAATTGGTGAGTTGTGTTCTTTAGGTCTCTTTAAGGGTTTTTGTTGCTATCCATACTGAATGATCTTTAGACAATGTACTAATGTAGTGTTCAAATGTGACATTGCGTGCATCATGTAGCGCTGATCTTAATTGTCCGATTAGTCGATTATATGTGTGTTTGTCATTAGGATTTTGGCTTCTTTGCCATCTACTTCTGGCTCTTCATTTTCCGACTATTAGTTATATAATATAATCCGGAGTGTTATTTGTGTTTTCTTGATTTGGAATTCTTGATCGTGTAGCTCCATATGAAATAGTAGACGATGAAAATGGCAGCATATTCATCCATAAAAAAAGGAAACGCGATAAAGATATCCGAAACAACTGTTTTTTGTTATAAGAGATGAAATAGCCGAAAATTACCAAAACAGATATACAAGGCACTATACAGAGGAAGTAGAATTACCTATAAAACACCTTGAATGAAGAAAAGAAGTAGGCTTAGACCAAACACCAGCAGGAATTATTTAACTAATTGTGGAAAAAAATTAAATGGATAACAATATTCACCCCATTTACAGAAAAGGCGGTGATACGCGAAAATTTTAAAAACTTCTGTAATAGCTTCCAGTCAACAATTTTCTAATCATGTTTCAAAAACGTACCGAATGCACTGTGTATACTAACGCAAGTCGTCAACATTCGTGTTGTTGCAGTTATGTATTACGATCAACTTAAAGGTTATGCATGACTCCCTTTGTAAAGGTACATAGGCGTGCTCTCAAGCGAAACCAAAAGATTTGTCATACTGTCATACCGTTACATTATATCATATTATAACGTTAAATATTTTATGGTGCCCTTTGGGTACAACGAATGATCGACTTTTTCCCGCACATATGCAAGCCTATGTACCTTTACAAAGGGAGTCGTTTGCTGGGTATTAAAGAACCATCTATGGTCATTACATAATTTTACCCCAATATTTCACGTTCTACGATGCATTCCACGTATGATACACTGTCTTCTTTAGTTTTCTGTCATTCTGTTTGTTAAATCCTATCCCATTCACGTCACAGCGTCAAGGAGCAGTTAACGGGAGGCATATATCTAACAGTGAACTTTGGAATTTTTTGCGTTTATCATATGTAAAGTAGTTAACTAAAAGTGGAGGTATGCAAAGAGATGTAGGACGTAATCGTATACTATTCGCTAAATCCTGTCATAATCACAAATAATAATAATATCATCAAAGTAATATGCCATACACCTCTGTGGGTTAATACGTTTTATTGCTGCAAGTTTACGGTGTTATTACATGCCGCCATGTTTAATTTGTCTCCACCATCGCATTATCTCCGTCAAATCCTATCATTTTAAGCTCTATATGTCATGATTAGATCTATAGGACCGCAGATACGTAACTAAGGCTCTTTTGACACAGCATATATAGGAACAAAGATATATACCTAAGGTTCTTTTGACGTGTTGCTGTATTTGATTTCTACGTCGTAGTTTTTTATTGGTTATATGCTATCATTTGAGGTACTGTACGTCACGATTGGACTAATAGGATAGAAGACACATAACTAGGCCCTTTCGTCACGCTACTCTATTTGATTTTTATATCTTATTGTATTCTATTAGTTAAATTCATGATACTATGAACTATCATATAATAAATCATATAAAATGGGATATACTTGGATTGTCCGAAGTACGGCGAAAGGGTGAAGAACAAATGGTACTTCCGTCGGGAAACCTATTGCATTATCGAGGAGAGTCTTCCAATGGTGGCGTAGGATTTATGGTAAATAAAAAACACACAAAGAATATACTCACAATTAAAAGCATAAGTGATAGAGTTATATATCTTATCTACAAAGTAAACGAAAAAATTCGGTTAAAGATCATCCAGGCATATGCACCTACTAGTACCCATACAGATGAAGAAGTAGAATGGTTCTACGATGACGTTAACACTGCCATACAAGAGACAAACACCAACTTTACTATACTGATGGGAGACCTAAACGCCAAAATAGGCCACAAGCAAGATGATTCGGAGTTTGTAATTGGACCTCACGGATATGGCGATAGAAACGAAAGGGTCAAACTCTCATAGAATTTCTTCTGCAACACAGGCTATATGTCATGAATACGCACTTAAAAAAAAGCGACCAAAGAAAGTGGACTTGGCAATCACCAAATGGTTTAAACAAGAACGAAATTGATTTTATATTTACTAACAAAAAAGACGCTGTTCAAGACGTAACTGTATTAAATCAATTTTCAACTGGAAGTGACCATAGAATGGTTAGGGCGAAGATAGTCTTAAACATACAGAAGGAAAGAAGACATATGGTAACAAGGACTAATAATGTTACATTCACTGCGATTACTAACACCAGGGCATACCAGGAAGAAATAGAGAGTAATCTACAGAAAGACCTGCAAGATGAAACCAGTATTGAACAGCTTAACGAAAAATTGGTAGAAGCCCTGAAGAAGTCACAGAAGAAGTGCCAAGCCAAGCACTCAACAAAAAATGAAAAACTCACAGAAGACACAAGAAACCTAATGCAAAAAGAAGGGAAATGAAAGAAAAGCATACAACGAACATTGCAGAGCTAAGGAATTTAAACAAAACCATTTCAAAAGCCATTAGGAAAGACATAAGGAACTTTAACACTAAGGAAATAACTGATACCGTAGAACAAAAAAAAAACAAAAGCCTAAAAGTTCTAAAACGAAAGTTGAAAATAGGAACGAGGAATATTTATAAGTTAAAAAATAATCAAGGACATGTAATACATGAACAACAAGAGATACTAAAAATCATCGAAGAGTACTATAGAACATTATATAGTCGAGATGATCACATTCCCGAAGTAGAAATTCCAGCAATACTAAATCAAGGGTCAGAGGAACTTCCAGATATAACCGAAGAGGAAATTAAGTCAGCATTAAAAGGTATAAAGAACAACAAAACACCTGGAGAAGATGGCATTGTAAGTGAAATGATAAAACTAGGAGGCGAATGCGTCATAAAGGCTTTAAAAACCCTTTATAATGCCTGCCTCTTTGAAGGAAATACGCCAGAAAAATGGAATAATGCCATTATGATAATATTACATAAAAAAGGAGATGTAACAGAAATTGGCAACTACAGACCTATCAACTTATTATCTCATTTATATAAACTCTTTATGAGAATAATTACTAACAGACTGGGACCTAAGCTAGATTTTCATCAACCTCTAGAGCAGGCCGGATTTAGGAGTGGCTTTGGAACCAATGACCACCTACAAGTAATAAAATCCTTGATAGAGAAAGTTATAGAATACAACAAGCCATTGATATTAATATTTGTAGACTTTGAGAAAGCATTTGACTCAGTCCAGCATAGCTCCATGTTAAGAGCTCTTACAGAGTGCAGTATTGACCATAGGTATACAACTCTTCTTCGAAATATATATGATAGCGCAACAGCTGCTGTAAAAATGTACTATGGTGACACAGACACATTTCCCTTGGAGAAAGGTATTAGGCAAGGAGACACTATCTCTCCTAAACTATTCACCGCCCTATTACAGAGTGCTATGAGAAAAAATAATTGGGAAAATATTGGATTAAATATAAATGGGTAATTTTTGAACAACTTGAGGTTTGCAGACGACATAGTCCTTATTGCAGATCAGGTAGATCATGCATGCCAACTTCTTCAAGACCTTCAGAGCTCTTGTGCACGAGTTGGCCTTAAAATTAATTTTTCCAAAACACAATACATGACCAACCTGGTACTGGCAAAAAACATTTCCACTAATGGCACGCAAATTGAACAAGTGTATTCCTATATGTATCTGGGCCACGAGATTAAATTGGGAAGAGACAATCAAACAACAGAGTTAAAAAGGAGAATAGGACTGGCATGGGCAGCCTACGGAAAACTGAGGGAAGTCTTTAAATCGGCTATTCACATGTGCTTGAAGAGAAAAGTTTTTGATCAGTGTGTACTTCCAGTTCTAACATATGGAGCAGAAACATTGACACTTACCAGAAAAGTAATTAATAAGATACAAGTGGCACAGAGAGCGATGGAGAGGTCAATGTTGGGCGTATCACTCAGAGACAGAGTTTCGAGTCAGATAGTAAGGAGAAAAACTGGTGTGACGGACGCAGTTGAAAGAATTACAACCCTGAAATGGAACTGGGCAGGACATGTTGCTAGGGTCAGAGATGGAAGATGGACAAAGAAAATTTTAGAGTGGAGGCCTAGACACGATGCTTATCGTAGTCGAGGACGTCCTCCAACAAGGTGGTCGGATGATTTAAAGCGCATCCAGTCTAACTGGATTCAAGTTGCTCAAGATCGGATGCAATGGAATTATTTACGGGAGGCCTATGTTCAGCAGTGGACGCAAAATGGCTAATGATGATGATGACGACTATGAACTAAAGATAAACCCACGCGCACGCGATCCGTCTATCTCTTTTGCATGTGTGACGTCACTTTGCGACAAATATCACCAGAAATGTTAGTAAAAATTAAAGGAAACGAAAGTAAACGAAAAAATTCGGTTAAAGATCATCCAGGCATATGCACCTACTAGTACCCATACAGATGAAGAAGTAGAATGGTTCTACGATGACGTTAACACTGCCATACAAGAGACAAACACCAACTTTACTATACTGATGGGAGACCTAAACGCCAAAATAGGCCACAAGCAAGATGATTCGGAGTTTGTAATTGGACCTCACGGATATGGCGATAGAAACGAAAGGGGTCAAACTCTCATAGAATTTCTTCTGCAACACAGGCTATATGTCATGAATACGCACTTAAAAAAAAGCGACCAAAGAAAGTGGACTTGGCAATCACCAAATGGTTTAAACAAGAACGAAATTGATTTTATATTTACTAACAAAAAAGACGCTGTTCAAGACGTAACTGTATTAAATCAATTTTCAACTGGAAGTGACCATAGAATGGTTAGGGCGAAGATAGTCTTAAACATACAGAAGGAAAGAAGACATATGGTAACAAGGACTAATAATGTTACATTCACTGCGATTACTAACACCAGGGCATACCAGGAAGAAATAGAGAGTAATCTACAGAAAGACCTGCAAGATGAAACCAGTATTGAACAGCTTAACGAAAAATTGGTAGAAGCCCTGAAGAAGTCACAGAAGAAGTGCCAAGCCAAGCACTCAACAAAAAATGAAAAACTCACAGAAGACACAAGAAACCTAATGCAAAAAGAAGGGAAATGAAAGAAAAGCATACAACGAACATTGCAGAGCTAAGGAATTTAAACAAAACCATTTCAAAAGCCATTAGGAAAGACATAAGGAACTTTAACACTAAGGAAATAACTGATACCGTAGAACAAAAAAAAAACAAAAGCCTAAAAGTTCTAAAACGAAAGTTGAAAATAGGAACGAGGAATATTTATAAGTTAAAAAATAATCAAGGACATGTAATACATGAACAACAAGAGATACTAAAAATCATCGAAGAGTACTATAGAACATTATATAGTCGAGATGATCACATTCCCGAAGTAGAAATTCCAGCAATACTAAATCAAGGGTCAGAGGAACTTCCAGATATAACCGAAGAGGAAATTAAGTCAGCATTAAAAGGTATAAAGAACAACAAAACACCTGGAGAAGATGGCATTGTAAGTGAAATGATAAAACTAGGAGGCGAATGCGTCATAAAGGCTTTAAAAACCCTTTATAATGCCTGCCTCTTTGAAGGAAATACGCCAGAAAAATGGAATAATGCCATTATGATAATATTACATAAAAAAGGAGATGTAACAGAAATTGGCAACTACAGACCTATCAACTTATTATCTCATTTATATAAACTCTTTATGAGAATAATTACTAACAGACTGGGACCTAAGCTAGATTTTCATCAACCTCTAGAGCAGGCCGGATTTAGGAGTGGCTTTGGAACCAATGACCACCTACAAGTAATAAAATCCTTGATAGAGAAAGTTATAGAATACAACAAGCCATTGATATTAATATTTGTAGACTTTGAGAAAGCATTTGACTCAGTCCAGCATAGCTCCATGTTAAGAGCTCTTACAGAGTGCAGTATTGACCATAGGTATACAACTCTTCTTCGAAATATATATGATAGCGCAACAGCTGCTGTAAAAATGTACTATGGTGACACAGACACATTTCCCTTGGAGAAAGGTATTAGGCAAGGAGACACTATCTCTCCTAAACTATTCACCGCCCTATTACAGAGTGCTATGAGAAAAAATAATTGGGAAAATATTGGATTAAATATAAATGGGTAATTTTTGAACAACTTGAGGTTTGCAGACGACATAGTCCTTATTGCAGATCAGGTAGATCATGCATGCCAACTTCTTCAAGACCTTCAGAGCTCTTGTGCACGAGTTGGCCTTAAAATTAATTTTTCCAAAACACAATACATGACCAACCTGGTACTGGCAAAAAACATTTCCACTAATGGCACGCAAATTGAACAAGTGTATTCCTATATGTATCTGGGCCACGAGATTAAATTGGGAAGAGACAATCAAACAACAGAGTTAAAAAGGAGAATATGACTGGCATGGGCAGCCTACGGAAAACTGAGGGAAGTCTTTAAATCGGCTATTCACATGTGCTTGAAGAGAAAAGTTTTTGATCAGTGTGTACTTCCAGTTCTAACATATGGAGCAGAAACATTGACACTTACCAGAAAAGTAATTAATAAGATACAAGTGGCACAGAGAGCGATGGAGAGGTCAATGTTGGGCGTATCACTCAGAGACAGAGTTTCGAGTCAGATAGTAAGGAGAAAAACTGGTGTGACGGACGCAGTTGAAAGAATTACAACCCTGAAATGGAACTGGGCAGGACATGTTGCTAGGGTCAGAGATGGAAGATGGACAAAGAAAATTTTAGAGTGGAGGCCTAGACACGATGCTTATCGTAGTCGAGGACGTCCTCCAACAAGGTGGTCGGATGATTTAAAGCGCATCCAGTCTAACTGGATTCAAGTTGCTCAAGATCGGATGCAATGGAATTATTTACGGGAGGCCTATGTTCAGCAGTGGACGCAAAATGGCTAATGATGATGATGACGACTATGAACTAAAGATAAACCCACGCGCACGCGATCCGTCTATCTCTTTTGCATGTGTGACGTCACTTTGCGACAAATATCACCAGAAATGTTATGTTTTGCATGGAGTTTTGTCAGATTTAGTATTGTTTTATCGTTTATCTTGTACGTTGACAAATAAATGTGTGCACTTTATATAAAACATAGTTCAGAATATTAAATTAAAGATAAACTTTTATCGCCAAGTGACGTCATGCGCATCGACGTACAAAATTCGATTGCGAAGTGGTTTTATCTCGGAAGTCATAGAATCGTGAGTTAAATTCTATCATTTGCGGTACGAAACGTCACGATTGGACTAATAGGATCTCAGAAACATAACTATGGCCCTTTTGACATGCTTCAGTATTTTATTTTTCTTTCTCATTGTATTCTATTGATTAAATCCTATTATTTGAGGTGCTCTAAGTCACGATTGTGCTACTAAAAAGAAGATACGTAACTAAGGCTCTTTTTACGTGTTGCTGTATTTAATTTCCAATTTTAAGTTATTGTATTCTATTGGTTAAGTAGCGTTAAGTAAGTAATAGGTAGCAGGTAGGAACTCCTTTCGGATAGTCCTATCAGGGGAAGTAAATCAATCCCTGCCTTCCGCAGATTCCAGGTGTTTCCTGACCCGGGAAACTAAAACCTGCTAAGGGTCCCTTGTCCAGGGTCACGGATGAAGTCCACAACGGTATCCAGGGCGGAGGAAAAGGTCTTCACAACGGTCTGTAGAGCGGAGGTGGCAGCCCAATGGTTTTAGGGATTGTATAAAACTAGCACTGGAAAGTGGCAGCTGGCTGATCCAACACTAACCACAGGTAGACTGAAATGGCTGTGAATTAGACAGCATGTGGCGTGGTGACATTCACAGAAGCGGCACATGTACAGCGGTGTAGAAGGCAACGGGAAACCACTACACTAATATTTCCCCAGCAAAATTACATAATGCTCATGGAACCTAAAACAACGGTCCTCAGTCCTGGGCACCTCTTAAATGAGGAGAGGGTGCTACGAATCCCCCGGAGAAAAACAAAAAGAATAGGCACATGGAATGTGAGAAGTCTATATGAAGCGGGAAAGGCCGCAAATTTAATTCAAGAAATGGAAAGACTTGATATCGATATACTGGGATGCAGTGAGGTAAGATGGCCAAATACAGGTACCTGTGTGATGGGCAGTATTCTATTCTGGAGATGAAGGCACTCAAAATAAAAACGGTGTAGCAATAGTTACATCTAATGAAATTGCAAAATTAGTTTCTGGATTACTACCAACATCAAATAGAATAATGCTAATAAAAATAGACAGCAAACCAGTCGATATGAATATTATCCAGGTATATGCCCCAACTAGTCAAAGCACAGAAGAAGAAATAGAACAATTTTACGAAGACCTAAAGAAAACTCTACTGCAGACAAAGAAGCATGAAACCAACATAATATTAGGAGACTTTAACGCCAAGATTGGAAAAGGAAAAGAAGATGACACGGTGGGGGATTTTGGCCTCGGAATAAGAAATGAGAGGGGAGATAGGCTGCTTCAGTTCTCCAAAGAAAATCAGTACAGTATAATGAACAGCTTTTTTAAGTTACCGCCCAGACGTGTCTACACCTGGAAATCTCCAGCAGATGGAATAGAAGGACGCATCACAAGAAATCAAATCGATTACATAATGATCAACAAAAGATACAAAAACGCAGTAAAAGCATACAAGACATACCCCGGAGCTGACATCCCCACCGACCACAATATTCTTCTTGCAACAATTAGGATAGAATTTAAAAGAACAAAAAGAAATAAGCAAATAATAGCTATTAACCCAGATAAGCTTAAAGAAGAATCCACTAGTAATAAAATACGGGAAGAAATACATAGACACTTGAGTAATAGAACAGTACAATCGACACAAACTCCCGAGGAAGACTGGCACTATATTGAGAAAACACTTACAAGAGTAACAGAAGACTACCTCAAACAAGATACACGAAAAAAGAACAAACCATGGATGACAGAAGAAATTCTAAACATGATGGACGAAAGAAGAAAATACAGAGGTAAAAATAAAACAACATACAAGCAAATACACAAGAATATCAGAATAAAGATCCAACAAGCCAAAGAAACCTGGCTAAGTGAAAGATGCCAAGAAATTGAAGAGTTGGAACAAAGACATGATACTTTCAATCTACATAAAAAAGTAAAAGAAGCCGCTGGAATATTTAAACAAACTCCTACGTCTTTCATCGAAGATAAACATGGGAACCCGCTACTGAACATAGAAGATCAAATAGGTAGATGGAGAGAATACGTGGAAGAGATGTTTCAAGACCGAGAGAGGACGAACATTTACATGCAGGAGGCATCGACTGGACCTTATATCACAAAGCAAGAAATTATAAAAGCGGCAAATCAGATAAAGAACGGAAAAGCTGTTGGGGAAGATAATATCCCAATTGAAATAATAAAGATATTACTAGACGAACACATCGAAGTAATGGAAGATATATTTAACAAAATATACTGTTACAAAATGAGTCATATTAAAATAAAACCTGTAATTGTGTTGTTTACTTAATATTATGTTCTAGATTTGACGATCGAAATCTACCTGACGCATCAGTGAGTCACCCTTCATTCTCCGACGAGTCGAACTTTCGAGGCTGCTATAAAAAAACCCAGTCTGACCGCACGGCGATCGAGTTTATTCCGGAAGGTTACTACCCGCTTCTAGATAACGGTATTTGGATATAAATATATAGAAATTTTATGTAAGAAGTTAGTCAATGAAGAAAAGAAGATCGCGATATATCGGGTTTTTAAATTGTATCGAACGTAACATAAATAGTTGTAAGTTAATTAATAAATTAGTAATTAGTTATCGTGAGTTTTAATGCATTAGAATATAGACAATAAATTAGATTTAAAGACAATAAATTAGAACAATATAAATATACTACAGTGGTGTACAAGAGTGGGATATTTAAATAAAAAAGCGGGATTTTAAATAAATTGAATTTGAATTTTTGAAAAAAAAGTGAAATATGACGACGATTTGCGAGCTCACAGTTACGAATTTAAGAAGGCATCTTGAGGACAGAGAATTAGCTTCTGTCGGAAAAAAGGCTGAGTTAGTCCAACGACTAGCGAAGGCTTTGGAGGAAGAGGGTTTGGATCCGGAAACTTATATATTTGAAGATGCTGTCATCTCGTCGATTTCGAAAGTTTCTTCCGATATAGCCAAAATCTCTGGTGATGTAGTCAAAGTCTCTTCTGATGTAGCCAAAGTTTCCTGTGATATCGCATCATTAGAGTACAAAGTCACTTCTGAGATGTCTGCCCTCGATGATAGAATGTCTTCGTTAAAGAACCAAGTTGCTGCCGATATGTTGGCCTTCGAAGAGAGAATAAAAGAGATGGAAAGGAAGATGGAGGAAACAGGGACAGCAGAAAGAAAAAACAATCCAATTATAGCAGAGACAAAAGAAGACGAGACGAAATGTAAGTTAGAAACACGGCCGAAATTTGAAGGTAGTGGAGGTTCTGTTCATGTCAAAGTCCCAACTTTTGACGGAAAATCGTCATGGAACAACTACATGAAACAGTTCGAATGAGCTGCAAGAGCGAATGGATGGTCTGAAAAAGAAAAGGCTATAAACCTGACTATCGGTCTTCGAGGAGATGCCTTAGATGTGCTCCAGACCATAGTCGTAGAGGAGACAGATGATTTTGAACAATTTAAGAAGAGGTTAAATATGCGATATGGTCACGAACACTTGGAGCATGTGTATCAGTCGCAGCTCAAAAATCGAAGACAAAAGAAAGATGAGGCTCTTCAAGAATATGAGGTAGATATTGCCAGATTAGTACGATATGCTTATCCAACAGCTCCCGAAGACATGATGGAAAAGTTGGCCGTTCAAACGTTTATTGATCTTCGTGACCATGAAATGCAAATAACACTACGATTAGCTCGTCACAAGACGCTGATTGATGTCTTATCTGCCGCCCTCGAATACGAGTCAGCTACGCAGGCCTCTGCGGGTATAGCAAAGTTAGGACTGTAAAAGAGGAAGGAGATGAAGATAAACTTGACCAGCTCGTTAATATGATGAAAAGCATGACATACAAGAAACCGAAGACTATAAGATGCTGGAATTGTGGCAAAATAGGACACGTACGAAGTTCTTGTAAGCATCCTAGGTACGACGCAAATCAAGAAACTCACCATCAGGAAAACTAGAACGGTTCGGCCTTAGGGGGGCAGCTTCGACCCAGGACTTTTCCAAAGACCCTCTCATACTGATAGCTTCTTTGAAATGTCGTGAAGATAGTGTATATGTAGATGGAGAAATAAATGGTAAAAAGAATACGTTGTTGGTGGATACCGGAGCGACAAAAACCATTATTCGCCCGACAGTTATAAACAGCCGTAAGAAACTGTTACCAACGAGGTTGCGACTGCGGAGCGCTATAGGTGAAAATGCCAACATTCACGGAGAAATCCAGATACAATTAGGAATTGGAGCAGAACAGTTCGTCCATACTGTTATAGTTGCTGACATCGAAGAGGATGTTATATTAGGAATGGACGTAATGAATACGCATGGATTCCATTTGGATTTTAAGAATAAGGTAATCAAAGTTGGTAACGAGGAGGTATTTCTTCATCCACATGATGACAACACTATGCAAGCAGCCGTTAAAGAAGATACAGTCGTGCCTGCGAGAAGTGAAACGATCATAGTAGCGCGGCTACAGGGAATTGTGGACGAAGGAACACCTGTTATGATGGAGCCTTGGAATCATGACGACGAAGTTGGCGGTGGAATCATAATTGGAAAAGAATTGGTGACTTCGGCTAAAGAAATTCCTGTGAGACTTATTAATGTCAATGACTACCCAGTGACCATCAAGAAAGAGACAAAAGTAGGAACTTGTGTACCTGTCACATCCATAATCCGTCAGACGACAACGTCTGATAATTCCAACGATAAATTTGATCAAATGGTCGCAGTTGCTGGACAGTCTCTGAATCAGATTGAAAAAAGGAAATTAAAGGAATTTCTTCGGCAGTATCGTGATATTTTCGTACCGAAAGGAGGAAAGACGGGAAGAACTACCGTTGTTAAGCATAAAATTAATACTGGTAATGCTAAGCCAATTCGTCAAACAGCTCGACGATTACCACAGGCGAAAAGAGAGGAAGCTGAAACGATTGTTCAGGAAATGAAGAAAGACGGGGTGATAGAACCTTCTACGAGCCCATGGGTCTCTCCGGTGGTCCTGGTTAAGAAGAAAGACGGAACAACGAGGTTCTGTGTGGATTACCGTTTGCTGAACAACGTTACTAAGAAAGATAGTTATCCTCTGCCTCGGATCGATGACACATTAGACACATTGGCTGGAAGTAAATTATTTTCTACTTTGGATTTGAAGTCTGGATACTGGCAGGTAGAAATGGACCTGGTAGATAAAGAAAAGACAGCCTTCACCACAGGATCTGGATTATGGCAATTCAACGTTATGCCATTTGGACTTTGTAACGCTCCTGCGACATTTGAGAGGCTTATGGAAAATGTGTTGAGAGGGTTATCGTGGAAAACATGTCTAGTTTATCTAGATGACATAATCGTCTTGGGGGAGACATTTGAAGATCATTTGAGGAATTTAGAAAACGTTTTCAATCGACTTAAAGCTGCCCAATTGATGTTAAACCCCAAGAAGTGCCAACTATTTCAAGGTAAAGTCAATTATCTGGGTCATATAGTCAGTAAAGAAGGAGTGGCTGTGGATAAAGAAAAAATCGATTCCATTAAGGAATGGCCAAAACCAACTGACAAACACCAAGTGAGAAGTTTTCTGGGACTATGTACTTACTACCGGAGGTTTATTAAGAAGTTTGCAGATATCGCTAAACCATTAACGCGACTTACAGAGGAAGCAAGGGAATACCGCTGGGATGTAGACTGCCAAAATGCCTTTGAGACCTTAAAAAAGCATTTAATCACAGCACCAATTTTAGGGTATCCACTGCCAGAAGGAGAGTTCATCTTAGATACAGATGCAAGTAATGTGGGAATTGGAGGAGTGCTGTCTCAGATTCAAGGAGGACAGGAAAGAGTCCTTGGATATTTTAGTAAAGTTCTCTCAAAACCTGAGCGGAATTATTGCGTCACGAGAAGAGAACTTCTAGCAGTAGTGAAATCAGTAGAGCACTTCCATCAATACCTCTATGGAAGGAAGTTTTTAATCCGAACCGACCATGCCGCCCTTAAGTGGTTGATGCAGTTTAAGAATCCAGAGGGTCAGATAGCCAGGTGGATCGAACGACTCCAAGAATATGATTTTAATATTGAGCACCGGGCGGGAGTTAGCCACCAAAACGCTGATTCTCTTTCCAGAAGACCATGCCCATCAGAGTGTTCCCACTGAAACAAAACGGAATCCAAGGAAGCAGCAGTGCTAAGAACGACGGTGGTCCACGACGACTGGACGCCTACCAAGATCAGGGAAGAACAAGAGAGAGATCCAGTTATACAGAAAATCCGAAAATGGAAAGAGGAAAACCGTCGACCACCTTGGCAAGAAATATCGAACCTAGCCTCAGTAGTTAAGACGTATTGGGCCCAGTGGGACTCATTTATCATGGATGATGGCTTGCTCAAACGAGTCCTGGAAAATGATGACGGTTCAGAGAAGAGAAGACAGTTATTGATTCCAAAGAGCAGAATAGCCGAAGTACTTCGTCAGTTACACGACAGTCCATCAGGAGGGCATTTTGGTGTGAAAAAGACCCTTCAGCGAATTCGGGAACGGTTTTATTGGATGAACAGTTCCGACGATGTAAAAGACTGGTGTAAGAAATGTACTATTTGTGCTACGAGTAACGGGCCTTATCGAAAAAGGAGAGCTCCTATGAGACAATATAATGTTGGAAGCCCGTTTAAAAGAATATCTTTGGACATTGCTGGGCCATTTCCAGAAAGTGATAATGGAGGCAAGTACATGTTGGTAGTAATGGATTACTTCACTAAGTGGGTCGAGATTTACGCACTTCCAGACCAGAAGGCGGCCACTGTTGCAGATAAGTTGATCCAAGAATATATCTGTCGATTTGGAGTGCCTTTGGAAATCCATAGTGACCAAGGCAGGAACTTCGAAAGCGATCTATTCCAAGGAATATGTGATCGACTAGGTATGAAGAAAACAAGAACTACGGCTTATCATCCGCAATCGGATGGTATGGTAGAACGGATGAATAGGACAGTTGGCAAGTATTTGACAAAGATGGTATCCGATCATCAGCGAGACTGGGACCAATATCTTCCGTTCTTCACAATGGCCTACAGATCTGCTATTAAAGAATCGACAGGCCAGACACCAACCAGAGTCCTATTCGGACGCGAGATGCGACTACCTTGTGATCTAGAGTTTGGGTGTCGACCTGGAGAAGATGTAGCAGGTGAAGATTATGTGATCGAATTACGAAGAAGAATGGATGATGTACACGAGTTAGTCCGTTCCCATCTCCAGATCGCTAGTGACCCAATGAAGAAACGGTACGATAGGCAAGCCGAAAAGGGGTGTTTTAAGAAGAACGACAAAGTCTGGCTCTATAATCCCAAAAAGCGAAAAGGCTGTTCTCCCAAGTTGCAACAGTTTTGGGAAGGTCCATATCTCATTATGGAGAAGATCAATGATGTTATTTACCGAATAAGCAGGATCCCGAGAGGAAAGCCGATGATAGTACACCATAATCGGCTGGCGTCTTTCGAGGGTGACCACGACGTAGATGAAGAAGTGGAAGTAAACCAAGTCCAAGATGTGTCTGACCTCACGTTTGAGGAATTCATGGGTGCCTATGGAGGTAATGGTAAAGCAAGACATAGTGTCACCACTGAAGAAAGGCAAGATCTACTCGCGCTTCCCGATGACTACTCGCTGGCCCTTACCATCCCGGCCAGTATCAAAGACGCACCAGGATTGACATCCGTCTTTCGAAGGAAGTTTGGTCGAGTTGCAGAACTTCAATGCCAAGTGCCAGCTCCCGGTAAAACCTTGAAACTCCAAGATGCATCACGTTACCTTTTCTACCTGGTAACAAAAGACACTGCCCGTGACCAACCTACCTACCGAGATGTATGGGAAGCCTTACTTCAGTTGCGAGAGCACGTACTAGAGTCCGACGTGCAAAAGTTAGCCATGCCAAAGTTAGAGTGCCGCCAATTAGATTGGAGGGTTATTCGAAGTATGGTGGAGGAGATCTTTAAAGACACCGCAGTCCAGGTGTTAGTCTGTTGCAATCCGCATAGTCACTGGTGCGGAGAGAAAACCGTCCCTTGCCATTTTTATACAACTGGAAGTTGTAAAAGAGGGTACAGTTGCCGATACCAGCATGCCGTTACAGTTCCAGTCCCGACAAGGTTCCAGGAGAAACCATCCTTTAAGAGGGGGGCAATGTTACAAAATGAGTCATATTAAAATAAAACCTGTAATTGTGTTGTTTACTTAATATTATGTTCTAGATTTGACGATCGAAATCTACCTGACGCATCAATGGGTCACCCTTCATTCTCCGACGAGTCGACTTTCGAGGCTGCTATAAAAAAACCCAGTCTGACCGCACGGCGATCGAGTTTATTCCGGAAGGTTACTACCCGCTTCTAGATAACGGTATTTGGATATAAATACATAGAAATTTTATGTGAGAAGTTAGTCAATGAAGAAAAGAAGATCGCGATATATCGGGTTTTTAAATTGTATCGAACGTAACATAAATAGTTGTAAAGTTAATTAATAAATTAGTAATTAGTTATCGTGAGTTTTAATAAATTAGAATATAGACAATAAATTAGATTTAAAGACAATAAATTAGAACAATATAAATATACTACAATACGAAACAGGCATAATACCAAATGATTGGCTGACATCGGTGTTTATACCACTACCAATGAAGAAAAACTCCCAAGAAATGTGAACACCATAGGATTATTAGCCTGATGAATCATATATTGAAACTTTTCCTACGAGTAATACACAATAAAGTATACAATAAACTAGACGAACACACTGGTAAAACTCAGTTTGGTTTTAAGAATGGGTTCGGAACAAGAGAAGCACTTTTTTCAATACGTGTGCTAGTTGAAAGATGTAGATATGTCGATTCTGATGTATACTTGTGTTTTATAGACTTTCAGAAGGCGTTTGACCTGGTGAAACATTATAAACTAATAGATATTTTAAGGTCATGTAATATCGACGATAAAGACTTAAGGATCATTTCAAACCTCTACCAAGAACAAAAGGCTAAAATCAGAATAAAAAGCGAAACATCTGGAAAAATCAATATCGAGAAGGGAGTAAGACAGGGATGTGTCCTATCACCTTTGCTGTTCAATGTTTACTCTGAGAAGATATTTCAGAAAGCTTTGGAAGGCACCTCGGATGGTATAATTATAAACGGGCAATGTATAAATAACCTGCGATATGCTGATGACACTGTCATACTGGCAAATAATGCTGAAGCCCTGCAACGCTTAATGGACCGAGTAACGACAGCCTGTGAAATTGAATACAAAGAAGACAAAAACGACGGTCATCAACAAGCACCAAAACAGAAGGGTGAAGGTCAATGTCGACGGAACAGGTCTGGATAGAGTAACAAGAACAACGTACCTTGGAAGTAATCTTGATGAAACTTTGGACCACTCACTAGAGATAAGAATACGCCTGGAAAAGGCACGTACAATGTTTTACAAAATGCAAAAAGTTCTATGCAACCGCCAGCTGGGCATCTGATTGAGAACTAGAATACTTAAGTGCTATGTTTTCTCCACCTTGCTCTATGGTGTTGAAGCCTGGACAATGACAGAAGCAACACAAAAAAGAATCCAAGCATTCGAACTCTGGTGTTACCGTAAAATGCTCAGAATATCCTACATGAGCCATACGACAAATGCGGAAGTCTTGCGGAGGATGAATAAGGAAAGAGAGCTTATGCTTATAATAAAAGAACGGAAAACACAATATTTTGGTCACATCATAAGAAATCAAAAGTATGAACTGCTCCAACTTATAATCGAAGGCAAAGTCAATAGGAAAAGAGGACCAGGAAGAAGACGCAACTCTTGGCTTAAAAACCTACGGCAATGGACGAACATAACCTCCATAGAACTATTCAGGGCTGCTACAAATAAGATTAAATGGGCAAATGTAATGACCAATGTCCTTAAGGATAAGGCACCGTAAGAGGAAGATTGGTTAAGTGCTATCATTTGAGATATCGTACGTCACTATTGGCCTAATAGGACCAAAGGTACATAACTAAGGACCTTTTGACATTGTGCTGTATTTGATTTTTCTATCCCATTATATTCTTTACGTTAAATCTTATCATTAGAGGTACTATACGTCACGATTGGACTAATAGGATCAAAAATACGTGACTACGGCCCTTTTGACATGTTGCTGTATTTGATTTTTCTATTTCATTGTTTTCGATTGGTTAAATCCTATCATTTGAGATACTGTACGTCACGCTTGGACTTATAGAAACGAAGATATATAACTAAGGCCTTTTTGACATGCTGCTTTTCTGTCTTATTGTATTTTATTGGTTAAATCCTATCATTTGAGGTGCTGTACATTACGACTGGACCAATTGAAGCAACAATATGCAATATATACCCCGTTATATATACCCAAATTGTAACCCGTTACTTCTAATCAAACAAGATGCTAGAATGATTTGTGGATGCAAAAAATATATATAAATTCTTAAATTTACTATTTAGAAGAAAAGCTTTCGTATGATAAGACTCTGAGTCTTTGAGTTGAGAATGAGTGGGAGATTGATGTCTGTGAATGCTCCTATTGATGTGATTTTCGCGGTAACCATTTTGGATTAGGGCTTGTTTTAAACAAGAGAGCTCAGCGGGTCTACTTGCATCATCGGAAAGGCGTATTGATCTGGAGACAAGAGTATTAATGACTGAATTAATTTGTGAAGGTGGATGGTGAGAGTTGGCATGCAAGTAACGATTGGTATGTGTGGGTTTTCGATAAACAGAGTAATGGAAACCTTGGGATTGATTTTTCTTGATGAAAACATCGAGAAACGGTAGGGATGAATCAGTTTCCATCTCCATCGTGAACTGTATACTGGGATGTATACCATTCAGATGAGTTTGAAAAGATACTAAAGCATCCCTGCCATGGGGCCAAATGACGAATGTATCGTCAACATATCGTAGCCAACATGTGGGTTTGAGCATTGATGTGGATAGTGCTCGGGTCTCGAAGTCTTCCATAAAGATATTTTGGCAATTACTGGAGATAGAGGGGAGCCCATTGGGGCACCATTTATTTGTCTGTAGAATTTGTTTTGAAAGATGAAATAGGTGTTGGACATACAATGTTTAATGAGAGATAAGTGATCTTGCTGAATATTGTATTTAGTTTTAAGAATGTTTAAAGTTTCATATATTGGAATGTTTGTAAAGAGTGAGACAATATCGAAACTTACTAGAATGTCTGACGGTGATATAGGGTATTGTTTAAGAAGTTCGATGAAATGAAAAGAGTTTTTGACGAAGGATGAAGCATTTTCGGCGAAAGGTTGTAGAGTTTTGGCCAAATACTTGGCCAAGGGTTGTGTAGGGCAGTTGTATGCACTGACAATGGGACGAAGAGGGATATCCGGTTTATGAATTTTGGGTAGGCCATATATTCGAGGTGTTCTTGAAGTTTTTTCACGAGGAATTAGAGATTTTTTGATGTCAACAGGAAGAGAGGTTTTATTGATAATGGCTTTTGTTGTTTTTTCCAGATAGGTTGTTGGATTATTAGGAATTGGTTTGTAGTCTGAAGCATTAACGAGATTTGAGAGTTTATTAATGTAAGAAGAAGTGTTTAGGATGACGGAGGTGTTTCCTTTATCGGCAGGAAGAATGACTAGATTTGGATTTGACTGAAGTTCTTTCAGGGCTTTTTTCTCGGATTGGCTAATATTTTGAATAGGCGGCTTTGAGTTTCTAAGAACTCTAGAGATGTCTTGCCTGGTTATTTCAGCATCTTCGGAAGATAAACTGGAGATGGCTTCTTCAGTTTGACAGATGATTGTCTAAATTGGAATGTGACTTGGGGTAACAGAGTAATTGAAACCTTTTGCTAAAGCTTGAGTGGCAGTGGTTGAAATAGGGGTATCAGAAAAGTTGTGGACCACTGTAGTGGGTTCCAATGTTGAGGGTTTTGGAATTTGTTCGGAAATGAAATTCAATAATTTGCGTTTCTGAGTTTCACTTTTAGATTCGAAAGTGTTTAGGGCTGATTGTGTATTGATACGGTCGAAACTATCCCATAATATAGGATGTACATTGAAAGAATTAATAGATGACCAGATATTGAAAAGATTGCCATTTGTGACATCTAGTTTTCGTCTAGTGGAATGAATAGCTTCACGGAGAAGCGAAAAACTGGCCTTCCTAAGAATTTGGGAGATAGAAGAAGAAGAAGTGTGGTGTTTGAGTTTTAGAAATTTGGGAATGACTTTATGGTCTCGGCAGGCTTTAAGGAAAGTTAAATCACAAAGAAGACGATTCTTACGTAGTAGTAGGTTGCTATATGATTTAGTGAGCTGGTAAAATTCCTCCCCGTAGAGGCGAATAAAATGTTCGGAAAGATTTCCGCGGTTAGTACAATAAAACCTAGAGCTAAGATTAATATTATTACTAAAAGTAATATCAAACTCACCAGTCTTTAGGGTTGAACCGCGTCGATGTCCATTTTGCCAAGCTTTCGGCATCCTCCCTGATGCCTTCCTCAGGGCTTCCGAGGTCTCAGTCTCCCAAGCCCCCAGATACTACTACACTGTTCACTATTCACGGCACTGTCACGACTACGGCTGGGAACAGGAGACGGTTCATTTATACCGTCGATGATGGCGTGGCCTAGGTGGGGGTTGGCGCGAGAATTGGTGCTGGGGTTGGCGCGAACATTTCCGACAGTGGAATTTTGATTCGAGGATGGAGGGGGCGATATTTTCTTTATGAGAGGTCTCCATGTAGAAGGTAACCGTATGGCGTCATCTCTTTTATTAAGACAATTTTGCCTTTTTTCTATTTTTATGGCTTCTCGGATGATTCTTGGTTTATAGAAGCGGATGGGGGCTATGGTACTGGAGTTTTCAAAATCGATTTTATGACCTGTATGAAGATGGTGTTGACCAAGAGCTGAAATTGAATCAGAATTGCAAACAGAAATGGAATGTTCATAAATCCTGTTTTGGATTCTACTATTTGTTTGGCCTATATAGGATCGGGGACAGTCTGCACAAGGTATTTCATAAACTCCGTGTTGTTCATTTGGAATATTGTCTTTGATAGATCGGACAAGAGATGAAAGTTTTTGTTGGGGAGTAAATATTGTTTTTATTCCTCTTGGTTTCAGAATTCTTTCGATTTTGTCAGTGACACCATTGATATAAGGAAGAAAAGCTTTCGTTTGATAAGGCTCTGATTCTTTGAATTCTCAACTCAACTATATATATATATATATATATATATATATATATATATATATATATATATATATATATATATATATATATATATATATATAGATATTACATTTGTAAATAAAAAAATCTTATTAAGAATACCAAATAAACTCACTACTATAGGTGTTTGTGTTGACACTTGATCGAAATATTCATAACTAACATTTGTCTGTGATGAAGAATACTAATAATATTGGAATACTTAATAAAAATTTTCATTTTTTCTTCTTTCACTTTTCAAAGTAATATTTGGTTGTGATGACAAATATTGTCCATCATATAGTGGGTAATACCGTATATATAATATTATCACATTGGTAAATAAAAAATTCTTATTAAGAATAACAAATAAACTTACCTATTATACGTGTTTGTGTTGACACCTGACCGAAATATTCATAACTAACATTGGTCTGTGATGATGAATGCTAATAATATTGGAATACTTAATAAAATTTTTCATTTTTTCTTCTTTCACTTTGAAAAGTATCCAAGTAAATATTTGTTTGTGATGACAAATATGGTCAATAATATAGTGGGTAATACCGTATACAGTGGTGAGTGCCTTATCACCCGGCTTTTTAACGTGAGAGATAGAAAACACACTTACATTGTAAAATAAAAGGAGATGAAACTCGTAGAGGTGGGAAATAATCGATACAAACCTATAATTTACATTACATTACGACTATCGATAGTCTCACACATTTAGACGTTAGCTTCGATCTAAATCACCTCGGTCATAATTATTATGTTTGACAGTTTGACGTCGTATGTGTGACGTATTTCCATTTTTTAATTTACATAAGGTAAAAACTGATTGACCGCAATAAAGCAAAAAATGTGAATAAAATAATTTAATTAATAGTGATTACTTATTCTAAAGTTTTAAACTATTAACCAAGAATAATTTCTACTATGATTTGATTAGTTTCATACACTCTTGTTACGGAATAATTAACAATCCTTCGTGGATTAGTGGTAAGAATTCGACACTGCGACGCAGATGATTAGAGTTCAAAACCTACATGAGGTTTTCTTTTTTCTTTTTTTAATAATTTGAAATTATGCAGAGATCGTTTTCATTTGAATCACTAAACATTTATGTCAGTCGTTACTAGTATTAGAAGTGTGTAAAGTTAAACTTAAATATCTTATTGAAAAAGTGTCCGTCGTACTTTCGAAAATAAAGTAAACATTCCTCAAAATTAAAAGAACGTTTAAAGAATGTTTAAATCAGTAAAAATTCTACAAAAATAAAAAAATATTGTAAATAAACGTATTTACAATTGTCAATTATTTTGAAAATCATTACCTGTACAGAGGAATTGATATTAACATTGAGAATTTAGTGATGTATTTGATATAAACAGTCTTCACCAGATTATTTTGCATTCACAACTGAAGACTGTATGAATCGAATTTGAATTATTTTGTATTTCCGTTTTATAACATTGAAATAAAAATAAATTGTAAATAATGAATTCTTCGAAAATTTGTTACCTAATATGTATCATATTTTCTATTATTTTTTTATTGATAAAACAAAAATTTTATCCTTGGTGTGAATTGAACCTAAACTTTCTCCTCAATAGTAATAGACAACGTCCTTAACTACTACACCAATTGCACATACATTAATTGTTTTCGGACAGAACATACCTACCTTTATTTTAGTCAAATATTTCAGTTGAGTTATTTTTATTAAATAAATTTAAAGATTTATGATTTAAAATCGCTAAAGCAGTCATCACTGTATATATATATATATATATATATATATATATATATATATATATATATATGTTGCGAAAGTACGCAACATACCTTGTTTTCCTTATCAAAGTGTTATTGGCACGCTGCTGAATAATGTCCGTCATCCAAAAATATTTAAAAAAATGACATTGTCATCTTGACGTTTTGTATTCGGCGTCAATTTTTATAAAGAAATTCGTACCCCTTATATAGAAGTTCAAATCGTTATCGTATATTCAAAGTAATCAAGTTATATATTAGTAGTATAGTTCAAATCAAAGAAGTATAATCGTTGGTAGAAATCGTTGAAGTGTATAAAGACTATAATTTTGTGCAGTAGAATCGGCATCTTGGGATGTAAAAATGGTGTTCATTGTCGTTTTGGAACATAGCAATTATTGTAATACTAAATAAGTTGAGTATCAGTATATAGTGTGTCCTCTTTGTGGGAGCGTTTCTTTACATGTAACAAGTGGATTACCTGATTAACATAAGAACTAGCAAAACATCATCGTCTCCACGTCTAGGCCTTTGTCAAGCAAGGCAGGATACATCGAGGTTCTATTCCAGGGCCACATAGGTAATAATCGGAACACATACATCGGAACTGTAAGTGCATTTTCTCTCTTTCTTTGACATCTTTGTTTACGGGCTCTATTTCGGACACGTTAAACTCAGCAGTTAGCGCATTTATTACTATTACATTACTATTTTATTTTTAGATGTTTTCACTGACACGTTCTTTAGATCGTACTCAATATTGTCTTGGTTTGAGTTCACCATATTAGTAGGAATTGTTTAATATTGAATTTTCATTCAGTTTGGGAGTGGCTAATCGGCCACCCTACGGACACATTTGGCGTTACGTATATATTTTGAGTTGATCTGAATATAACGTTTAAGTTGTTTATTTAATCTTAATTGTTTGTTTTAAATTACCTGTTTTATAATAGCCAAATTTATTTCTTCTGCATAGCTCATGTAGTGTTTGTTTATTCACTGTATTATAGTTAATTAATTTGATTTTATAATTGAATTTAATTCCCCACCTTTTTCACTTCCACCAAATATAGTTTGAACAGCACATCGTGAGATACAGCTGCTTTCTTCATCTGAAGGTTATCGGATGATTCACATTAGTTTTCCGCAATTTGATAATCATTGCGGACCCTAAAGTTTATGTTGAGAGTGGACAAACGTTCCCTTACATAAATTTTTGGTCCTTCGAGCCGGATATTTGGTGTAAAGTGGAAAATTGTTGATTTTCCTTTGAAATTTCGATTTTTTGAAATAAATAGTTTTTTTTTGCAATGGATTTAAAAGTAGAAAAATCCAAACGAGCTATAGCAAAGGGAGGCATTACTAGAATATGCTCGTGGATTGATAAAAATATAAATTTACAAATAAATTCAGGTCAACTAAATGTTCGAAAAGATATGCTTAATGAAGCTTTTAAAAAGTATATAGAGGCACAAGACAATATTGAAGTAAACATTGCAGAATCGCAAGAGCCAGATCTAGAGGATCGAGCTCTTATTGAAAATAGATATGCTGAGGCTATTGCACAAATTTTAGAAAAACTTGACAATTTAAAAATAGTAACAAATACTAGTAAAGCAGTAACTACAGTTAACAAATCTATAATACACTTGCCTGAAATTAAAATTCAAAATTTTACAGGTCTCATTACGGAATGGCTTGGTTTTTACCAGCTGTTTGAAGCATTAATTATTGACAATGAGTCGCTGACAGATGCGCAGCGGTTTATTTATTTGAAAGGTTACTTAAGGGATGAACCTTTAAATCTAATACAAAATTTAGCTATGACTAATGAGAATTTCTTTAGTGCGATAGAGATCTTAAAAAATAGGTATCAAAATAAAACTCGAGTCATACAGTCGTTTTTAGAAAATATTTTTAACATAAATCCAGTCACTAAAAGTACCGCTCCAGCTCTTCGTGAGTTCTATACAAAAATAATAAAAAATTGGCAGGCATTAAAAAATTTGACCCTCTCAAATGAGGAGCTTTTAGATACAATTTTGATATACCTTCTTGAGCAAAAGCTGGATCATGCCAGCAAACGCGCCTTTGAATTTGATAGGGACTCTTGTAATTTACCAACATTTAATGAATTTTTAGAAACGATAAACAAAAGATGCGAAAATCTGGAAAATTTGTCGGCCGTAGAGACGGGCACAAAAGAAAAGCCTGATTCAAAGCGGAACGTTAGGGCATCTTTACACATAACTTCATCAGCCAATCAAGGTACCAATGGTAGGTCGAAATGTTTATTTTGTCATAATATAGATCATAAAATTTATTCGTGTTCGGAATTTAAAAGACTAACCCCATTTGAACGAAAAGAGTTTGTTAAAAAATCTGGATGCTGTTTTAACTGTTTCGGATCCAATCATCGTCTTGCTGAATGTAAGAGCAGTGGTTGTAGGGTTTATCATCAAAAACATAATTCACTTTTGCACTTTCAGAATAATCATAAATTTGGTAGATCCCAAGGTAACAACGTTTCGAACAACCAATCATCATCCAATAATAGTTCCAGGTCTCAATCAGCTAATTGTAGATCAAATGTTCCTCACACTTCTCGTGATGCTATGCCAATGTCACAAATTCGCCATGAATCAAATAGGTTCCCCTCACATGCTTCTCGCCCTGCTGAGGTATTACTTTCAACTAGCTCGATATCTCAGGATGAGAACACATCTTCTTCGCTTTCTGCTTTAGATACCGGGTCTCAAGTATTACTGGGAACGGCCCAAGTTTATTTGTACAACTCAAATGGAGTTCGAATTGTTGTTAAGGCACTATTGGACTGTTGTAGTCAACATTCGTTCATAACTCGTAAATTGGCAGATAAACTGCAATATACTCCTCATGAAAGGAAACTTTGTGTGTCTGGAATAGGTTCCAAGGTCACTATCTCGAATCAAATGCTACAATTAGCTTTATACTCTCTCGTCTCTAAAAACAAAATTAAACTTTCATGCTCAATTCTAGACTCAATCACAAGCAAGTTGCCACAGTTTAATGTTGACCATAGAAGGATAAAAATTCCTTCTCATGTTAGGCTCGCGGATCCTGACTACTTTAAAGTTTCAGATATAGACATATTGATAGGAGCTGATTGTTATTATGACGTCGTTATGCAAGGTCTAATCAAATTAGGAAAGGGCTTGCCCTCACTTCAACAAACAATCTTCGGATATTTGGTTGCGGGTCAGGTAAAAGTTCTCTCGAAATCAAGTATTCTGCTTCATTCTCACTCACTTGTTGAAAACCAAAATAATAGTAGAAGTAGTAGTCATACTTCGCTCGCCAAAATAGAACACTCGTTTTCGGCTCGTTCGACAAATGATCACAAAAATGTTGAATTTAGTGACACATGCTCAAGTAGTGTGTCAATGTTAATTTCCCAGCATGAAACATGCCAGCTCGATCATTTAGTAGAAAGGTTTTGGAAATCAGAAGTTCCGGAGAAAACTCACATCGCTCCGCAAGACGAACTTGCTGAAAAAATCTTTCAAACCACTACAGTACGATTAAGGGATGGATCGTATCAAGTAGACATGCCGTTCACAGAGCCTCAGAGCTATGAACAATTAGGAGATTCGTTGGCAAGCGCCACGAAAAGATTTTACAATCTAGAAAATAAATTCAGAAAAGAACCTGAATTTTTCGATAACTATAAAAAGTTTATAGATGAGTATGTACATCTTAATCATGGGAGGTATGTACCCCTCGAAAAATATACCCCACAATTACAGCAAAAGTACTTCATTCCGCATCATGCAGTTCTCAAACCTGAGAAATTGACAACCAAGTTAAGGGTAGTCTTCGATGCTTCTAGTGCATCAACTACTAAGATATCTCTGAATGATGTAACTCTGAAGGGATATCAAGTTCAACCGAACTTATATGACATTTTGCTTCGTTTTCGTAGTTTTAAATTTGTACTTATAGGAGACATTAAAAAAATGTATAGAAATGTAAGTGTTAATCCTGAAAATAGATTCTTGTTGAATATTTTATGGAGACAGTCTCCAAAGGACCCACTTCGTTGCATTGAGTTATCTACTGTGACATATGGAACACGATGTGTCCCATTTCAGGCAACAAGGGTGTTGAATGACATAGCTACATCGCACCAGGAAGAATTTCCCTTAGCCTCTAGCGCCCTGCTAGAGCAAACATACATCGATGACATTCTCACTGGCTGCAATGAGCAAGATGACCAAGAAGAGCTATACACCCAAATAAATAAGTTATTGCACTCGTGTGGTTTCACATTACACAAGTGGAATTCTAACTCTGAACAATTTTTGTCTAATATCTGTGTCAGTTCGGACACTGAATATAATATCATAGAAGGAGATATCTCTAACAACAAAGTGTTAGGTCTCAAGTGGCATCCGAAGGAAGATTTCTTTCGAGTATCTGTTCCTCCTTCATTCATCGAGGCAAAACTTACAAAAAGAAAGATTTTGTCGACTATAGCTAAATGTTTCGATCCCATTGGGTTTCTCAGCCCCATTATAGTTGTAGGAAAATTAATTATTCAGACGTTATGGTCGATCAAACTAGGTTGGGATGCTGAAGTCACTGACTATAAACTTCTCTCACAATGGAATGAATTTATTTGCAATTTGCATACATTAGGTCAGTTAAAAATCCCTAGATATTTATTTTCAATGGCAACAATTTGTAAAATTGAGTTACATGGCTTTGCAGATGCTAGTTCTCGGGCATATGCCGCTTGCATCTATTTCCGTACAACTTATTCGGATGGAACAGTCTCAAGTTCCTTAGTATCGGCTAAATCAAGAGTAGCCCCCTTAAGACCTCTAACCATCCCAAAATTAGAAATCTCGGCAATGTTGTTGTTGGCAAAGCTAACTGCATCAATTATCGACATATTCAAAAATCGAGTAGTCATTTCTAGTGTCTATTTGTGGTCGGACTCTGAGATATCATTATATTGGGTAAGTGCTCACCCATCTCGCTGGTCTGTGTTTGTGGCAAATAGAGTTGCTCAAATACAAGGCCTCACATCGAATTACTCATGGCATCATGTGCCAACCAAAGAAAATCCTGCTGACTTGCCATCGCGAGGCATGTCACCTCACGAATTGACCTCGTGTACATTGTGGTGGAATGGTCCAGCCTTTCTCCTGAACCCAAGTTTTGACATAGCTTGTTACTCTTTTAAAGGGGAATTCTCGCATCCTCCAGAGGAGAAGAAAATTTGTTCGTTGGTTACCAACAAGGCTAACCCAAATGTCTTCTGGGAAAACCTCTTCGCTCGTTTCTCGAGTTTTCGTAAGCTACAAAGGGTTGTAGCAGATTGTTTGCGTTTTGGCAAAAGGTCTGTCGAACCCAGAGACGTACTTAGTTCAGCAGAACTTATAAATTCCACTGAAAGAATTGTTCATGCTATACAGCAGAAACATTATCACAATGAGATCAATGACCTTAGACAAGGTAAAATGCTCTCAAATAAAAATTTTTTGTCACTGAATCCTTTCGTTTCAAAACAGGATAATTTTCTTCGCGTAGGAGGTCGTTTGGAATTAGCAGATATTCCGTACGACCAGAAGCATCCAATATTTTTGCCGTCTCACGATCCTGTAGTGTCGCTCATGCTCGAATCAGAGCACAAACGATTAGGACATGCCGGAGCCCAAACGGTCTTGTCCAATTTTAGAATAAAATACTGACCCTTAAATGGATTAAGGGAGACTAAGTCTGTAATTAGAAAGTGCAAAACTTGCTATAGGTTCAGGGCCCAACCACTCACTCAACTAATGGCAGATCTTCCAAAAGATAGAGTCACCATGACATGCCCTTTCCAAAAGGTAGGTGTTGATTATGGAGGACCTTTTTTACTTAAGTCCTCACATCTACGCAAGGCCCCACTATTGAAGGCCTACATTGTTATTTTTGTATGTATGGCCACGAAGGCCATTCATATCGAATTAGTCACAAGTCTGTCTACGGAGTCATTCATTATGACTCTCAAACGTTTTATATCTCGTCGTGGAAATCCTTCAATTATCTATTCGGATAATGGCCTGAATTTTCAAGGTGCTCGAAACCAATTATTCGAACTTCATACCTTTCTCAAAAAAGAAAGTGCTTCAATACAAGAGTTTTGCACGCAGAATTACACATCGTTCAAGTTCATCCCGCCAAAGTCTCCACACTGGGGTGGACTTTGGGAAGCCGCTATAAAGAGCGCAAAGTACCACATCAAGAGACTGCTGGGAAACGCATCTCTGACCTTCGAAGTATTCTATACAATACTTACACAAATTGAAGCCATTTTGAATTCGCGACCATTGTGTCAACTTTCGAGCGACCCTAATGATCTTCAAGTGTTAACTCCAGGTCACTTCTTGATCAATTCAAGCCTTACTGCTCATCCAGAAAAATCTTTGGATAATATCCCTGAGGCTAGGTTAAAGGTCTGGCAAAGAATTTCTCAACTGCACCAAAGTTTTTGGAAGCGATGGTCAGTAGAGTACTTAAATAGATTGCAAAATCGACCTAAGTGGTTGACTAAATCCCCCTACGTTCAAGTTAACGACATTGTTCTTCTGAAGGAAGATACTTCACCACCACTCAAATGGCCCTTAGCCAGAGTTGTTGAAGTCTACCCTGGTTGAGATGGTCATGTACGATCTGTCAAGATTAAGACTCAAGATGGTACTTACATTCGTCCTATCACCAAAGTGTGCCCTCTTCCCATGGATTAGGGGACCCATTTTGTAAATATGGTTTGGTAAATAGTTTCTTTGTAGTTTATAGGTTAGGTTTAGTTTGGGAATGTAGCTTTACGTTGTAACTTTCCTTTGTCTTGACGCTATGAATCGTCAATCGGGGGGAGTTTATGTTGCGAAAGTACGCAACATACCTTGTTTTCCTTATCAAAGTGTTATTGGCACGCTGCTGAAGAATGTCCATCATCCAAAAATATTTAAAAAAATGACATTGTCATCTTGACGTTTTGTATTCGGCGTCAATTTTTATATAGAAATTCGTACCCCTTATATAGAAGTTCAAATCGTTATCGTATATTCAAAGTAATCAAGTTATATATTAGTAGTATAGTTCAAATCAAGAAGTATAATCGTTGGTAGAAATCGTTGAAGTGTATAAAGACTATAATTTTGTGCAGTAGAATCGGCATCTTGGGATGTAAAAATGGTGTTCATTGTCGTTTTGGAACATAGCAATTATTCTAATACTAAATAAGTTGAGTATCAGTATATAGTGTGTCCTCTTTGTGGGAGCGTTTCTTTACATGTAACAAGTGGATTACCTGATTAACATAAGAACTAGCAAAACATCATCGTCTCCACGTCTAGACCTTTGTCAAGCAAGGCAGGATACATCGAGGTTCTATTCCAGGGCCACATAGGTAATAATCGGAACACATACATCGGAACTGTAAGTGCATTTTCTCTCTTTCTTTGACATCTTTGTTTACGGGCTCTATTTCGGACACGTTAAACTCAGCAGTTAGCGCATTTATTACTATTATTAATATTACATTACTATTTTATTTTTAGATGTTTTCACTGACACGTTCTTTAGATCGTACTCAATATTGTCTTGGTTTGAGTTCACCATATTAGTAGGAATTGTTTAATATTGAATTTTCATTCAGTTTGGGAGTGACTAATCGGCCACCCTACGCATTTGGCGTTACGTATATATTTTGAGTTGATCTGAATATAACGTTTAAGTTGTTTATTTAATCTTAATTGTTTGTAAATTACCTGTTTTAGAATAGCCAAATTTATTTCTTCTGCATAGCTCATGTAGTGTTTGTTTATTCACTGTATTATAGTTAATTAATTTGATTTTATAATTGAATTTAATTCCCCACCTTTTTCACTTCCACCAAATATAGTTTAAACAGCACATCGTGAGATACAGCTGCTTTCTTCATCTGAAGGTTATCGGATGATTCACATTAGTTTTCCGCAATTTGATAATCATTGCGGACCCTAAAGTTTATGTTGACAGTGGACAAACGTTCCCCCACATATATATATATATATATATATATATATATATATATATATATATATATATATATATATATATATATATATATATATATATATTTATAATTACATTTGTAAATAAAAAAATCTTATTAAGAATAACAAATAAACTCACTACTATAGGTGTTTAGTATTCATAACTAACCTTTGTCTGTGATGACGAATACTAATAACATTGGAATACTTAATAAAATTTTTCATTTTTTCTTCTTTCACTTTGCAAAGTATCCAAGGAAATATTTGGTTGTGATTACAAATATTGTCAATAATATAGTGGGCAATACCGTATATATAATATATCACGTTTGTAAATAAAAAATTCTTATTAAGAATAACAAATAAACTTACCTATTATAGGTGTTTGGGTTGACACCTGACCGAAATATTCACTAACATTTGTCTGTGATGACGAATACTAATAATATTGGAATACTTAATAAATTTTTTAATTTTTTCTTCTTTCACTTTGCAAAGTATCCAAGTAAATATTTGTTTTTGATGACAAATATGGTCAATAATATAGTTGGTAATACCGGTATATACTATTATCACAGGTGTAAATAAAATAAATTGTTATTAAGAATAACAAATAAACTTACCACTAGGTGTTTGTGTTGATACCTGACCGAAATATTCACAATTAACATTTGTCTGTGATGACGAATATTAACAATAGTGGTTTACTTCTAGTGGTCCTTCTCTTTGGAAATTATCCAAGTAAATATTTGGTGTGATGACAAATATCGTCAATAATATAGTTGTTAATACCGTCTGAAAAATTATGGAAGAAGAAATATTTGTTTGTGATGACAGATATTTAAAAAGTTATTAGTTGGGATAACAAGATTTGTAGAGGAAATCTTCAGGGAACTTATCCAGATAATGAATATTATTTGTGAACTTAACAATATTGGCAATATCATTTTAAAGTCGTCTACTTTAAAATGCATAATGTATGTCTGAATTGTCAATATAAATGAGTCAGATAAAATTAAATTATTAGAAGAATTTTTCACTAAGTAACAAAAAACAAAATTTGTTTAATTTTCTGTTTGTATTTTGAGAACGATTTCCGAAGTGGAAATTGAAACGTCAATAAACGTATTTTTACCTTAAAAAAAATAAATAAGGTGGATAATATTACCTATAATACAGTTTGTAATGACAAACTTAAGCATATGGTTTGAAATAAATAGGTTTCAGGACAGATAGAATGTAGTGCCTTTTGGATTGCAAGAAGACATTTTATCAATTCTGGGTGATGATAATAAAGTAAAAATACCAGTTGCAAGCTCCATACAAGCAGATATTGCTCGATGGGCTCATACTTTAACTTCTGAACTAGAACAAGATATCTGCAAGCATGTGGCTCCTCCAAATATAAATCCGGAAGTAAAAATAGCAGTAAGTGACTCCACACTTCGCAAACATGTTCGTTTGGTACTGCTTCAGCAATAGATTGATGCTAGTATGCAGCTATAGGAATAGCTTTAACGAACATGCTTTGTGAAAAGGAGGGAGGAAATAAAGAATATATTAAACTACTTAGAGAGTCAGTATGCAAAGAGAACTAATAGCCACTAATTAAATAAAGAGATGGCAGAGATATTAAAGGATATACCAATCACTGAATCGCCTTTTGTTAATGATCTTGGCAATAGGGTCAAGACGGCGAAAGAGTTGGAGAAATCAGGGCAACAAAAGTATTAACATACATAAGAGGAATGGTTATCTTACTTGTAAAGAAACCAAAACAAGCAGTTGTAGCTTCTGAAGATAAACGGTCAACTAAAAAAGTAAAAATTATTAAAAACATAAATAAATTAATGCTTAGTGGTGCAATATCTATTGTTGATCATAGTGATGAGCAGTATATTTCTAAGGTTTTTGGAATTCCAAAATCAGATGGATCATACCGTCTTATTTTAAACCTTAAAAATTTTAGTAAAATTGTTGGAAGTGTATATTTTAGGATAGAGATAATAACCTTTGACTTATACCTCAAGGTGGTTCATATCAAAATTGATTTAAAAGATGCTTACCATTTAATACCGATACAAACATATCGTAAATATTTAAGATTTCATTTAATGGCACTTTATACGAATACAACTGTTTTGCCTTTTGGTTTAAGTTGTGCACCTAGAATATTTACAAAGATATTGAAACCTATTTTAGGAATTCTAAGAGAAAAGATGGATCCTTTAACAATATATACTACTCTCCAAAATTAACGCACCACCTAAAATGGACCATGATTTTGAAACTATATTTCTTTTGAACCCTTAATTGGATTTTGATGATTTATTTTTCACACTATAAGTATATTCCTAATTAATTACTATAATAATGTTTTTTGAGGAATGTCAACGTTTTACCTATTTACAGGATGTAAAAATAAAGTTATGTTTTTTCATCTAATTTTGCAACACCATGTAGACTGTGTTAGAAACAAGCGCTACATGTTATTAATATTTCGAGATTGCCTCATTCTTTCTCCACATTTTCGTAAAAAAATCATCTAGATATCTTTATTATCAAAGAAGGAAAGTATGTTGTAAAGTATTACGTGATTTTCTACTCTCCAAAATTAACGCACTACCTCAACTCTACCATAATTTTTAAGCTATTTTTCTGTTGAATCCTTAATTGGATTACGATTTTTTTTTCGCACTGCAGATTTATTTCTAAGTAATTACTCTATTAATGTTTTCTGGGAAATGTGAACGTTTCACCCACATACGGGGTGTAAAATTAAATTTGATGTTTCGTCTTATTTTGCAATACCCTGTGGAATTTATTAAAAGTAAATGTCTTCTTAATATTTCGAAAAAGCTTATATAGCAGAGATAGACATGTTAGATAGAGAGATATTCGACGGCCAAAAGAACGCTACGCACAGTGCAATATACAACCTATTACTTTATTCAATGGAGGATCTGTAACGGTTTGGAAAGGAATATCTCTTACAGCGCGAACGGAACTTGTTGCTTTACGAAGAGGTTCCTTAAAAAGTGAAAGGTATATTACATACATTTTGTCTAACCATGTAGTTTCATTTGCTTCTTATATAGGAAATAATTTCATTTATTGCATGATAACGCTCGACCATATGTTGCACGTGTAGTCCGTGAATATTTGGACGAAGTTGGAATACAAATCATGAACTGGCCACCCTGCAGCCCTGATCTCAATCCCATAGAGAATTTGTGGGATATTATTGATCGCCAACTCGGGAGTCGACAACCACTACCTGTCTCTCTTGACGACATAGAAGTTATGGTAAGAGAAGTTGATGGAATGCAATTGATCAAGACCAAATATGCCGCTTGATTTTAAGTATGCCTCGTCATTGTGAAGAAGTAATTAGATGTAGAGGTGGAAATACTCGTTATTAAGGATTTTTGGGAGAGGAAATTATTAGAGATTGTTTAGGTTATGTTTTCTTAGGCTTTATTTGTTTTAAATGTCAATAAAGTTTATGTAAGTAATGTTGTCTTTTCTTTAAATGTTAATAAAACTTGTTACATTTAATATTCTGTACAATTTTTAATAATAGGGATATCATGATAATTTTTTTCGAAAATATTAAGAAAGGATGAATCTGTCTTAAAATATTAATAAGATGTAGCGTTTCTTTTTAACAAATTTCACAGGGTATTGCAAATTACGACAAAAAAACATAATTTTATTGTTACACCCCGTATACGGGTAAAACGTTGATATTTTTTAGAAAGCATCAATACAGTGATTTACTAGAAATAAACCTATAACATAAGAAAAAATCATGAAAATCCAATTATTCGTTCAGAAGAAAAATAGCTTCAAACTTATGGTACATTTAAGGTGGTGCGTTAATTTTGGGCAGTAGTGTATTTGGATGATTTTCTGATTCTAGGGAAATCATATAGAGTGTGAACATAATGTAAAATTAACTGTAGAAATACTCACACATTTAGGTTTCTAATTAATCATACTAAAAGCAAAATTACTCCTAAAATGGGTGCACATATTTGGGGTTTACTTTTGACTCAAATAATTTGACAGTAACACTATCTAACAGCAAAAAATTAGAGATTCTAAAAACGCTTAATAATTTTTGCAACTACCGAAGTGTAAAACTAGAAAATTAAAAAAAATTGTATCTGCTTGCCCGGCTATAAAATTTGATTTTTTACACACAAAAATTATTTGAACGTCATAAATAATTAACAATGAAACAATCATTTGGAAAATACAAAAGAGAAACATGCAGAGCTTTATTACTGACTCAAAAAACCTTTCATAATGCCACTCCACAAACCATTGGTAGATGGATCAAATTTATTCGTCAACAGAGTGGCCTGGTATAAGTCAGTTTAAAGCACATAGCACACGCCACGCCGCAACATATACAACAGCTAGGAAAAGGGTCAGTTTGACACTATAAGTTGGCGCCAAAGGGACGAAAAATTCTAAGAAACTTGCGAAATTTTACAATAGAAATTGCAATACAATTCTAAATTGGTAAAAAGAACCTGATTTATGTTAGGAACATATAATATGTTGGGCATTATTATAATAAAGTTGTTGCAACGACTTTAAACATCCACAAATTATTTATTTATGAGATGAGGCCGAATACAATCTTAAGATCAAACGAACTTACCTATATGTGAATATGTTGCAACAACAACTTTCAAATAGACTGAATGTATAGATTAGGGGCCGAGACGATGGTAAGAGGGCTCAAGTGGTTTTTTATACTTTTAAATGTGAGTAGGTAATTAGCCAGAGGCGGAGGTACTACAAATTATTTATTTATTTCGATGAGGCCTCATATAATCAAAACCGAACTTCAGGTAAGTTCGTTTGATCTCAAGATTATACTTATCTCCATTCTTTAGTTTAAAAAGTTTGGGTGTTTTGCTTTGTTTATAAATATCCTTTTCATTATCTCTAATGAGCTGACGACTGGTTTCAGCAGTTGCTTTAGAACTAGAAATATTATCCATGTCTTGTACGGAGACCGATAAATAATTTTCTGACTTCGCATCACTTTTATAGCTTCCCCCATTTAGGAGGAAAAATTAAACTAGTTTACAAAGTAGAAATTAAATAATTAATAACCGATACCGGTAATTATCACAGGTGTTTTTGATAGAAATACGTCTGGTAGCTAGTAAGTATATCACTGCGGTATTGCTTTAAATTCAATAAAATAAACTTTAAAATGCGGAGAGTATTTAAAAATGCGTATCCACACTTTGACAGTTATTTGACAATGTATAACTAACTTAATGAATCAGAATTACAAAACAAACTTTTAAGTGAGTATTTGATAATTAAAATAATCCAAATATGTAATAAAATTACAAAATTTTGAAAAAACCTATTGTCGGCGTGAATGAGCTATCTGTAATGGTATGTGTAAACATTTTATTTTAGTTCTAATATATTAATATGGAAACTAGAGACAAATATAGAAAAATAGATAAATTGTTGATAGTAAATTAATCAACAAAATTTTTATATTTTCTATATTTTTCTAATTCTATATTTTTACTAAAGTTACATAAGTTGTAAGTATATCTATTCTGCTTTCTATTTTATTGTTTTGATAGATATTTTTAATTGATTTTATAATATTCAGCAAAATCTCTTTGTTATAAAAAAAATGTATTATATCTTTAAGTTTTACTCGGTCAAATGATTTCTGTACGCAGATCATACATAGGAATGCGAGTCTATTGTGTTCTAATGCTTTCTCTGTAATTGGCTTTATGATTTATTTCATTTATTACGAATATTTCTATACTATTAATACAAACATTGTAATAATCCTGCACCCTTTAGTTTTTAATAGTGACGGATTAGAGAGATTCTACTATACGTTAAGTATGTAGATATGCAATTCATTTTGTTTATATTTTTTAATTTAAACATATCTGATTGGATAGGACCAAAATAAGTGTTACAATCCTCTTTCTATCATTGTATATGGTCAATCGAGATAACATTCTAGTTGCTTGGTTTATCTCACACTTTATGTTCCAATGTTTCATAGTCTATATTTTTCATGTTTTATTTTTCTTGGCCGTAACCATTTCTTGTTGTCAGTTTTACGTTACTCTTGTTTTATTATTAATATTATTAGGGTGGGCTTTTTCTTCCTGTTTTTAAAATTGGGTTTCCTTTTTGTTTCATTTTCATTCTTTTTCGTTTATTATTTATTTTCCACATATAATTTTAACATTAGTTCCAATTTTAGTATTAGTTCTTAATTAGTTTCGTTTTACGTTTTAATTTTAGTTTATTTACTTTTCAAATTAGTACCGAAATATTTAAATTTTTAGGTTTGGTTCGCAATTGGTGTCGTCTTATAGCGTGGATTTTGAATATACATTCATACTTATTGGGTGACAATGATAAAAAATATAATCAAGAGGGGGATCAGAATGATGCCAATCATCAGCTAAATCAACCGGAAGTTGGTGCAGGGTTAGGGGCGGTCCATCAAGCTCTTCTTATGATGGAACCTCCCACGGGTAAGTAAATAATTCTTAAATAAAAACATAAATGTCTATGGTTTCTCTGGTAATAGTATTTATCACTGAATTGTTGATGATAATAAATATCTTCTCACATTAGCATGAGTTGTTCCAGTGCCGATAACCATTAATACTATTTTCGTGCAATTATTACTTCTAATACTAAATTTCCTGCCATTCCGTAGCGACTAATTTATACGGGAACATGTGTAGAATCTGTTATATCAGGCAGCTTCTGTCTTCAAAGTGGGCTTTTTTCGGAAGCCGTTTGTTGTTCTATTCGGTCGTAAGCTTGTTTTTAAATCTGGAAAGAAATATCGGTTATGTCCAAGTTCCACTGGCTCTGTGAAATCAATATTACCCAGGTGGTAGGATTTTCTTACGGGGACTTCGGGCCAATGCCACAAACTTCTTTCACCAAGTACCATTACTTGGTACTTGGACGTAGTCAGATACAATTACGAAGTCTCCAACTCCAATGGAAAGCTTTTCTAGATCAGCATTATTCCTGTAGCTCTTATTAGATGCAGAATTAGACGTAGTATCTGCAATTTGTCCAAAATCTTGCATTTTATTTAAACGTTGTGTTTTTTTTACCGTCTTATATTTAGTCACTTTACTACAGCCAGCTGCAGCAATGGTCGCTTGTCCAGACATATCTTGATCTAAGCTACTGTCAAGTACAGCTTCGTTATTAACGTCTCCGAACCTCATTTTGTTGTAGATTTTCTTTCTCTGTTTCGCAAATCTGATTATTGGCTTGATTATTCGCCTGTTCAGTTTTCTTTCCAATATTACTTTTTGCTGTCGTTCTAGTTTTTGTTTTTGATTTTTTTTAGTGCCATTTTCTTTTACTGGCTTCTTCTTAGCAGCTTCTATTGCAACTGCAGCCTCTTGTTGGCTTTTAACATCTTCAGCACTTATACTTTTTCCTGCAGCAATTTCTATTTTTCTTTTTCTTTTAACAACTCCAGTACAGGGGGAGTACAGTCCACAGCTGTGGACTGTACTCCCCCTTTTTCTGCAAGAAAATTTAAAACAGCGTCATTTCCTCTCGAAGGTACTTGCGTAGCATCAGTTTTATAATTTGGAATTCTAGATAGTACTTCTTCTGCATTTAGGGGAAAAATGCCACACTTTCTAAATCCACTTTCAAATTTTTTCCGCCATTTACACCATTTATGTCAACCAGTTTTTTTAATAGGGTGGGAAAGGTACTTTTTGGGATTAGGTTGGTGTTAAAATTCAGTGTTTTGTATTCTACCAAAATATTTCGCCAGGCTATTTTCATCGGTCGAAAGTAGCCGACATCTAATGGCTGTGTTAGGTGCGTAGAATTGGCAGGAAGGCACACGAATTTAATATTTTCTGTTGCACAAAGCTGTAAAACTTTTATTGATATCTGGGACGATAAATTGTCGCCAATTAACACTTTAATGCCAGGAATGGGTTTCAATGTTGGCAATAAAAGAGAAGCGAACCAGTCTTCGAAACAAGCTGTGTCGAACCATCCGCTTCTCGATCTGTTGTACCGTGCTCCATTTGGACCATTTTCTACCCAAGTCAACCACAGTTTATTTGATTTATATACGACATATGGAGGTAGCATTTTTCCAGCCGCATTTCCACAAAACATTGATGTTGCCGATTTACTAAAATTCATCATTCTCTCAGGATATTTAGTTCCACGTTTTGTTAAAATTTTCTTTTTGTCGAGATCGTCACTTAAATTTGTTTCATCATAGTTCCAAATGTTATTAGCTGCGACATCGGCGAGTTCATTATGCAATTGGTTAAAGTAGTCTTTTATAGTGATTTCACTGATTTCTGCTCGCGAACGTTTGATGTTGCTTGCAAAACGTTGCGTTAACAACGGATTTCGTTTAAGGAAAGTATTTAACCAGTCTTTTCCTGGCAAGTTATCTTTAAATTGCTTAATAGTTCGACCATCACGATCTAAATAATTTTTCACTAAATTTCGTAAATCTGTCTGATCCAATGGAAATCCGTATAAAGATAAGCTACAAATATGAGACGTGAAGGCGTCCTCTTCAGCTTTTGTAAAAATTGTTTGACCACCATATTGTTTTGTATGCCTATTTTTTAATCTATTTTTTAAAGTACTTACTGGCACTCCGAATTCTATTGCAGCTTTTATTTGAGATAGGACTCCATTTCTGATAGCTTCTAGAGCTCTTTCTACTGTGTCTGCCGTGTAATTTCCATAATTTCTACTACCAGCAACACGTTTGTAAATTGAGGGCATCTAAAAAAAAAGTCGTTAGTTCTATACAGTTAAAGAACTCTGCAGTTGTTACAAGGCTAAATTCAAATTAAAAATCAGCATTTACTTACTTTAATTTAAATATAGAGCCAACGAATGACCAAAATCCAACATTCAACAAACTGGGCCAAAGTCACCCGAAAACCGTTAAATTCTGTACCACTTTGCAAATAACAACCGATCTTATTAGCATATACGTTTAGACTGAAATACTGACGACAGGCCGGTAAGAATTCACAGATATTCAATGTGCAACTATGCAACTAATCTTACTCTTGGAAGTATTATTGGTTGTCAACAAATTTTTACAGTCAAGAAATCTTACCTAAAATGGATATATTTTAAATATTCATTTTTTTCTTATTATAACCAGTATTACCGTAATTTATTAAAAATTTTCCTAAAGTTAATATGGTACACCAAGAGAGTATACATGAGAAACATGAAAAATCCAGAAACTATAGAAAAAGAAGAACTAGAAGAAGCAATAAGAAAGATAAAGATTGGAAAAGCACCAGGAAGCGATAAAGTAGCACCAGAAATGATGAAATATATAGGAATAAAAGCAAAAGAAAAATTGTTATACATATATAATCTAATATGGAAGAGAAAAGTAATACCCAGAGAATGGACAAATGCAGTAATTGTACCTATATACAAGAAAGGAAACAAGAGACTGTAAGAACTATAGAGGTATATCACTACTATGTGTAGCAGCAAAAGTATACGAAACCATAATAGAAAGGAAAATTAGAAAAGAAATAGAACATAAATTAGAGGATGTACAAAGTGGATTCAGAAAAGGATACAACACACAAGACCATATATTCACCATGCAACAAGTCATAGAAAAGGCCTTAAAGAAAAATAGAGAAATATATCTGAGCTTTATAGACATGGAAAAAACATTCGACTCAGTCAAAAGAAAAGATATATGGGAAAGCCTAAAAAAGAAGCAAGTAAGTGAAGAACTGATAGAAGCAACAAAGAGTATATTGAAACGCTTAATACTCCGGGAGTATTGGATTTTAGGAAGTGTAGAACTTCCAAATTTCAGAAGAACTGAAAGAGAAGTAATGAACTAAAAATAGGGCTAAGCTCAGAGGAACAAATTTAAATGGCCAAAGAGACACTAAATCTCAAGTGAGTGTTCGGGCTAGCTTCAATGCACTGGATTGTGGCTTTAAAGATATAAACAACAATAACAAAAGATAATGAGCTAAAGAGACAAGAAAGAAATGAGACCTGGTAATATCAAACGTGATACAACTGAAGAAGGTCACTGGGAATAAATTTATAGAAAGAGAACAATAAGAAGAGAAAAGAAGGGCGCCAACTCAACGATAGTTGAGATTTTGAAGTAACAAATGAATCTGGAGATAATACTCTGAAATACAAAAATACTAAATACTAATCTTGTCTTGCTATGTTATATACTGGTTAGTAGAACTGAAATAAAACTCAAAATAGCAACAATAAATATATTTATAAAAAATGTATATAGGTATATGTGTATACACAATTTACATATAATGCAAAGCTAAATAACAGTGGTAGTGGATGGTGTAAATATACAATGGGACTTATAGCCCCTCAACAAGCGAATAGTCACTACCACTGGCCAAATAAAATATGAAATATTAGTATAAACCAAGAATAGTCCGTAGGGTAGCCTAAGTCTTAAAACAAAAAGGTAGTCATTTAAATTTAAATTAGTTCTACTAAAATGAGGTACTAATGACAATATTGTGAAGATATCAAACTTGATAAATCTCTATTACAATTATATTAAATATATATTACATCCAAAAAGTGAGTCTTCAATACTCCTTATACAATGTTTTAAAAACCACATGAAATTTATTTCCCTTTCCCCAATATCAAAATTGTACCTATTTTATCAAATATATTGTATTAAAAAATATATTATAGCAAAAGTGAGTTTGGTCAGTACTCTTAAAATCCTATTTAAAAAAAAACTAATAAAAAAAGGTAATATATTTTCCCTCTCCCAATAATATTTTATCAAAATGTAGTTACTTGATCATATGCATATGAAAAGTTAACAGTAAATAGAAAGTAATACGTAATACAAAAAGTCAAATAGTTAAACGACTTATCTTTACAGCACTATAAGTCCATAGGAAAAACTCCTCTTGGCACGGCTACATCAGTTTATGGCTGTAAAGACGAATCCTGGTCACAAAAGCCACAACCAGTCACTGGTCTCTGGGTGACAGCAAAATCCACGGGTTTGCTAACTATTCAAGAAATTTAGTTACTTGAGTCCTTGAGGGAATATTCTGAAGAGAATATCCTCAAGTGAAGTGACGGAATCTAAAATGATTATTTAATTTAATAAATGTAATTCAATAGGTGTAGCAGCATGGATTGACTGCACCAAAACAAAACATCAAAACATTAGGTTATGTCAACATGTCAGAACTTCCGAATTTACTTCGTAGACATGACAGGCTTGCGCCATGAAAAGAACATGCGCAGAATATAAGAAGGCTGTCCAATATTTGTCGAACCTTTTTATATTCCACCAAAAAAAGTTAGATAAAAGGGAACAAAAAAAAAACTTAATGATAAGATATGAAATAGATCGGAATTTAAGTTTGACTATATAAAAAAAATGACCTTCTGTTCTTTGCAAGTAAATCAAGGAAATTTTATATTTAAATTATTTCGGAACTCAAAAATAAATCTCTAAAGAAATACTAAACTGCAATGATAAATTTGATTGTATGATAAAGAGATAATACGTATGAAATGATTTACTTACATGGAGCTGCAGCACGCCAAAAAAAAATCTTCCTTTTATGTGGAACTCTTTAGATTAATACTTGATATTTAAAATTAATTATTACTATTATTATTATTATTTATGAACTATATTCTTCCCCAAATTATCTTCCTTGCTCCAATTCCGTCACTTTGAAGGTGAACAATTTCACCGGTTGACGTGGCTGCCTTAACGAGTTCTGACCAAAACTGATCGTTTTCGTACAAACTCGACCAATCTTTCAAAGCGCTAACCGCGTGGGTGGAGAAATGTCGATTTAAAATCGATCGTAGGCGGGTAATAAAAATTTCTAAAGGGGTTAATCAGTAGCGTAAACGCTACATTCTCCCTCATCTCCAGCAAAAAAAAAAAGGAACTTTAGGAACTTTTTTTTTGTGGCAGAACGATCTAACGCTGGGTCGACAATGAACGTTGATACGTTAAAATTGAACATTTTCCTCACCAGTCAACCATTTGCTCAGGAATTGGAACAAAATCAAGGACGAAATAAAAATATGGAACGAAGAATATGAGACGAAGTCATACATTTTTTTTTAATGAGATAATGTATGTTAATTTAGTATAAACCAAAGATAAAAAAAAATATACATTTTAAGTTTAATTCTATAACATTACAGATCAAGTTAACTTTTAACACTACTTATCTACATTCTCAAGTATTTGTAAAAACAACCATTCGTTAAAACTACATTATAGATGTGTATTAACAACCCCTAACACAATATCTCCAAGAACCATTCATAACAACGAAATTCAAACAAAGTCCTATGAACTTTACCCAACGTTGATACTAGAGCGACCAGATTCTATTCGTCACCATAGAGTTCAATGAGGGCCTAATTACTCAGAACTAGTTGAAACTACAAAACCTAAACATATATATGGTTCGGGATATCAACAACATATTGAAAATTCAAAGTAAAAAATAATACAATACACCTACTTGCTCTAGCAGCGGTAGGAAAGCACACAATCGGTAAAGGTTGTTAGTGCCTTAGATACTAGCAAGCCCACTATACTCATGGTATAGGGTATGCTAAAAAAAAGGTAAGTAAGGTAACTGCAATCCCAACTCATAGTAAAGGATATGCACAAAAGGTAAAAGATAATTGCAAGTCCAGATCTACTCATGGTAGAGGATATGCACAAAACTCACTTCTACCAGCTATACACTTAGTAGAAGGAAAGATAAAAGAGATCCTAACTGTAATACCTAAACTGTACTATTGACGTGTTCCAATTCTTTACTCACGACAAGAACAGTAAAGGACAGATTTTTTAGGACTCTATAATCAAGATAAAGATAAGATATATATTTATAAGATATAGATAAGAAATAAACTTATCCAGGTAAAGGTAAAGATAATTAACTTCAGGTAAAGGTACGAGATAAACTCAATTAAGGTAAAGATACAGATACGCTCAAGGTAAAGGTACGAGATAAACTCAGTCAAGGTACGAGATAAACTCAGGCAAGGTACAAGATAAACTCCATTACAGGTATGAGATAAACTCCATCAAGGTAAAGATAAATTCAATTAAGATACAGATAAAGATAACTCACATCTACCAATCCGTATGAATGGTAGGGAGACAGGTAAACAAACTGTATACAATAAGATATGTTAAAAAAAATCAAATACTTTCAAAGATAATAGCATAGTTAATTACCTCCAAGTTAAACAGACTTACTTACTGCTGAATATCAGAACAATCCAATTCTAAATGACACATTCTAATTTCAACCTAAGAGACACTCAAGGAACAACTAATATGTATTGATATATTTCTGAGCCAAGTGAGGGCACACATCCAGGGTGATCAATCCTGAACCCACGCTAAAACACCGACACAGTAAGTGAATATGAATGCATAAGCTTCGTGGCCATGATCCACAAAACCATACAATACTATTAAAGAAAATCTTTGGAATGTTTTCCGAATTATCCCTGTAAATATCTATTCAACTCAGAACTCAAGATGGGGAAATTCCCATATATCCATCCTGTACTTATATGATATGCAGTTGGACTTTTAAGAGAAAACAAACAACAAAATTAACAAGTCCATAAACTAAGATAATAACCAACATTAAGATAAGATAAAAAAAAGGCAAGATAGCACAACGTCTTATGGTTTTTTGCCAGGTAAACAAAATAGAAAAACAGATTTTAAGCAACCAAACTGGTACAGAAGTGATAAGGGACCAATGAGATCTAACGATATAAGTTGAAATGGAAAATCAATCCGTCAATAACTATCCATTTAACCTGGTTGGGAAAGATTTGTCGGTTTGCATGTAGCACAGATTTTGCATTTAGCGATATAGCTACGTACAGTTTGACGCATCTTCAGCGAGTAATAAAGTTCAGATATTCGACGGAAAGTTTTGTAGAGACCAAAATGAGCTGCAGTAGGATGGTCATGAAAAGTGGCCAAAACCTCTGCTCTATTAGGAGTTGGAACGACTATCTTCCAATCCGACATTCCAGTAAGGACATCCATGGAACTTAAGACATGTTTATACAAAACAACATGTTCAACTTTAAAATCAGGAAATTTACCTGGTACATTCTGTACATCATAAAACATTTTTTAACAATGGACTGGTTAGATGACGGACTCTCAACTCATACTCTAATTCAGGAGCTAACAGATGCTCTACCTTGAACGCAGACATATTACACAACTGAGAAATATACGAGAGAATGAGTAAAAGTAGGTAAAGTTTAACTTACTCTCTGTCCTCAAATTAATATTCTGAAGGGATACCTATACCAGTAATGTTTAATTGTTTTGGTCCAGTTATGAAATCCAATGACATATACTGCTACAACACCCTAAGGAACCTAAAATGTCAAAAACTGTTATTTCAAGATAGTGACTCAACTTATTGACTACTCCGGACTTGTAAAATATGTGAAATAGTTCACTTTAGTTATTTAAATTTTTAATTAATTTATTATTAATCTAAAATTGTTATTTAATCAATCAAAAACAAAGCAATTTATTCAGTCTACACAGTACAATACAACTGATATAAGAATAGACGTGAGCTGCGCGTAAATCGGAGGAGAGATACGGAATTCGTTTGGGGCTTAAATAACAGTGTTGCCACGTTTTGGTTTTGAATATGGTAACTTCCATCCTCTGCATTACACAATGAACTTAATTATAAAAGACGTACGATGTTTTAACTTTTAGCTATTTTATTTTGTTTCGTGAATTTACTCAATAAAATCTTTAGTGTTTCTAGAACTAATCAATCTATGACAATATAAATAAACTTATTATACTATCAAAGAATCACAACTGAACCAATTTTTTAAAAATCACAAGAGTGGAGTTAAAACTTCTCCAATTAACTTGTTTTCACACCACCCATGAGGTAAAGTTATCGGTGCGTTTTATTTTTATGTGGTGTCCCCAATAGGCCTAATCCACAATGCAATATTCATTCAGAGTCTATTGTCTATTCAGAGATTGTATTATTATAAGAGTAATTAGTTTTTTTCACAACACCATCATATTATGTTGCTTGTTCCACATGTCCACTTTGAACTGCATTTTCTCTCCTTTGAAATATACATACTCATTTCATCACGGAATTTTGCGAAAATGTCAGAAAAAGATATCATAGAAGTCATTTCTCTGAAAAAACATTGAAACACACAAATTGGATATTACTTTATAGACTTATTAAATCAAATCCTCATCGCTGTCATCGGTGACTGTGTCTGAGAATATATCTTCGCTATCAGAATCTTCACCTAAATTAATAATACATGATTCTATGGCAGCATCTATTTTTTCCGCCTCTTATTAGGAGTGACAAAACCGGATATATTTCCTGCTGCAATTTCCCGGCCCTCCTTCGCAATATTTTTGATGCTACATATAGAAACTCCTGAAAATGCAACCAAAAATCTCAGATTATTTACCATTCTTTTTATTAGATTATTTACCAAATCACCTGTCATACTGGCCACACGCTCTTGTACTTTTTTAAAGTCAATAATACATTTATCAGCAGCTGCTTCTCGTTGAGCGAATTTTAACACAGAGTGTATTATTTCACGAGCTTGAGCATTCAAAATCTTTCGCTTCACTTTACACTGTTGATTCATTTTTATATTAAATGAACAATTATAATATTCAAAATCACTATTAATAAAAAATATTAAAAATTTAGATTTGACACCAAACTTGTCAACGTCGCGAATCGCTTCTATAGTAAAACTATCCACGTATACAGCTAAGCGGTTCTCGATCAACTGAGCTCTCGGTACAATATTTGAAATCTGCTAGCGCGCGACGTCTACTCCTATATCAGTCGTAGTGTATATAGCAAAAACAAGTCAATTTAAGATATAGATATAAGGTAATGTCCAAAAAAAAATTGAAAAACAAAAACTAAACGTTAAAATGAAAATCTAAAAGCACAACCAGTGAAAACCACAACAACCCAAGATCAAAATCAAAAGTTAAAGGAGATATATATATATTTTTTTTAAGGCAGAAGTGGAAAAGAAGCCCCACGTTGGGCGCCAATTGAAACGCTTAATACTCCGGGAGTATTGGATTTTAGGAAGTGTAGAACTTCCAAATTTCAGAAGAACTGAAAGAGAAGTAATGAACTAAAAATAGGGCTAAGCTCAGAGGAACAAATTTAAATGGCCAAAGAGACACTAAATCTCAAGTGAGTGTTCGGGCTAGCTTCAATGCACTGGATTGTGGCTTTAAAGATATAAACAACAATAACAAGAGATAATGAGCTAAAGAGACAAGAAAGAAATGAGACCTGGTAATATCAAACGTGATACAACTGAAGAAGGTCACTGGGAATAAATTTATAGATAGAGAACAATAAGAAGAGAAAAGAAGGGCGCCAACTCAACGATAGTTGAGATTTTGAAGTAACAAATGAATCTGGAGATAATACTCTGAAATACAAAAATACTAAATACTAATCTTGTCTTGCTATGTTATATACTGGTTAGTAGAACTGAAATAAAACTCAAAATAGCAACAATAAATATATTTATAAAAAATGTATATAGGTATATGTGTATACACAATTTACATATAATGCAAAGCTAAATAACAGTGGTAGTGGATGGTGTAAATATACAATGGGACTTATAGCCCCTCAACAAGCGAATAGTCACTACCACTGGCCAAATAAAATATGAAATATTAGTATAAACCAAGAATAGTCCGTAGGGTAGCCTAAGTCTTAAAACAAAAAGGTAGTCATTTAAATTTAAATTAGTTCTACTAAAATGAGGTACTAATGACAATATTGTGAAGATATCAAACTTGATAAATCTCTATTACAATTATATTAAATATATATTACATCCAAAAAGTGAGTCTTCAATACTCCTTATACAATGTTTTAAAAACCACATGAAATTTATTTCCCTTTCCCCAATATAAAAATTGTACCTATTTTATCAAATATATTGTATTAAAAAATATATTATAGCAAAAGTGAGTTTGGTCAGTACTCTTAAAATCCTATTTAAAAAAAAACTAATAAAAAAAGGTAATATATTTTCCCTCTCCCAATAATATTTTATCAAAATGTAGTTACTTGATCATATGCATATGAAAAGTTAACAGTAAATAGAAAGTAATACGTAATACAAAAAGTCAAATAGTTAAACGACTTATCTTTACAGCACTATAAGTCCATAGGAAAAACTCCTCTTGGCACGGCTACATCAGTTTATGGCTGTAAAGACGAATCCTGGTCACAAAAGCCACAACCAGTCACTGGTCTCTGGGTGACAGCAAAATCCACGGGTTTGCTAACTATTCAAGAAATTTAGTTACTTGAGTCCTTGAGGGAATATTCTGAAGAGAATATCCTCAAGTGAAGTGACGGAATCTAAAATGATTATTTAATTTAATAAATGTAATTCAATAGGTGTAGCAGCATGGATTGACTGCACCAAAACAAAACATCAAAACATTAGGTTATGTCAACATGTCAGAACTTCCGAATTTACTTCGTAGACATGACAGGCTTGCGCCATGAAAAGAACATGCGCAGAATATAAGAAGGCTGTCCAATATTTGTCGAACCTTTTTATATTCCACCAAAAAAAGTTAGATAAAAGGGAACCAAAAAAAAACTTAATGATAAGATATGAAATAGATCGGAATTTAAGTTTGACTATATAAAAAAATGACCTTCTGTTCTTTGCAAGTAAATCAAGGAAATTTTATATTTAAATTATTTCGGAACTCAAAAATAAATCTCTAAAGAAATACTAAACTGCAATGATAAATTTGATTGTATGATAAAGAGAGAAAATTTCACCGGTTGACGTGGCTGCCTTAACGAGTTCTGACCAAAACTGATCGTTTTCGTACAAGCTCGACCAATCTTTCAAAGCGCTAACCGCGTGGGTGGAGAAATGTCGATTTAAAATCGATCGTAGGCGGGTAATAAAAATTTCTAAAGGGGTTAATCAGTAGCGTAAACGCTACAATATACTTACATGAAAACAACAAACACAGTAAGAATGTCAAATATGCAGTCAGAACCATTTGAAACAACTCAAGGAGTTAGACAAGGAGGAAGTCTCAGCCCAGTGCTATTCATAAATTTAATAGATGAGATCGTGAAAGAATGTAAGAAAACGTTCAAGAAATATTGCATCGGTTGGAACAGAATGCAAATGATAAACGCTGAGATGTGTATATTTGCAGACGACATAGTATTAATTGCGGAAACAGCAGAAAAACAGAAATACAACTTAGAGAAATGGAACCTAGAAGCAAGCAAATACAACTTAAACGTAAACAAAGAGAAGACTCAGTGTGATAATGATAATATCACAAGGGACGGAAGATCAACTAGAAATAATGATAGACCAACAAAAAATAATACAGACAAATTCATTCAAATACTTAGGAACAGTAATCAACAACAAAGGAGACATCGAGGACGATCTTAACAATATAATGAAAAACACAGGAAAACTATTCCAAGCACTAAATAGAGGATTCCTCAATAACAAAGAAATATCAACAAAGACCAAGATGACAATATACAAAACAATATATAGACCTACAGTGACATATGGAGCAGAAAATTGGATACTAAACAAAAGGCATCAAAGCAGAATTCAGGCGGCAGAAATGAAATACCTCAGAAGAACGATCGGAGTAAAAAGAACTGATATAATCAGAAATGAAGAAATAAGAGAAAGACTAAAAATCAAACCGATTCTCGAATCAATCAAGGAGAAAAAATTGGCATGGTTCGGACATCTAACCCGGATGGACAATAATAGACAAGTAAAAAGAGTATGGGACGCCAAACCAATAGGGAAGAACAGAAGAGGAAGACCCATTAAAGAATGGAACAGTGACATCTCGCAGATACTGCAGACTAAGGGTAAGACTTGGCAGGAAGCAACTCAGATGGCATATAATAGGAAGGAATGGAGAAAGTTTGTCAAGAGCTAGGACACCTCAGAAGATTATAAAATATTGTAATATAAAGAATTGTATTATAAACGGCCCAACACCGAAAGGTACATATGGGTCTACTGATTAAGTAAAGTAAAGTAATATGGTACTGATGGTGCGGTATAATGAAATTTCCATGATAATATATTGTACATATGCACTAGTTACTAAAATATCTTTTTCCCAAAATGAGCCAAAATCACCCGAAATTACGGTACTTTTTCTTTTAAGTTTAGTGTTTTTTTCGATAATACCATGACAATTCAGTGTTCTATTTCTATGAAATATAGTTTAAAAGTATACATTAAAGAAATTCTAACCTTACTTTATTAATGCATGCATTTTATTGCTATTTATATAAAACAACATGCTTTATTATTTACACAACCTTTTAAAATTGTTGTAGTAACTATTAGAATACTTAGATATTGCAAAAAGCGGAAAGATTCTGCAAAAAAATTGAAAAAAAAATGGACCGCACTCCTGCGGTCCATTCGATGTCAAGGTTATGTTCATTGCCCTAAAATTCAATTTAGCCAAACTTTTTACATGGACAGTATGGTTATTTTATTTATCAGGTTATGGTTGCCCATACACGGTATTATGAGATTTGAAAACTAGCCTGTCCTTCGCACCGGAAAAAGTTTAGTTGTTTCACGTTCAAGTCGTGAGTGGTCCCGTGTTTATTTTTCGCTTTGTTCGAGTCGTACAATTATAAAATAAACATTTAGTGAAGTGAAAAAATGGCCTCAGCTGTGAAAATTGATTCTGGGAATATTACTAAGTTTTATGGGTCAAATTTTCAACTATGGAAATTTAGTGTGACCATTTTGTTTAAAGCAGAGAAGAACCAGAAGACCACACTAGCAGTGAGTGGAAAGAATGGGATGACAAAAATTCAAAAGCACAGGTAATTTTGTTATCTACTATATGTTAAGATCAAATACAACATTTGATAAATTGCGAAAATTCTTCCGAAATGTGGTCAAGACTGATCACAATACATGAACAAAAGACAGAAATATCTAGAGAGTTACTATGGCAAACATTTTATGAATATAAAATGCATGAGAATTCAAAAGTTGCAGAGCATATATCAACAATAGAACTATTAGTTAGACAGTTAAACGATGTTCAGCAATATTGCTTAAAGAAGAAACTAGAATGAATAATAATGACTGAAATATTCCGTCTTGCTTTACAAGTAGAGGCTTTAAAAAGTAAACTGGAAGCCACCAGTAAAAAGAAAACAAATATACAGGCCTTAAAGAAGAATTCCACCTGTAATTATTGTAAACGCAAGGGACATTAAGTTAGATAGTGTAGAAAGAGAATACATAATTCCAACAATGAAGATAAAAAAAAGTCATCAGGAAGTAATCAAACATCAAGTTCAGCTTATAGATGTGCTATTTCTTCCATATACTTGTCAACCTCTAGTGTAAATAAAAGTGAGCGGATATGTGACTCAGGAGCAAGCCTACACATGACTGGTGAAAAATTGTCGTTTTCAAAATTAGAATCTCTATCTGAACCTATGTTAGAATAGCAAACGATAAGCTGATTCTTACAGAAGGTAAATGTGTTATTGAAATACACGCATTTGTCCAAGGTGAGTGTTATGCTCCGACTATCAATAATGTCCTATACATTCCTGAACTTATTTTCAGTGGGAGCTATGACCGATAAAAACGTTACCTATCATTCTCATAAAAACAGGTGTCAATTTCTAGAACCAAATTAAAACATTTCATGTGTTGGAGTACGTAGAGATAATCTATGGGTTATGCAATTTAGAGTTAAGCCTATTGTATAATGTAATTTAGCTTGCAAATCATCAATAAAGTTATGGCATGATCGCCTAGGGCATATCAACTTCACTATAATTAAGAAAACAGCTAACTTGGTAGACAATATGAGACTTGACAACAAAGAAGAATGTTTCTGTGAGACATGTCGGTATGGGAAGCAGTCTAGAAAGTCCCATAAAAGTCTTACAAGAAGCAGATCAGACAAACCAGGTGAAATGATTCACACAGATGTATGTGAACCAGTAAACATTTCTTCTCAAAGTGGATCAAAATATTTTGTTTTATTTAAAGATTATTGTAGCGGTTACTGCAGTGGTTTATTGTCTAAAGCACAAGTCAGATGTTTTTCAACAGATTTGTCAGATTTTCAACAAGTTTAAAGATTTTAAAATAGTGATTGAAAATCAAACTGGCAATAAGATTAAGATTTTAAGAAGTGACCAAGGTAAAGGAGAATATATCAATAATGACTTTCAGAACCTTTTTCAGGAAGAAAGGTATATTACATGAATGTTCAGCTCCTTATACACCTCAACAAAATGGCCGCAGTGAGAGGCAGTTACGGACAATTCTTGAAAGTGTAATTTCTGTATTATCTAGTACTAGCTTAACTTTGATGTTTTATGCTTTTGTAAATACCATGAACTTGGTTTTTTTCAATTTTATTTTTAGTCCATAATCGTTGCAATATATATTTAGTTGTTCAGCAAGGTGTTGCAGTTCTTCTAGTGTTCCTGCCAGAAGGATGGTTCCTGGTCTTTTTTACTAATAGATAATATTTGATATTCAAATTACAGAGGCGGCGTTAGGTTAAATTGGAGTAGTAAAAAATTAGTCGGTTTTCCAACACGTTGGATAAGATGGATATTCATCAAATTATAGACTTTGGGATTGTGAGAAGAGAAGAATTGAAGTGATCTGCAATGTAAATTTTAATGAAGATGAAACAATTAAAAATAAGAAAAAAACTTTTAGATTAAAATTTGAACTCTTAGATGATAATGAAGAAAAAAGACAATGATTGTAACGAAGATATTTTACTTACCTCAGGGTAAGAACATGGGGTAGAAGATTGGGCAAACAAAATAAATCGAAACTTGTGCGAACGGCACTCAGGGTTTGGTAGGACAGCTGGGTCGTGGATAAGTAAAAGATAAAGGGGTTGGATTGGGACAACTACAAAAAAATGAAATAAAGGGGTACTTATACAAATCTCTTGGGACAAACAAAATAAAAAGAAACAGGAAACACCTCTAGTAATTTATATAGAGCGCCACTTTGAGGTGATTAATTATAACTAGTACAACAACTAGTTGTAACTAAAGAAATAATTATTAAAAAATCAAAACATAAAAAAACATATCTTTTTCAAATAAAGCTCAAAAAGGGGTTAGTTAAAAAAATAAACAAAATGTTAAGAAAACAAAATTTAACATTTATTTTTGTGTCACCACAAACAGTTACAACATGGAGAAATACAAGAATACAAAAAACTTACGTGTGTCATCCGCAACAACAGTAGCATTTTCTAACTATTGCAACAATACATAATGACTTCAATAACTCAAACAAAACAAAAAAAACAACAAACAGAATCATAGTCAAAAACTACTCATCATAACTGTCTATGGTACTAACATAATAACATACAAAATAAAACTGGATGCTCGATTTGACGAATCGGCACCATGTACAGTTCGTTGGCTCTTAAGCACAATTACACAATGGCAGATTTCTACTAAAATGGCTCTATCGTAACCAAAACGTGGAACAGTGCTGAAGTTTCTGGAGGCGAAAAGAGACGTGCTTCCAGCTCAACAAAGGCGGGTGGCCAACAACACAGCTTAGACAAGCTTCGATATGGTTATCCACATAATAGATAACCAAAACAATATCAAACAATAACAAACTTGACTAAAACAGTCAAGCAATAAATTTTAAACCACTGGCTGAAAATCAAACTAACACAAACAGAAGAAAACAGGATGGCCAATAGTTCCATTGGAATATCCTCTGGGATCGATCAAAGCGAAAAATTTGCAAGTCAGGAAACTCTCAAAAGGACCAAAGAAGAACATAAATCCAAAATGCTAATACACAATCTTGGAAAAGAAAAAAGAACAGGGGCACATGACATACAAGCCATAATCAATACACAATCAGTTCGGTCTCAACCTAATATTTTCAAAAGAAACCGAAAAATCGTAACAGTCTTCCAAAGAAAACAAAAAGTTACGACAACACTCCAAAAGAAACAGAAACGTCATTACAGATCTCCAAGGGGACATAAGAATCACTGTAATCTTCCAAAAGAACAAAAAAATCATTACAGTCCGTCATCAACAATAAAACTTCCCACTGGGTACACAAATCTCAAACTTCAGGGCAAGAAGGGTAAAGAAGAAGAGTATATATATACACAAGGTGAAAACTAATGCTTATCTTCCTTAGAAGTTCAACAGGTCACCTGGCGGACGAATACAAAACTCATCGCCCTAGCCGTTCCTCTCATGACAACTAATAAGGTCAAAGACACAGTTTGGGAAGGGAATGAAGGAGCAACATCAAGAAATAAACCTCATCATTTCATGGATAAAAATCGAATACAACATCGTCATATAAATCACAAGGAAGCGTTCACTATTCTACAACAAAACTCGAATAGGGTCACAACATAAGACTGGGGAATTCTTAGTGGGTCATTTAACGGTAGTATTAGAAGTACTTCAGATGTTTCACGAACGTGGTCTCACAGTCAACATACAAAATTTTCACGATAAGCGGCGGCCAAGTACTTTCACCTCAGCAAATCAAAACGTCACAATGGACAATGCAAGTATTTGTACCTCCGCTTCTGCCAAATTATAAACACTACATCACAAACACTACATCACAAACACTACAACAAGAAGGAATGCTATTGAGACTAAGCCAATAGTCTGACATCAACACATAGAAAGGCTTATCCTTTCTAATAATTGACGGAAAGAGGATGCTGCTACGCAGTCTTACTCAACAAACAGAAATATCCAAGGATACACAAATCCAGGCCACGTGCCTGTACGTCCTACATGATATTTCAGAAACAAATACTCAAACCACAAACTAATACATTTTAGACCATCAATACATCTCCACTACAACATCTGACCACACAAAGACACGGAAAGACACACAACTAACAGACAGAAGAGAACATAACAATACTTCCGCTATACAGTCTCAACAAATCGGCCTTAGCCAGGAATACACGAAGTCGTATCATCATTTCCTCTTACTTATAACACATAAAATAACTAGGGAAACACGGGAATAACAGACAGAAGGAAAATAGCAATACTCCGCTTTGTCACTAACAAATGGGCCTTAGCCATGGACAAGCGAAGTCGTATCATTACTTCCTCCTACATATAACACAAAAGACAACAAGGGAAAAACATGGACAAACAACACGGACTGCAAAATCAGAAACATTTTTTAAGGCTTAAAAATTTTCATCACAGCACCCGTGCTATGAAATCTTTTACGAAAATATTTTTGACCTATATTTTCGCACTACAGCTGATTTAAAATTCAGTAATTGTATAAACATAGAGAAAGAAAAAGAGCAATTTTATACGAAGATCAAAGGCTTACGAAATTTAAACGTAAACAAATTCAGTTCTATTTTAGACGAACTTGGAAATAAACAAACTATTATCTTACCATTCAAAACACCGAGAATAAGAAAATCACATCTCAAGCATTTTCGAATGATTATATCATTCTAAATACGTATTATTTAATTCACAAAAAATAGTCGAGAAAATTTCAACGTAATTTTTACGAAGACTAAACACAAAAGAAAATGGAAATCGTAGCAGTTAACTTGGGATAGGGATAGACTTGATTTAACGAAAAACTGGATAAAACAAATACACAATATAACTGAAAAAACGGTTCGAAACGAACTCAATAAACTTCACATACAGGGTGGGACAAAAATACTAAAACAATGTTTGGGTGAAAGCAAATACACAATGTAACTAAAAAACTGGTTCAAAACAACTGACTTAATGAACTACACATACAGGGGAATACAAAACAACAGACTCGATAAACTACACATACAGGGTGAGACAAAAATAAAAATAATATTGAAAACTTGACTTTTGAGTGAGCTACACAAAATAACACAAAATAAAACACCTTGCTCTTGTTCTGAAAACTAAATGAGACTACTCCTAGGCGAAACTAAACAGCACCTTCGATCACGAGTATTACACTTGTCATCATTTAGATACAAGACAGGAAACACAAAAGGGGACTCCGTGGAACACTATCTCCTATTAACCCGTGGTATTACAGAAACACCGTCAAAGAGGGTTAATTAGGGTACAACAGGGTGACAGAGGGGACTACTTCTCGTTCAGAATCTCCTACTAGCCCGTGGAATTAACATACGCCGTCAGAGAGGGCTTAGAAGGAAACAATGAAATGGCTTAGGACAAAGGGCAAAGGACAAAACACAACTATACTCATCAGCTCAAAGAAAAGTCACTCAAATAATAAACATATTTACTCAAAATGACCGGACAAAACAAAATTACAAAAAACAATTATTTTGTAAAGTATGTCAAATCAATCAAAAATAAATGTAACAATGACGGTATAATTTGTTACTGTAAATAACTTAAAATTCTTCTCAATATCAAAACATTATTTAATATTCATATTTGAATATTCAATCTCGAAATATTTGCTTTCATTTACCAATACACATAAAATACATATAGAAAAATTTCTACAGTACATGAAATAAAAAAAACATTGCATATGTCAATATACAACAAATACATATGTTGATATACAATAATACATATGTTAATACAGGCACAATACATAGAAAAAACAACAATACATATGTTCATACGAAATACATATATCAATACAAATAGATAAACTAACTGTTTGTGGGACACCGGGGCACTATTCGAAAGACGGGGTTTCATATAAAGAGGCAGAAAACTATAGAAGAATTGAAAAAGATATATGGCTTTGGGAAAAGGGACAAATTCGAAAGATGCAGGAACATTTAAAAGCCCCACACGCTGGGCGACATTTTTGTAACGAAAGGTACAAATGGCGCAAATCTAATGCATGCCAGCCACGTGGGGCGCTATTTTTGTAACGAAGATATTTTGCTTACCTCAGGGTAAGAACATGGGGTAGAAGATTGGGCAAACAAAATAAATCGAAACTTGTGCGAACGGCACTCAGGGTTTGGTAGGAGAGCTGGGGTCGTGGATAAGTAAAAGATAAAGGGGTTGGATTGGGACAACTAAAAAAAATTAAATAAAGGGGTACTTATACACATCTCTTGTGACAAACAAAATAAAAAGAAACAGGAAACACCTCTAGTAATTTATATAGAGCGCCACTTTGAGGTGCCTAATTATAACTAGTACAACAACTAGTTGTAACTAAAGAAATAATTATTAAAAAATCAAAACATAAAAAAACATATCTTTTTCAAATAAAACTCAAAAAGGGTTTAGTTAAAAAAATAAACAAAATGTTAGAAAACAAAATTTAACATTTATTTTTGTGTCACCACAAACAGTTACAACATGGAGAAATACAAGAATAAAAACTTACGCTTACAAACTCCAGGAGTTGGAGATACTACATGAAACTTAGAAATGTTACCGCATTACAATTTTTAAATGATACAATTTCTAAATTTTAACGAAAGCAATTATTGTTCTAAAAAAATGTCTTTACTTTGAAATTAAACAAACAATAAACAGTTACCTGGATTCACATATTTCCACTTAAAAAAAAACTTGTTACATCTCTGGAGTATCTATCTGGACATCATCAGCGATGAGCTTTATCCAATGGGGGCTAGAACTAGCACACTTGAAAAAAAAGGGAATTCTTAAAAAAACAGGAACTAAACTTGTTTAACTTTTCAACAGGAACTAGACTTTTCAAACATCTTAAAATCTTCAAAAAACAAAACGAAACAGTGGTCACTCCTTCTAAAATGACATATTACATCGAGCGAAAACTCCACTAATTTTGGCAAATTAATGTCGGTCACTTCATATCAGATAAAAATCCACCACTACTGCTACTTATTTCCACAAAAGGAGCCAAAAACAGAAAACCACAAATTCGACGACGAATTCGGATCCATACCTGAGCCTACAACGACCCAAGTAAGAATTAGATCCATACCTGAGACTACGACGACCCAAGTAAGATTGACGAAATTCTCTTAAGAATTCGTTCACTTAACTTGAAAACAAACAAAACGCTGAAATAACAAAAAACAGCGAAACAACGTAGTAGATCCCATTTGCGACGTATAAAAATTATAACGCGACTTCGAATAAAACATTAAAAGAAATTGTCGAAGTAAATATCTTTAAAATAATAAACAACTCTGAAATGATTTTATTACTTGGCGATGTTGAAAAGAACGAAATATTATTTGGGTTTTAAATTGAAAGAATTCGGTATTTTAATACGTACAAATAGGAAACTAAAATAGAATAAAAAAATATTCCGCGGTTTTTCAAACATTTATAAGGGGATTTCAATATATTACATATACGAGGGGATTTCAATATACACCAAAAAAATCAATGAAATTGTAAATGCTTCATGATGATATGTACAGTATTCAAAAAAGTGACAATGAAGAGAGTTAAGACATGTCACAAGGTAGTAGGTCTCAAGCAACAGATCACGATGATGAGGATTTTGATTGTAATCTATTCTATGATGATCTAGACAGCTACGCAACAGAAATATGCTGTCTAAGCCTGACTATTATGGTGTAGCAAACTACTGTGACATACTGGAACCCATAAGTTATTAAAGTGCAATAAAGTGTGAGGACTCTAGCAAGTGGCAACAAGCAATGCAGGAGGAAATAGATGCCCTCAAGTTTAATAACACATGGGACTTGGTAAAATTGCCCAATGGTGCAAAAGTGATAGACAATAAGTGGGTTTATCGTGTTAAGACTGTCTCAGACGGTAATACTGTTCGTTATAAAGCACGTCTGGTTGCACGCGGTTTTATGCAAGAACGTGTAATAGACTATGAAGACACTTTCGCGCCGGTTGTGCGGTATAACTCAGTGAGTATTTTGCTATCGTTAGCAATGGAAAAGGATCTTAGACTTGCTAATTTTGATGTACAGACTGCGTTCCTAAATAGTGACCTACCAGAGTGTGTGTATATGAAGCAGCCAACTGGTTTTAAAAATAAGAAGTCACACAACTTAGTGTGTATATTGAATTAAAGCTTATTTGGACTTAAGCAATCACCACGATGCTGAAACCAGAAGTTTGTATCCTTTCTTAATAAATTTAACTTTAGACAATTAAAACGTGATCAATGTGTTTTTGTTGGTAATTTTGCAAATTCTGAAACTTATTTAGCAATTTATGTTGATGATTGGCTTGTCATGTCAAAATCAGATAGAGCTATTAATGAACTTTTAGAAACATTAAAGCAAATATTTAAAATAACTAAATTTAAATAGTAAATTACATTTTGTTGGACTTGCGATTGAACAAGATCCTAGTGCAGGTACAATTGCTATTCATCAACATAATTATATAGTAAAACTTATATTATATTAGAAAACTAATAATTATTTGTTTAATAAACTTGTTACATGGACAGTGTAGTTATTTTATTTATAAAAAACAATATTTAAAATGCCACAAGAAATAGTTTCAGAAGTTAATATCAAAAAATGCTGGATTCCTGAAAATACTACCTAGTGAATTAAAAAATCAGTGTGCTCCACTGGCAATAAACCGACGTCATTAAAATAAAGATATATAAATATGTAATTTGAGGATAAATCAATATAACAAACAATGCATTTTAATTATCTGAAACTAGAAATATCTAGCTCAAGCAAAAGAGGACTGACTTGAGGGGACATGCTAAAAAGCTAATAAAGTAGCAGATTGCCTGAGTCACACGCAAAGTACAATAAAACTAAATGATAGGAATACAAATAAAACATAAATGTGGAGTAGCAAAATATATCTTGTAAAAACACATGAAAACACGTAAAAAAAAGGAAAAACAGAATGAAATACATAAAACAAAATAGTAAGAGTATCTCGAAACAAATCATGTCGGGCAAAGTATTATTGGGCAACCTAAAAATGCTGGTATAAACGTTTGGAAAATACCGAAAATTTATATGCTTGCTAAGAAGAATGAAGAAAAACACCATACATTTTGTACATTTCTTATATCCACATCTTCTATCCATAGATCTAAATATTTTTAAGCTAAATTTAAGTATACCCTTACTACTGACAAGATTTTGAAATTTACATATTAAAAAAATAAAAGTGAGGATACAAAAAACGAGAATTAATTTTGGTTTCTCCAATTTTACTGAAGACAGTACCATTTTTCATTTATTTTCGTAAAATTTGTCATTAAACTAATTTTGCAAATGGTGATTTAATCACAACTTTTTTTTTCAGGATTTCAACCCTACATACGTCCGTCATTTTTCATAACAAGACTTGTAGGCCTACTTATTAGCATCTGCGTATCATTAGTACTATCCAGTCTGATAGCGCTGACAGTTCCAGTCTGGCTAGGCCGAAGTGTAATGTCTCTTTGGCTCGTTGGAGCTCCTCCTCCAGCTCCCCAGATCTCCACCACTGATGCACAAACAGAAGTTAAAGTACATGAATTGTACACAGCTGCTTGCGGGTTGTACATGTGTTGGTTAACTGCAAGAGCCTTAAGTTTAGTTCTTGGTTGGTTACCACAAGGTAGAGCTGCCATGGTAGAAAGACTTAAGCAGTGGTGTATTCTAGGATTAAAGACTATTTTAGCTAGTACTATTTTACTAGGGGTCATACCACTCCTATTTGGATTACTCTTAGAGCTAGTTGTTATTATACCTCTCAGGGTACCAATTTATCAGACTCCCATTTTATTTATTTGGCAAGATTGGGCATTAGGAGTATTATATACGAAAATCGCTTGTGCGATTACTATGATGGGACCAGACTGGTTCCTCCGAGCGGCCATAGAGAGGGTTTATCGCGACGGTATTCGAGAAATGAACCTAACTTTCGTTTTCAAAGAACTTGCAGCCCCGGTTATAGTTAGTTTTGGTCTTGCTCTGGCAGTGCCGTATGCTATTGCTTATTCTCTTGTTCCTATATTCATAACGAACTTACAGCTGAAAAATTTTATAGCCAGGCGGCTATATCCCTTTTTGCTATTGGTTTCTATAATAGCTGTTGTCATCAATCTACAAGTAAGGCAGTTCAGGAAGTTGTACGAGCACATCAAAAACGATAAGTATCTAGTTGGACAGAGATTGGTGAATTATGATCATAAAAAGAAGACTCAAAATTCTGGTTGAAATTCTAACTCAAGAAATACGTAATCAAGTTATCAAAGTATTCTTAACGATTATACTGTTTTGATTTGCTGTTTAGCTAAATTATATGTGATATAAGTAAATATTTTTTTATGGTTAACAGTGTTAAATCTAATTGAAGCGGTTTTGTTTATATTATCTATTAATTTTCTATTTTACTTTATTTATGCTACTGTGTATATCCGAACTGGTAGATACGATTTTCGTTTTGTTTTTGTTGTATTTCATATTTATTAATAAAAATCAATAAATATTTTGTACACATACTTTTTACACATTTTAGACCCTTATCTAATACTAACACTGGAGCCCGCTTTATAATAGAAAGAATGGGCGAAATTAAGTATTAATAAAACGAACTCTCAAAATAAAACGATATTTATTTATGAAATATGTGTAGAAAACTCTCGCGAAAACTAAGAGAACTACTTAAAGTCCTATTTATTTCTAATACATTAAATAACGAATAAAATTTTACAAAAAACAGATATATAGATACAAAAGGACTTGGGCTTATTATTTAATGGAATGGTCACTTGCATAGAAAATTTCATTTTCTCTGCATTTTTAAAAATGTTATTTTTTTATTTAATATAATTTTATTAGTTCAATGCCGAAGTCGATGTTTTTTGTTAATTGTAGAAATTTCGTGATATATTTTATTTACGCGAGTATGTCTTTGTACGTTTTATGTACAAGCATCCGATTAAAAAACTGCTTTTATTTCATCCAATGTTCTGCGATATCTTGTATAAAGTTTTTTTATTATTTTAGTTCTGATCTTATTTGTGTACTACATATGATATCTCGATAGAAGGTTGTCGCAAAATAAATATGGCTAAGTGCTACAATAGATATTTTTGTGTTAAAATGTGTAGTAATGTGCACAAAAAGAAAGAATGGTTAATTTGTAGGTCGGAAGGACGTGCGCATCATTTTTAGCTGAAAAATATTATTTCTGATCTTAATTTTAACCTTTTAGTTTTAAACAATGATCTGTGAATGATCACGTGGGATACAAGCTATTTTCAAGAGTTTATAGGAAGTCTACAGTTCAACGATTTCATGACATTATTGGATGTAAGTTTTATGAAAGCGTCTGTGTTAGAGAAATTGAAGGAGCACAAATTTTGGCTGAAAATTGATTCATAGTTTATTTTTATTGTGCAATAATAGGTGTATCGTCTATATAATAGAATAATAGAAGTCCTAGTATCTACCGGTATGGGTTAATCGTTTGTGTAAATGTTTTACAATGTAGGTGTCTTTATGTTACTCCAAACGAGACCGTTCTTCATCTGCTATTCTTACCATCGAATCATGCAAAAAATATTCTGTTGTGTAGGCATACGCAGATAATACAAGTGAGTTTATTCTCTACGGGGATATCATATTTATAGTTTTTGGAGAAATATCCTGTAATTTAAGGTGTCGTAAGCGGCATTTATATTGCAAAATACCACCCTTGATACCCGAAAATGTTCGTACCCGCCTTTGCTGTGTTTCGTAAGATTTAGTATTTGTGAAGTACGTGATCTTCCCTATCTATAGCCACTTTCGTCTTTTAGATTGAGTTTTTTTTCTCATATCGGTGAAATCATCTGATCGATCTTGTGCAAAAATATTTTGAATAGCTGACAAAATAAGGATATTGGCCGATAGTTTTTGTGGTCGTGACTTTGGGTATCTGCATAATTTGAATACAGGTGTTCATCATCGGGATAAGCCATTGTCGTGTTTTTGGTCCAGATTTCGTAATTAGCTTTATGCTCAGATTCTCAATGTCGGTTGTTGTATTATTTTTCATTTCATATGTAGATGGTGGATCCAAGCTCAACATAAGCTGACTGGTTTTGTAGTTTCTTACTTTAAGTTTTTCTTTACTTCTTTTCCGACAGAGATAGCATGTCTATATCTATAATATGGTTTTCAGCGATCAGCTTAACACCAAATACCGTAGGTTAGGCCCTATGTGTTTCCTGTACTAGAGAAACGCCAGCTTCTGATAACTTCCATACTGATAAGTTTAAGTAAAGTAAAGTTTCTTTATCTCTAGATATGCCCTTGACAGATATAGGCATATGTTATTAGAATAGTTGGTCCTAAAAAGAACCAATTTGACAAAATCATATTAAACGGGTGACTGAAGAATTAGCCGATTAATTATTCATTCATTACCCCGTAAATGACCCAATAAAGGTAAATGGAATTCCCATTAACAACATTAGACATGCAGACGACACTATGACCTTAGCCGAAAACATTGAAGATCTTCAGAGACTGGTGACCAGAATAGCAGAGTATGGAAAAGAGTATGGTCTAACAATGAATGTCAAGAAGACAAAATTTATGAGAATATGGAAAACTCAAAGAAATAACGAGAATCTTTTAATAAACGGAACTAACGTCGAACAAGTGAACAAATATGCATATCTGGGAACAGTGATTAACACCACAAATAATTACATTTAGGAAATCAAAATCAGAATAGAAAAGGCTAGAGCAAATTTTAACAATGACGAGAGTGCTATGTACCAGGGATTTAAAACTGAAACTAAGAGTTAGGGTGGCGAGATGCTATGTTTTCTCGACTTATTTTGTGGAATGAAATCTTGGAACTTGAATGCAACATCAATGAAAAAGCTGGAATATTTGAGCTGTGGGTGTATAGAAGAATTCTGAAACTATCGTGGACAGAACACGTCATAAACAAAGAGGTTGTGAGAAGGATGAATAAAGAAATGGAAATTTGAAATACAATTAAAACAAGAAAATTAGAATATCTCGCACATATTACATGTGGAAAAAAATACACCTTGCTCCAACTGATTATGCAGGGAAAGATCCAAGGAAAGAGATGCATAAGGAGGCGTAGAATGTCATGGCTGCGCAACCTGAGAGAGTGGTAAACAGTTAAAACAATTGTAAAAAAATTCAGCTATATACATCGGCGCTATTGTTCAAGTGATGGGTTTATCACAGATATCAAAGATTACATTTTAATTCAAAGTTCTATTTACGTATTTTCAACATTAAAAGAGTAGTAAATGTTGTTTATCCTGCGTACCTTCTGTACATTATTATTAATTTGTTCTATATATTAATTGTTTGTGTTAAATTTTGTTTAAAATTAAGATTCTCTTAACGTGTTTATTAATTGTCTTGTTTCTGCAGTAGGACTATATGTGTATCATGATAGGTTGTAATGCATATTTCATTTACCTAATGTAATTAAAGTTCTCTTTGTTTTTGCGAATTGCTTTCTTACTTCCTCAGCGATAGGTCTTTTTTCCTCATGAATAACCTCATCCTCGCTCGATACAGCTATTCTAAGATATTTAGATTTCAATATATGCTCTATTATTTAGTTTTTATCTCAGGATATTATCGCTACGGGATATACCGGGCGATCTCACGGTGTCTACCATTGAATTTTATTAATCTCTTTTAAAAGAATATTAGCACGTACATATAATCATATAATTGTGGACGGTATCTTGTACCTAAATACTAAGAAGGTTGTCATTGTAATCTAAGAATATGTTTGACAATTTACAGGAGAACCATGTTGGAGTTTTATTACCCAGGACTTCCACATGAAGAACATTTAGCTGATAGTTGTGCTCCTATCGCGCACCAGAGTGCTATAGCTCACAAAATGGGTTTAATTACATTGCAATTTTTAAATTTTTCGTGATAAAATAAAGTGATTGTTTGGTATTTTGAAAAGGTAAGTTGTTTTTTTTATTTCTGTATTCCTATCATTATATAAATGTACCTGATATTGTAATATCAACAACATTTTTCATAATATATTCCGAAATGGGCTTTCCCCTACTAATAATGAACAAAAGTTTTAATAACTTCTCGTTAATATAATTAGGTATGTAGGTATTTAGATTTTTATCTTGTTCTTACTACAGTGCTAAAGCAAAAATGTAGTCATAGTCTACTGTATTTTTTTTCATAGGGGTCATATTTTTTAACTGTGTGATAGCTTCTTTTATTGTTGCAACTGTTATAAACATTGTTAAAATACTAACAGACTTTTTGTTAGTTGTGATTCTCTCCGTATATGAGGCCAAGATTTCGGTTACAACAACCCAGACACTATCAAACAATTAGACGGTTTTAAAAAATATATTGTATCAAACAGAAAACAGGGTGAGGGTAATTATCACTCACAAGTAGCGTCAACTTGGCAAAATAAATTTAAAAAAACCCCATTTTTTTTAAGGAGATCCACTTGCCAGACACTTGTGTTGGAGTTCTGGAGTATCGCTTCGTACCTCGAAATACTTTGCTCCTGTCTTTAGTTACGTGCTAGAGTTTTGCTGCATCCATCCTACATGGCAAACTACAATATACCATATTTTGTTGCATGTATTCTCTATACATCATGTACTTTTACTTGGTGTTGAATTATTTTCTATTCTGTCGCGATTTGTTCCTTTTAATTAAATTTTATTTTACTTTTGTTTTAAAATTATAAACTTTCTAGTGGTAGTATAGTTATGTCTTTGTTGCTAATAATTGTTATTAACATGCGTTTATGAATCATCATATATATCATTATTATATATGTGTACATTTTCATAGTTTCACATTTATAAGGTTGTGTATTTAAAAGTATTCTATTTTTTTGTATCGTAGTGAGCCATTACTCAGATAACATATTTTGGTGTTGTATGGTAACTTAATGCTGTAATAAAATTCATGGCAGACGACAAGCGGTTTCATAACCACTAAACATATCTATTTCTTTATTGGTTTTGCATATATATATTTTACAGTTATGATATTATGTTCGGTCTTATTGTTTTAAATACTTTGTCGCTCGTATAAGCTATCATTATCTAAATTATATATATATATATATATATATATATATATATATATATATATATATAATTATATATATATATATAATATATATATATATATATATATATATATATATATATATATATATATATATATATATATATATATATATATATATATATATATATAAGAAAAAAGAAGTACTTGTGACTCGTTTGGAAAAAATGTAACACTGTTTTTGATGGGTTGGAGTCAATAAAAGGGGCTATTTGTTGACTATTTTTTACTCGAGCTTTCAATTCTGATTACAATTTTTATCAAGAGCTTCTAAAAAATACAAAATGTCTTACAAAGTTGAACTAGAAATAAAAAATTTTTTGTTAACTCACCAAATAAAATTAGTTTTTTATATAAAACTACTGCTTACATAATAAATACAAAAAATATTAATAAAAAAATTGTCTTATTCTAATAAATGTTTCTCTGAAAAATTTAGATGAAGTTTCTTAAGAAAAAAATTGAATTTATAAACAAAAATAGAATAGCTACAACCAGCCTAAATGTCATAAATACTAACTTAAAAAATTTTATTTTTGACGTATTGTCAAAAATAAAATTTTGTTTAAAAAATTCTTCTTTGTTTAGTAACAAAAAAGAAGAAGATTTATTCACCATTGATAGATGCCCGAAAAAATGTAACAAATACATGGAAAATTCAAAATGTGATATTTTACTGACTGCATAAATTAAATAGAAATTATATAATTATAAATTTTGCTTAAATTTTGAATTTCTGACCTTTTGTTTAAATTATTATCACTTTTGCTAATACAAACCATTTCCAAAAAAGTTCTTTTAAATTTATTACTTTCATTACATAAAATTTTAATATTATCAAAATCCATAATATGGTCTTTGTCTATTACATGCTCTGCCAAAGCACAAGATGGTATTATTGTCTATTACATGGCTATTGTCTATTGCCAAAGCACAAGATGGTATTATTGTCTATTACATGGCATGGCTCTATTTGGTGAGTTAACAAAAAATTTTTTATTTCTAGTTCAACTTTGTAAGACATTTTGTATTTTTTAGAAGCTCTTGATAAAAATTGTAATCACAATTGAAAGCTCGAGTAAAAAATAGTCAACAAATAGCCCCTTTTATTGACTCCAACCCATCAAAAACAGTGTTATATATATATATATATATATATATATATATATATATATATATATATATATATATATATATATATATATATATATATATATATATATGTGCAGAAAGCAACAGTTATTTCAGTTCGTACGATTTGCGGTAATTTATTTAATGTAATTTCTGGAATTTCACGTTTATACTCAGTTTCTGTTGTTCCGCTTATTTATCTGAGATATGTCACTTCTTTTTCTTCTTCATCTTTATAAGCAATTCTGCTTATTCATTGGCGGATTAATACTTCTATGAAAGGTTGTCACTCCATCTTTTGCGCGGTCGTCTGATACTTCTTCTGCCGATTGGTGACTTATCTCTTGCTATATTGACGACACGGGTCTCCACCATATGCTAATGTGGTTATTCCATTCTTTTTTTTTTTCTATTTTGTGTCTATTGGTTTATACACTGCACGTTACATTTTCTATTATGTCATTTTTGGTCTTACACTGGCTTTATAAATTGATTTCATCTCAGTGTTAATCTGTCTGTTTAGGCATATAGTGTTATTAAGGCATTCTGCCAGTCTGCTTTTTATACTTGATCCTCACTTCTTTGTCCAGGTCTCCATAGCTAGACAGTGTAGTTCCCAGGTATTTTATTTCCATTGCTTGTTCAATACTGATGCCATCAATTTATATTTTACATCTGGTTGGTTCTTTGCTGACTATTACTGTTTTAGTTTTCTGAGATAAGATTGTCATATTAAATTCTTTTGCTCTTATGTTAAATCTGTGCACCAGTCTTTGCAGACCATCTTCATCTTGGGCTATTAATATTGTGTCATCGGTGTAACAGAATATATTGATTTTTTTATTTTCCATTATGCATCATCTTCGTTTGTTAACATTACAACCTGGTTTGCACTGACAGTTTGATTTTCAAATGCACACTCTAGATGTTTTTGTCTGCCTTAGCTTTAGACCTTTTTGCTCAAGCGTCCATCTCCATTGTCCCAATCATAAATTCAATTATCTCTCCTTATCTCTTATTAACACCACATCGTTAGCATACATCAGACATCAAGGGATATCTCCTTGATATGGTTTCGTTAGTTTTTCCAACACTAATTAGAAGAGATATGGGATTAGCACTGACCCCTGGTGCAATCCTATCATGAAATTTATAATACATGAAATTTATCAGTCTCAACCTCACCTGTTCTAACATTAGTTTTTCATTGCTTGCCTTATGATAAAATTGCTTCCGTTGTTGATTTCCCTTGCATGAATTTAAACTGATTTCCTAATATTTTTATTTCTTCCTGTATCCTACCATCAATTATTCTCTGCCACAGTTTCATGGTGTGACAGAGTAGCTTTATGGATTTATAGTTTATACATAGTTTAACACCTACTTTGTTTTTGTATACAGGTACTAAAATGCTACTTCTCTATTCATTTGGTATTTACCCCACTTTCATAATTCTATTAAATAGTCCTGTTGGCCATCTTGTTCCTGATTTTCCTAATACTGATTCTACATATCCATGGATGTCATAAGGACCTATGCCTTTTTTTCATCTTATGTAGCTCTTGAATTACTTCCGCGGTCGTTATTTTCGGCACCATTGCCTATTACTGTCTCTGTTGGCTTTCTCAAACTCTTCTTTTAATTGGCCGTCTAAGAACTTCTTCCAGGGTTTTTTTACATCCCTTTTTGCATAAATAGTTTATTGTATTTATCTCATATACATTTAATTTGATTAAAATCTTTGTTTTTTTTTGCTCCACTTTTAACAATTTTGTATATGTTTGTTTCTTATTTTGTTTTACCTGTTAAACTACAAAGGGTGTACATTCTTGTTCTCGTTCTTTTTTTTAATGGAATGAGCTTTTGCTGATCCCATAGTTGAGTACCGATCATTAATAGGATATGTTGTTAGTAAAGGACCGAATCTGCTGGAAGCAAGGGATTTGGATAGTCCCACACTATCCAGAGGAAAAGTTTCGTTAGTTTTAAAACTTATTTTTGTTTTGTTGGCATTGGTTTACCCACAGACCAAATGAAGATATAAAGGTATTTGGATGTTTTCTGGGTTGGGTGTAGTCATTTCACTATTGTGGCTCGAAATAACCTGACATTTGATTGATGCTTGAATGCACCTTCTATCTTCAAATGAACCGAATTTTACCGATTCTTGTAAATATTGAATTTTAAAAAACTTTCACAATAGTAATAATTTAATTATTTTGCTTTTTTCAGAATTTTGAGAAATTGAGTTGAGTCCATTGAGTTGTTACATTATGATGTGAGGAAAAAATGTGCGTTTCAACATTTAAGTGAAGGAACCTTTTCAGGAAGGAATTTCAAAAGTTCATAACAGATACGGAAAAATTTTGTTGAGCTTCTTAAAACGAATTGTTATCAGAGGAAAAAGAGGACGGGCGTTCCAATTTTATTTCATAAAAGGACATTTAAATGTCATTCAAATTTTTTTATCGGTAAGAAGTAGTCATATAAAAAATAATGCTTTTTTTGTTTGCAACTTCTAAGTCAGAAAATTCCATAATTGGTTACCAAGTAGTAAAGAAGCATGTAACAAAGGCATTAGGAGATGCAACAAAATCGTTACTATTAACATTTAAAACTAAGAAAACACTTGGCCTATTCCTCAAATTTTCAATATATAAAAGATTGAGCTGGAACAGTTGGCATCATTTATGGACCATACGGAAAAACACACGCCGAGTTTTATCGGCTTTCAAATGATATATACAAAACAGCTAAGATTAGCAAATTACATATTTTATCCTAAAGTTATGGTATAGAAAAACGTAAAGGAAAAAGCTTAAGTGAAATTGACTTAGATGATGAAATCGTAGAAGATATTGAAAATTATGATTTTGAAAATGGTATTGGTATTGAAAATACTCTTCATGAAAGTAAAATACCACAATCATCCACAAGGATCCCTGAACCAAAAAAAATCCAGAAAGAGAAGATTATTACCTTAAACACAGCAGCAAAAAGAAACATTGGAATTTTTTTTAAATATGTATAAAAAAAAGGTTCCTCCAAAAAAACACGAAGTGGAGTGTTTAATTAATAAAAATTTAACCTTATTTAAGAATATAACATGGTCACAAATTAAAGCATACGTTTACAATAAATATAAACAAGAAAAATAATAACATATTGTATAGGCAACGTGCAGTAACTATAGATAGCAACCAAATAGGTGACACCAATAGCTGGAGTAAAAAACGAAACTTTCAGTCCTATCCGTTGTGCCGAGAGTTGTTTGTGAATTTGTTATCTGAAGAAAATATTTTGTAACATAATAAAAATTATAAAATTTATAATTTACGTCTTTCTTAAATACGTTAAAGGACAATAATAATTTAAAAATATGTTTTTTGTTTGTGTTTATATTACCTTAATTAATACAATAAAAGTTTATTTAAAATAAAGAAACTTTATTTACATAAGTTTTAAATTTATTGAATAGGCTGGTGGAAAAGTTAAAAGGTGAAGTAGAAAAGAAAAATAAAATGTATCATATTAAATAATTAGCAATAACTTGTTATACATACATATAAGTAATCAGAAGTGGCTAATAAGGAATTATTAAAAGATATTTAGAGGCAATTGTTACAGGTCCAAAGAATTCAGAATAAATTATTGAAAGAAAGTTTTATTATTTTAATTTTGGCTAAATAATTGTTAACAACTCCACAAGATTTCATAAAAAATGAATGCATTCCCAAGTCTTATTTGGTCTCTGAGATGATCTATTCATTCTTTCCTTGATTTTGTACAGCCTAAAACAAAAATAAGTATAAATTTAAATGAATAATTAAACTTTGAATTAAAAATAAACAAACCATAAAACCTATTTCTTATTTTAAAGGTTAATGTCAAAAATAGCTTGATGGAATTCTTCTTCTTGTAAGTTTAAACAGATCTCAATCCTATTGGTAGTACAACAACTTATTTTAAATAAATTTTTACTGGACAATGGCCGGCGCCAGATTAAAAAAACTTATCTTTAATTTTTTTCTTTTCCTTTCTTTGGTGGTCTTTTGTATGAAAAAGTATTGGTTCGTGTAGAACTTACAACGCAATTTTGCGGCTTTTCTAGAGTTTTCTTGATAGTTTTCCGAAAATTTAATAGTTGTAGCAGTGAGAAGCTGAGCAATTATCACCTATCGTGTGGATTTGTTTTCTAAAACTAAAAGAAACTCGATTTTATTAACTGATTTCGTATTAGAAACACTTTAAGGCCACATTTGAACAAAGGTAGGTTTTCTTTTGGAAAAAATAAATAACTACTTACGTTTTAAACATAATAACATTTTTTTAGGCTTTTTTTTTATTTTACTCTGTGATTTAATCCCAAACCATTTTGATCATCTTTTCAACTTACGTTTATAATCTCGTGACTCCTAAACGGATTGGCTATCAGTTTTCCATATTAGTTAGGATCGGATGATATCCAATTGTCCATAAGAGAGAAAGAGCCTAAAACATCGGATTAATAAAGGAAATAATAATAAATATTAAGTACTCACCTGGGATCGAGTCTCCAGTATTCAAGAAGATAGACTTTCTAACAGCTAAGTGGAAATTTATTCTTAATTTTGGTAGAATCGAACATTACACTAAATTTCTCAATTTTCTTGTATGACACTGTAATTAGAACCCCACTGCAGTGGTTATAAGAACTTGTTAATTAACCTTTTCAGTTTATTGTTCAACTATTAATTTTAAATTGATTTTGAGAAGAAAATCTTTAATAAAGACAAAAGTAACACTGGAAGAATTTATGGATTTATTGATAATCATTCTTTTACCCACTTCCCTGAGGGCTCTCCGAAAGAGCATTTACAATCATCAAATAACAATTTGTCGCCCAACTGTTAAGAAAAATACAATCCTTCCACTGTTACTTTTGTGATTAATTCTTTTTTCCAAAAATTGCACAATTGTTTAAATATTTTATTTAATTTCTAATGTTTATGATTTATTAACCTTACAATTTTGAAGTCTGTCAATCACACTGGCAATTTGAAAACGTCTATCCGTGGAACTACACTTTCCACAGAATTCACATTTTAGTGACATTTGTTTCGTGAACTTGGTGTTAACCAATGACGTATAATATATAGACTCGGTGAACGCTTTAAAAAGTGTCCAAAACATGAATACCTTTGTTATTGTTTATTGTTTTGATACGAAGATGCACGAAGTTCATGATTTCTTACGAAGCATCACGAAGTTGATCTTGTGTTTAAAACATCATGGACGTATGAAAACATTTTCTCCATTTTGTGTGACAAGCAAATTTTATTTTAAATTGTTGAGAGTTATTTACTTACTATTGGCAATTCGTCGTAAGCATTACGCCCTCTAGCGGCTATTGCAGTAACCGAGTTAAGAGCCATTATTTATTTTCTTTCACGTTGACCGTTGAAGGCCATTTGAAGGCACATTGTGTTTTGGTGTCATTGGAGATTATAATAATAATAATAAAGGTCTTTATTTTTCCTTCAAATTCATACAATACACAAAATATATAAAATTATACATGCATATAATACAATAAGAAAGAAAAAATGCCGAAGATCAGGTGGTGCTGATTTCAAGAAATCAGTACCTCTGCTTTTCATCTTAACCAAAAGAAAAAAAAATGTAATATTTTTTTACATGTTCTGTAACAATCAAATAAAAAACCATAACTAATAGAAACATTTCGCATTTAAATATTGTCCAAGAACTATCACACAGTTTATATATTTCATAACAGGTCATCAAATAGTTGCACATGTTTTAGTCACTTGGCAATTTAGATTGATTTCTTAAAAGATATAATCGATTTTAATTTTGTTTATTTAATTGATAGTGTATGTACTTTTGTACATATGATAGAGTATGTATTTTTACTTTCTAGTCCAGAATAGCGCTCTTTCTAGAAAAGATGCAGTTGTGCAAGTGAACACTCCAAAAGTGCTTACATTGTATGAAATCGTTAATGACATTAAATTAAAAAACTGTACTTGTGTACATAACTTCACTATTTATAACTGTATAGTAAATATGACTGAAAATTATATTACTTAAGGACAAACGAGTTCATAGGTTAAACATTCGACAGCCGATAATGTTAGTTCTTACAAAGTTCTTTAAGTTAAATTTGACTTATGCCACTTTGGGTTCTTTGTTTGGTATAACAGCTGACTTAACAAAAACTTATATTTATAAATTAATACCTATCTTGAGCCACAACTTACGGCCTTTGGTGTATTTTTCCACCAAAGGAGAAATTCTTAAAAACATGTCAGCTTGTTTTGTTGATTTTCAAAATGTTAGGCTAATTTTGGACTGTACTGACATTTATGTACAGACTCCAAGTGTTTGTGTTGCCGAATACTGTTTTATTCTCAATATAAATCCCATTTAACAATTAGTTTATGATTGGTGTTTCACCTGGTGGGTTAATAACTTACGTCAGTGAATTTTCCAGTCAAAATAAGATAACCGAGTTTAAAACTTGTTCTCCTTTTACAGCACATCTTGAATTTTTAGTACCACCCAAAAACTTACATATATTCTAAGATATTTAACTTCAGGACTAAAAAATAGAACTTTAAGTTCTTGTTAACTCTTTAACTCTAACAAGTCTATAACTAAAATAAAACTTATAATTAACAAAATTGTCTATTAATCAGCAGGAATAAACAATAGTCAAACAAAAAATATTGAATTTAAAAAACCATGAAGAAACGAACAAAACTACTCAAAAAAACATAAAACTAACGCAATCGCAATACAAGATGAGGTGTAAACAATTATTAATGGCTCTTAGCTCGGTTCAAATTGATACCGCATTGGCGCTGCGATCTTAATCCGAATAGTCAATTTTAGTAAAATGCCATACTATTTTATCAAAATAATTATTTCTCTTATAAACGGGAACAAAAAGAAATCATAAATATTTAATTTTAATTAAAAAAATAATTATTGTCATTAACATATAAATGAGCACGCCGCTGTTGTGATAAACATACCTTCAACCTTGAGCCGAGATCTTTCGGACACTTGATTCTATAGCGAGAATAGGGGACTGCGTAGTCTATATATTATACGTCATTGGTGTTAACCTTATATTTATAGTTCTACACCCGGGCTACGCACCGACGTTGCCATTATTTATTGTTACTTACAAATTTCTTTAAATTTGAGGATTTTTAATTTTAATTTCTAATTATATTATTTGTTAATGTACTTACTTATTATTTAAGGAGTTTTAAATAAACAAAAAGTTAATTTGTTATGGGAATTTTAGTGTTTCGAATTTTGGTATAATTCGAAGGATAAGATAATGGGTTTTGGTTGTCCCATTTTTAGTTCATCGAAAGATCGAAATTTGTTTTTCTGTCGAATTTTGAGTAATTTTGATACGCAAAGAAATAACAAGTGAAGAAAAAAAAAGAATTTTTTTTCTGCAAATTAAATTTTGTGTTTGTTGATAATTATAACTGATGTTTAGTTGGCTTTGTACTCTATTAGTATTTTGCAATTTTGACTTGTGACAGGTGTTTTCTTAATTAAATTAAAATAAATTTAGATTTAATTTAATTGAATAAAATTTGAAATTACTATAGAAATTTATTTAATTAAGAATTTAATTAAATATAAATTTATTATAGGAAGGATTTTGAATTAAGACTGAAATAAATTTAATTTTTTTTTAAAATCAATAAAATTTAAATTTAAATTTAAAATTTTAAAATTTAATTAAAAAAAAAAATAAAAATAAAGTTCGCTTTTGTTGGAGTTTATTGATAACAATATTTTGGTCTTTGTTTTCTTTTCTTTTACTCGTTTTCTTCCTCCAAGTTGGGGTGGGGTTGCGCTTCGTTTTTGTCAGATTATCTCCAAGTAAACTATGGACGTTAATAGATTATTGGGGGACGAATTGACGTACGAACTCTCTATAAGGAACTTGCCTATTGGGAATAGGGTTGTTGAGAAAAGAGAGAGTTTAAGAAATATTTTTCGAGAAGAAAAAGCAGGTCGAAGAGCAGCACCACTAATCGCTAATTTGGACCCGCAATATGAAATCTTAACTTGTAGAAGCAAACTGGAGGATTTGGAAGTAAATATTGAGGAATTTGATTCAGCAAATAAAATAAATGAATTTAAACGGATATCCTCGCGTCTAACACATTTAGGTTTGCGTCTGAACAGAATCCGTGATGAAAGTACGGCACTCGTTCATCTGAAAGAATGGCATCAGAAATTAGTTGCAGACCTAAATCGAATTAAAGACGGAACTGTTCGTGATGAATCTTTATCCCAGTATCATTTCTCGCTATTGGACACAACTGTTCCACTTCTTCCAGAAGTAGTACACTCCACTGACAGAGATTATGGTGAAAGACAAGACGTAGGAATTAGCAGAGTTTCAGAACTTAGACAGAGGTTCGAATCAATTAGTAATCCATTTGCTGAAATTAGGCAAAGCAGGCAAGAACCACAAATTGAATTTGATTGCAATTCAACTTCGGATGTTGCTGAAGATAACCAAGAGGATAATAATTCCACCCAATCTAGAAATCATCCACCACCTGATGGCACTCGACTCGATACAGAACTTGAGCATGAGTATACTTCTGCCATTCCAAACACAAGGGATTCGATTTTAGCTAACGCTTCAGGTCTTTCTTCTCTGACATCAAGAAATTGTCAACTGAAAAATGAGCAATATGGATCAAGTCATAGACGAGTTTTATTTGATGGGATTCATCCAATACTTCGAGAAAGTACTCCAAGACAAGTAGAATACCAAGAACGAAGATATCCAGAAGGACATCATGCCTATTCCTCAGGCTTCGAAGATCAAATGCACAATATGCGGTTGTCGTCGATAACTTCGAGTCATCTTGGAAACACTTATCCTAGATGTGAAATTTCACAGTTGGATCAATTCTCTCAGCATCATGATATTAGCAGGTGGCGAATTCAATATGATGGTGTCACTAGTGTTAACAGTTTCATAGAAATGGTTGAAGAATTAAGGCAATCTCGAGGTGTATCCAAGGAGCGTTTACTTCGGTCTGCACCTGAGTTGTTTACCAAAGATGCCCTCTTGTGGTATCGTATGGGAACCTTTTCATCGTGGGATGACCTCGTGGAAAAATTAAGATGTGCTTTCCAACCTCACGATTATGAATTTGCACTATGGGAAGAAATCTGTAAAAGTACGCAAGGTTCGCAAGAACGTGTAGTCAATTATATTTCTGTGATGGAAAATCTCTTCAAAAAATTAAATGCTATCCCTACTGAAAACCAGCGAGTACAGCTAATCAAACGGAACATGCTTCCTTACATACAAACAGGACTTTCTCTTCGCTCGATTTACAATATACACGAGTTGCTTCAACTTGCAAAATCTATTGAGGAAACCGAATACAGAATAAAACAGTTCTGTCCTCCACCAACGAATAATCGATTGCTAGTTGAACCTGACCTCGCTTACAGAAAACCAGCTAATCCTATCTTTTCATGTACAGTGGAAGATTCCTCATCTTGTACCGCTTCAACAAATTCTCCCAAAGTGACCGTTGAATCAGTAGAGATGAGAAGCGAACCTTCTTGTTGGAATTGTGGTGCTAGAGATCACAAATTTAGAAAATGTACTCAAAATCGGAAAATATTTTGTTTTAAGTGTGGGCGATCGAACGTAACAACCAACTCCTGTACGAGTTGTTCAAAAAACTCAAGACGTCCTGCACAGTAGGCCGGCTGGCAGGGGATATTAAGGAATCGGCCCCCTCTTCTTCTTCTTTTTCTTCTACCAACATGGCAGTCCTGGACTTTATCTTGGCTCATGCGCAAGGCGACCAACGGCCGTACTTGAGCGTTTCTATTCTCGGAAAAGAAATAATGGGATTACTAGATAGTGGAGCAACACGGACAATAATTGGTAGTTCTGGTTTCGATATATTTAAAGATGTATGTAGAATTGACCCTAGTCAAAAGATTCCTTGTGTTGTTGCGTCTGGTAGTTCATGCGAGAGTATCGGTACTCTGTCTGTTCCAGTTAGGTTACGGGATCGAGTACGTATCCTTGACATTCTTGTCGTACCATCCATAACCCACAAACTAATATTAGGGATCGACTTCTGGACACAAATGGATATTGTTCCTGACTTATTTAATGGAGAATGGCATTTTAGGAAAAGTGAAGAAGTGAACCTCGTCCAAGCTTCGGGTATTCAGGATATTGAATCTTTGACAGAAGAACAGCGCATCTTGCTTGATGATGTCATTAAAGAAGCTTTTGACATCATGGGAGATAAGGAAATAGGACATACGACTCTTGTTGAACATGTGATACGGACCAAGTCACCACCTATAAAGCAGAGATATTATCCGCTATCACCTGCTTTGCAGAAGGTGGTCAATGCTGAATTGGACGACCTGATCGCCAAGGGCATAGTAGAACCGTCATCATCACCCTGGTCATCACCTATCGTCATGGTTAAACAAAAAGAGAAATGGAGATTTTGTGTCAACTACAAACGCCTCAACGCAGTAAGCACTCCCGACGCTTATCCAATACCTTATGTTAGTGCCATATTGGACAAGCTTCGTGACGCACGATACCTCTCTACGTTGGATATTAAAAGTGCTTACCACCAAATCTCAGTTGCCAAAGATTCAAGACCTTTGACGGCATTCACAGTCCCAAATAGGGGTCTGTTTCAGTTCACCCGAATGCCATTTGGTCTTCATTCCGCTCCTGCTACTTGGCAGAGGGCAATTGACACTATTTTAGGACCAGAATTGGATAAACATACGTTTGTCTATTTAGACGATATAATTATATGTACCTCTACCTTCGAGGAACATATCGAGGTCCTAAGAAAGGTCCTTCATAGACTTCTTGAAGCGGGATTAATTTTAAATAAAGAAAAATCAGTTTTCTGTCGTCAGGAATTAAAATATCTCGGATATGTCATTAATAGATCGGGACTTTTAGTTGATCCTGATAAGGTTGATGCGATCTTAAAAATTCCAACTCCTCGAACGGTAGCGGAAGTCAGGAGAATCATTGGAATGGCATCCTGGTATAGGCGCTTTATACCGTCCTTCTCTAATTTAGTATCTCCGTTAACGAGATTGACCCAGAAGAACGTGCCGTTCGTTTGGGATGTGTTATGTGAGAAAGCTTTAAGTGAAATCAAGCAGTGTCTAGTATCTGCACCAATATTGACATGCCCCGATTTCAATCTTCCATTTACTGTGGAGACAGATGCAAGCGATTATGGCTTAGGAGCCATTCTCTCCCAACGTCATCCGGATGGCGATCATGTGATAGCATATCTTAGCAGATCTCTCACCAAAAATGAGAGAAAGTTCTCCACCACTGAAAAAGAATGCCTCGCGGTGATTTTTGCAGTGGAGAGATTAAGGCCATACCTGGAAGGGTCTAAGTTTGTTGTAATCACGGACCATTATAGCTTGAAGTGGTTGTTCAGCATAAAGGATCCTGTAGGACGGATTGCAAGATGGGCTTTAAGATTACAGGCTTATGACTTTGAAGTCGTCCACAGAAAAGGTAAGGACCATCTTGTACCCGATGCGCTTTCACGAGCTGTCACTCCTTCCATCGATTCTGTGACAACCTCTTCGTCTAATGACCAGTGGTACTCCGATATGCTATTCAAAGTGAACGCAGCTCCTGACAAATTTCCTTTGTGGGCAGTGGAAGGCGATAAACTTTTTAAAAATACCAAGCCGCGGTATCCAGATTTAGGACTCCCAGAATGGTTAGAAGTTATTCCACGAGACAAACGAATTCAAACCATTAAAGATCATCACGATCCACCTACTTATGGTCATTTAGGTGTTACCAAAACCCTCGCTAGGATAACTCAAAAATTTTACTGGCCTAAGATGCGCGCAGACGTAGCACGCTATGTACGGAGATGTATGGTTTGTCAACGCATTAAACCGGAGCAAAAATTGCCCCAAGGGCAAATGTTATCTGCTCAACCAACTGCGTCCCGTCCATGGGAGTTAATTAGCGTAGATTTAGTAGGACCGTTACCACGAACCACCACAGGCTTTACTTTTATTTTAACTGTCTTAGACTGTTTTAGTAAGTACCTCTTGGCGTATCCTCTTCGAACTGCAACTGCCACAAATATAGCTAAGGTTCTCGAAAATGAAGTTTTTCTCGTATATGGGGTGCCAAAGAAAATTATCGTTGACAATTGTGTACAATTTGTTAGTCATTCCTTCTCAGATCTTATGTTAAATTATCAGGTAGAAATCAAATATGTCGCATTGTATCATCCACAGGCAAATCCGGTAGAGCGGCCACATCGAGTCATCAAGACCATGTTGACAGCCTATGTCTCGGAAGATCAGCGTCATTGGGACCAGATTCTACCGAAAATCACCTGTGCTATAAGATGTTCCAAGCATGAAGTGACTGACGTAACTCCAAATTTAATAAACTTCGGGAGAGAAATTCGTTTGACGGGCACAGAAGACGAAAATGTGCAAAACCTACCAAGGAACGTAGTCACCAACGTAAAGGATAAGCAGGTAGCCTTAGAGAATTTGTTTGCTGATGTTAAAAGACGTTTAAAGTCTGCCTACCTGAAAAGGAAGAAGCCATATGATTTGCGACATCGCAGTGAAACATTTAAGATTGGTGATATGGTCTGGAGAAGAAATTATGTGAAGTCGGACGCGTCTAAGTTTTTCAGCGCCAAATTAGCGCAAAAGTTTGTTGGTCCCTTCTCTATTGGGAAAATCGTCTCACCCTGGACTTACGAACTTATTGACGAGAAAAGTGTTCATGCTGGTACCTGGAATGCTAAAGATTTAAAATCTAAGCCTCCGGACGATAGCGATGAAAATTAGTTATTTTTTTATTAGTTAAGCTTAAAAAAATCTACTTTTGTTTTATTCACTTGTTAAATTACAAATTAAAAGTTTCGTAGAAACTTTTTGTAGGAAAGGGGGGTGTTGTTACAGGTCCAAAGAATTCAGAATAAATTATTGAAAGAAAGTTTTATTATTTTAATTTTGGCTAAATAATTGTTAACAACTCCACAAGATTTCATAAAAAATGAATGCATTCCCAAGTCTTATTTGGTCTCTGAGATGATCTATTCATTCTTTCCTTGATTTTGTACAGCCTAAAACAAAAATAAGTATAAATTTAAATGAATAATTAAACTTTGAATTAAAAATAAACAAACCATAAAACCTATTTCTTATTTTAAAGGTTAATGTCAAAAATAGCTTGATGGAATTCTTCTTCTTGTAAGTTTAAACAGATCTCAATCCTATTGGTAGTACAACAACTTATTTTAAATAAATTTTTACTGGACAATGGCCGGCGCCAGATTAAAAAAACTTATCTTTAATTTTTTTCTTTTCCTTTCTTTGGTGGTCTTTTGTATGAAAAAGTATTGGTTCGTGTAGAACTTACAACGCAATTTTGCGGCTTTTCTAGAGTTTTCTTGATAGTTTTCCGAAAATTTAATAGTTGTAGCAGTGAGAAGCTGAGCAATTATCACCTATCGTGTGGATTTGTTTTCTAAAACTAAAAGAAACTCGATTTTATTAACTGATTTCGTATTAGAAACACTTTAAGGCCACATTTGAACAAAGGTAGGTTTTCTTTTGGAAAAAATAAATAACTACTTACGTTTTAAACATAATAACATTTTTTTAGGCTTTTTTTTTATTTTACTCTGTGATTTAATCCCAAACCATTTTGATCATCTTTTCAACTTACGTTTATAATCTCGTGACTCCTAAACGGATTGGCTATCAGTTTTCCATATTAGTTAGGATCGGATGATATCCAATTGTCCATAAGAGAGAAAGAGCCTAAAACATCGGTTTAATAAAGGAAATAATAATAAATATTAAGTACTCACCTGGGATCGAGTCTCCAGTATTCAAGAATATAGACTTTCTAACAGCTAAGTGGAAATTTATTCTTAATTTTGGTAGAATCGAACATTACACTAAATTTCTCAATTTTCTTGTATGACACTGTAATTAGAACCCCACTGCAGTGGTTATAAGAACTTGTTAATTAACCTTTTCAGTTTATTGTTCAACTATTAATTTTAAATTGATTTTGAAAAGAAAATCTTTAATAAAGACAAAAGTAACACTCGAAGAATTTATCGATTTATTGATAATCATTCTTTTACCCACTTCCCTGAGGGCTCTCCGAAAGAGCATTTACAATCATCATATAACACAATCTAGGGAAATTAGGACAGAAAATTAAGGTTGATCTGCACCCTCGATTAATTTGTTTCTGATCCTAGAGATGGCTCTACTGCGGCATGCTACTGTGGTAAATTTTTTAACTTAATTGTAGATTTCTACATGACGACTCTGTAATATTTTCAAATCCTAACATAAATTGCAGTTTTCTGTCATTATATCAATTGGCTGAGTTGCCAAGTTGTGTAGACAGTAATTTTATCAAATATATGCTATAACCTATATGGTTACTAGTAGACCAACTAAGCAAAGATATCTTATAACAACATCTTTATGTATAATACTTTACTGTTCTGCTATGTCAGTCGGAATATAATATACCAAATTCATTTATTATCTAAACAATTTTACCGACAAAGAAATTATGTTTGTTGCGGCTTTCTTGGTCAATATCATATTACCATTTAATTCGTACATCATATTATATTACATTTTTGTTGATAGTTGAAAATTAAATGATCTGGTATTATGATTATGTAATATTTTAGTGGGAAATAACAAAAATGTTATTTAAATCTATTAGTATCTCAGTCTTTATGAATTAATAAATTTTACTATGTCTTCTTCTTCGGTTATATTTATATTTCTTATTTCATGCTTCATTGTTCTGGCTTTATTGGTCTGTTTATTCTTATAATTTTTCTTTTTCATCATCTTTTTTCGTAAGACACATTACTTCCGCCCCTTATGCTATCATCGGTCTAATCGCCGTGTCTATGTATTTTTGTCTTTGTTTTTTTTTTGCTGTCTTTTTTATTTTTAAGTAGTGGGTGATATTTCCAAAACACCCCGTTCTTCTACCGGCTTGTGTGCGTGTTAGTCATACGTTGGATGTATTATTTGGAGTGGTTGATGCGTATTTAGTTATTACGGTTCTATTTGGTCTATTTAGTTCTTCAGTTTCCGTATTCGACAATTTTATAACGCCAAATGAGGACTATGTTAAAGGTGTCATTGCGTATGTGTTTATTGCTTTTACTAAGTGCTTGGAATTAAGTTTGCTTTTGAGTATTATCCAGATTTAGCCATTCGGCTCACACTCTCTCTATGGAAAATATCGAGGAAAATTCACTCATTCCAGATACCTACGGTATCAAAAGGATTGAGCTTTGGTGGGACTCTTTCTGTGTTATTGAGCCCTAGGTGACTTGGTGTACTGGAGTATCTCCCAAAAATTTTCGTACATATCTGGACGTCGCGAGGAGTACAACTTTATGTATGGCCTTATAAAGATGTTCATTTAGATCCAGCTGTTTTATGTTCGCTAGGTGATTTTTGGGAATAACACGAGTAACATGAGTATTATCCCAGATTTAGCCATACGGCTCACACTCCCTCTAAGGGGAAAATTTACTCATCCCAGATACCTACGGTATCAAAAGGATTGAGCTCTGGTGGGACTATTTCCATGTTATCGAGTCCTAGGTAACTTGGTACGTCGGTGTATCTCCCAACAATTTTCGCACGCATCTACCACCCCCCCTCCAAAATTCCCCACTAAGAATTCTATAAGTAGATATGACATCATATCTTTCTTGTCTAGGAGATAATGGAGACAACTTGAGCTTTCTTAGTCGGGTTTCATAGTCTAATCTTCCATAATTAAAAGGTAGCTAGGTAGCTCGTCGTTGTACTCCTTCTAATAAATTAATGTCTTTTTGCAAATGAGGTGACCAAACTGACACTGCAAATTCTAGGTGAGGTCTGACATAACTTTTGTAGAATTTCAAAAACAAGTCTGGAGATATTCTATGAAAAGCTTTTGTGATAAATAATAAAGCACACACCCTCTAAGGGAAAAATTTACTCATCCCAGATACTTACGGTATCAAAAGGATTGAGCTCTGGTGGGACTCTTTCCGTGTTATCGAGCCCTAGGTGACTTGTTGTCAACAGTTTTTAGCATCTGGTCTAGGTGGTTTCGAGTGGAAGCCATTAATTAATAATAATTATTATTATAATACAATGATATTGAGCCAAAGCAGAGCTTATGTGGCCCAAATTACAATATATTTGTATGTACTAAACTAAATAATATAAATCAAATTTTCTCACAAAATAAAAATAAAAATAATTTTCAAAAGAATTAGTACTTACAAAAAGTTCTTGCAATAAGAGCAAATTACAAATATACAAATATTACAAAGAGTACATAAGATTACAAAAATTATTCTAATGAAGAGAAATCATACCAATTATATCGTTACCATTTTAATAGTTTTCAAAAGAAAAAAATACAAACAATGTAGTTAACATAAGATTAGATACAATATTCTGTTCGTTTTCATCAAACTTGTTTTTGAAACTATTTAAACTAGTAGCTTCTACTATAAAAATAAGTCCGGAGACATTCTATGAAAAGCTTTTGATATTAAGTATAACACAGAGTTCGCTTTACTAACTACTTTTGCTGTTTGAGTAGACCAACTTAATGTTTGGTTGACCGTAACACCAAAATCATTAACTTCCCGTACCGATTTCAGAAGACCTTTATCCCAAAAATATGTATATCGGAAGTATGAATATCGGTATTAGAAGATGTAAATTCAAAAAGTCAGAAAACTTAGCATGTTAAGAAGCAATATTGGTCTAAAAAATATTTATTATTGTCTTTATTCGTTTTTTGCGGCATTTTGTTGGTTAGTACTAATAATAGTTGGACCTTTATTAATATACTTTATTGTTAGTTCTTTGTTAAGTACTTTACGTTTTTCCAGTTCCTCTCGCAATTTATTCAAATAGTTTAGTTGATATTTATGTCATCCTTCAAAATTAAACTCTAGAAAATTTGGTTCTTAACAACCTCACCTTATAGTGCAACATAAATAATTGACTATCATTATTTGCAAATTTAACCGTTAATGGCCTACGCTTATCATCAGTTACATCAATTTTTCAGAATCATTCAGAAGGTTATTGTGTAGAGATTCCAATTTTTCCCGAATTGAACTCAAATATTAACTTAAAATTTTATATTTTCAAAGTTCACAAGACTTTTGATGATCTTAATCTTAAGGCTTCTAAAAGCAAATCTCGATTTTACCCAATCTACTCTTACTACAGCGCATTCTATTCTTCCTATTAATTACTATGGCACAAATAAAGCCCAATTTTATACAGTCCACCAAGAGCCCTAAACAATTATACAAGTCAAATTTACAGTAAAAGAAACATCAGGTAAAATCGTCATCCCAAGACAAGAAGTCGAAGGTGCAATCCTTAGAGAAACTCTCACCGTCGCATGTAATCAACTTGCCTGGACCGAGCTAGTCAATAACACCGATGAATATATTCAAGTAGCAATAACTGATCCCATCAAAAATCAACCAATAAATCTAAGAGATGTCGATCCTTTCCTAAGAACCGATAATTTTAATACAAAAGAAGAATCTCATCGAAGACGACAGTGCAGGAAGTTTGCATCATGCATATTTCATCATTCAGACAGTCAGTTAACATTTACTAACCAAATAAAACACCATATACGAACAAGAGATAAAGTTCCTGTTTACACCAAGTCAAATCGGTATCCACACATCCATAATGATGATCGATCAAGAAATCATCAAATCGAGTCAATTGCCCTGGTCGTCCCCAATGTGGGTCATTCCAAAGAAACCAGATGCCCCAAGAAAGATTAAATGGCGAATAGTTGTCCACTAGAGGAAGCTGAACGAGAAAACCATCGACGATCTATATCCAATTCCAAATACAACAGACATTCTGGATAAACTAGGATGCTGCCAATATTTTTCCACCCAGTTGTAGCCAGCGGATTCCATCAAATTAAAATGAAGAAAGAAGATATCTAAAAAACTGCATTTAACGTTTAAAATGGCCACTATGAATACCTAAGAATGCCATTCGGACTCAAAAATGCAACCTCAACATTCCAGAGAGTAGGTAATGGAGAACATACTAAAAAGACTTGAAGGCGAAATATATCTAGTATACAGGGATATTTTCAACCTCTCTTTAAGAACGTATGGTAAATCTTAAGATTTTTGAGAAATTAAGAGAAACAAGATTTAAAATACAAGTTGACAAATGTGAATTTCTTAAGAAAAACTAATGCTTATACTAATATAAAAATTACCACTAATACGTTATGCAAGCAATACTATTGTTATAAATACTAAAATAATTAACTAAAAACGCCTAAATAGGTTTTTAAAAACTAAATACGTTTTTTATAGATATATTACTTGTAGATGGAATAGTACAGTATCTACTATTTTATTTCAGCATGCCAGATAAAATTTATTCAAACCGATAACATTCTTATTAATTCTTGTTGTAATTTGCCAAAGTGTTGTACAAAATAATTGATATGGCAACCCTGCTAGTATGACGATTCGCTTGAAGCGTTTCGAGGCCGAAAGTAATGCAATCTATCGATGATAAATACTACCAACGTTTGAGATGGAGCCACCTCTCTAATATACAATTTGATGCCGGCAATTCAAGATATAATTATTGTTTAACGAGATTTTTCATATGTTTATAAAAAAATATTCAACGTTTTATTGCAAATATTTTCCACTTTTACAGTTTTATATATGTTGTTATTAAAATTTTTTCCGGTTTCTTACCGGTAGCTTTATTATAAGCCGAAAAATTATATTTTTTTCCATTGTGACATAACTGTAAATTCAAAAATTTTCAAAAAATTCATCAGTATTTGTTAGGGTTATATCTTTATGCTGTAAGAAAATAAACAAAATTTTATGTCTGGTTTTCCCGCTTTATACTTGGAAAAAAGTAGTTTTTTAGAGTTTTTTCGAAAACGAAAACATGAAGTTTGTTCAAAATTTGTCAAAATACTTCTAGTTGTCACATATACCTTCTCAATTTTTTTCAAATTTTTTGAATTTGTAGTTTTTTTTGGGGGGGTGCAGATCAACCTTAAAGACATAAAAGAAATGATAACAAAACTTTTGAAAAACTTGATGAAATTGAATAAACAAGAGATTAAAACTAGACTGGACATTGTTATTTAAGGCATAATTTATATAAAATTGGTAAGGTGTTAAGTAGTAGATAAAATAGTATTATGTAAAATGGAAGAAACAAATGCCATATACACAGTATATGTTATGGCAGTACTCTAAGTAATATAAGGCAGTAATTCACCAGCCTACTGGGGTTTGAAAGTGAATACATTTTAATATTTCGAAACGTATTATATACATGCTACAGAACTATTGAAAACACAATTTATTAGAAACGTCTTATGGCTAAACAATCACTCATTATGGCTAGTGCCATCTGAACGAAGCAGAAGAATTTGTAATAAAATATAAGAGTTAGTAAAAGTTACTCTAAATAACAGCTCATTAAAACTACTATAATAGATAACTATATTACACTAATCTGAACAATAATTTTCTATTATCAATAAAGTGGGACATGCAGATGCTGATATTTTTTGGTGAGAGCCAGATTTATTCAGACATCTAAAAAAATAAATGGTTTGTGGTGAATTTTACAAATTCAAAAAAAATTTAATTGTTTTAAATAGTTCCATCTATGAAACAGCAGTTTCATATAAGTAACATTAATACTTGATTTTCAATACTTAAGTTCATACTTATGTATAATTTTAAATGTATTTGTCGATTTGATCTTTTTTCTTCATGGTCTATAATAACTAGCGCATAGAAAATAATAAAATTTTGTTCCCCGTAGTTTATGTTTATTATCCTTTGTTATATATATATATATATATATATATATATATATATATATATATATATATATATATATAGAAATGTTGGGAGTACTTCAACGTATGTTTTAAAAAAGTTTTATTTGAAAAATTATAATTTTACAAATTACGAAACTTTTGTTTTACATTCAAATTACGAATTAAAAAGAACATTAAAATGTGTTTGTAGCGCCTATTTATTGATTCCGTTATGCAGTGTCTGCTTCCGGGTCATCGGTCTACTTGGGTTGCTGAGGATTATATTTCTCCTTCCTCCTCTGGAATTGACTTCGTCCTCGAAGTCCGGGAAACTTCTGCTATCAGCTCGTTCAGTATCTGGATCTGGGCAGGATGCAATTTTTCTCCAAATAGGATTTTGGAAATTCGTTTTCTTTTCCTAATTAGGAAGATTATTAGGAAAGCTAAAATAGTTAAAAATATTATAACAGAAGTGGTGCTCAGTCCTATTGATAATCGGGGTAGTACGTCTATGGTATCTAGTGGTTGGATTTGACCATGTGTCTCCGGGATTGTTAATTTCTCAATTTTCGTCTCATGGTTTGGTATTAATTTTATTGGAACAATTTTTGGAATTGAAATGTCTTGTGACGTCTTTTTATTAAATTGGATGCCTTCAATCGTTATTGGTACATCTGTCGTCAAGAGGCTGGTTGAATTAATTTCTATCTGCTGGATTCTCATGGGGTGAACTATTCCTAGTAATATGACTTTGCTGGTCTCTTGGAAAAAGTTCTCTGTGATTAAAGTTTTCGTGCAATTATCTACATTGGGTATGTTACATTTGGATTGTACGTAATTGGAACAGACTATGTTATCGCCTTGTCCTATACAAGTGTTGAACCATTTATTATTTGTATAGTAGCTTGCAGGTGGCAGAATCATAACATGATCTTTGTTTGGAATGGGGTAGATTTTATAGGTAGTGTAAGGAATTTCATGAAGTATAGGGATTTTAATTATTATGAGCATTGTATTTGAAGTTACACAAACTAAAGTTTTTGTTGACTCTATAAGTTCATAAGGGTGTTCATTACTATTGGGGATTGAATTTCTGGGATAAATTTTGAGAAGGTTTTCTTTAAGGTCTATTATTTCCTTTAAAGTGAATAATTCTATATTAGAGATGTTTAGTTCAGATAAAGTAATGGTTCTAATAAGTTTCATTAGAAATTCGTTTATATTTTGGAGATTTATTATCTCATTGTGTAGAATGATATAGCTGTCGAAATCAGCTGATAATTTGTTAAGTGCAGATATGAGAATTGAATTGTCAGAATTTAGTTTTTCTAAAAGTTTATCGAATCTCGTGTTAAAAGAGTTTCCATAAGATATTTGGTTATTAAATTTTTTAATAATTTCATTTTGTTTATTTTCTAAAGAGATTATGTGTGATTTTAATAAGTCTAAGTCAGAGTCGTCTGGATTTCCAGTCACGTATTTGATGGCTGTACCTAGAAAATTAAAAAGTCCGCGTTTCTGTTTTCGCGTAATCTTGTGTAGATCGTCTTTTGTTTGTTCTTGTATGTGGGTGTATTGGGAGTAGAGTAGCGAGAGAGGTGCATTTTTGAAGTGATCTCTGAAATAGCTTGTCGGGCTAGCGTCAATAGTGTTGGATAGTTTGTCTAGTGGAATGTGTAGAAAATGTTTATGGTAGTGGGAGATTTCTCTCGATTTGCCTATCTCTTCAGCATAGTAACCGTTATTCGGAATCTCCTGAATACTGAGTGGATGGACCAGGGCGAGGATTGTCCTGTGAAAAATTTGGGTCTTGAGTAGGTTTGTCTACATGTTTTCGTATTCGTTTTACATATTTAAGGTGAGTGCTTGTTAAATTTTGTTTATCTGTTTTACCGATAATTTTTGTTTTGTCTTGTGTTTCTGGATGAATAGTGGAGAAAGGGGCTTGTAATTTAGACTTATGTTTTTTCTTAGAAACATACAGGGATTTTGTGAGGTCTATTTGCGGAATATCTTCGGCATTTTCGTTTTGACTATCTAAAAGTTGTTGTCTTTTTTGTTTTTGTTTATTATATAGGTCTGCAATAAAGGGTTGGAGTTCTTCTTTATGTCTCTGATTATATGTTTCGTATATCGGAAGATCAAAGTCGAAATGTATTTCTTCGGCATAGGGTCCGTACAAAATTGAAAAAGGAGAATAATCTGTGGAACTGTGAATTGATTGGTTGTAAATGAGAATAGCATGTGTTAGAATGTCATCTAACGAATCGTTTGGATTTTGGGCTTGTAAGGTCCTAAGTTTTTCTATAAGAGTTGAATGAAAGCGCTCTACAGGAGAGTTTGAAGAAGAATTGTTTACTGTTGTAAAATGTATTTCGATTTTGTGGATATTAAGGAATTCTTTAATGACTGCGGAATTGAATTCGGTGCCGCTGTCGCATACAATCTTTTTTGGATAATTATGGTGCGAAAAGTAATGTCTCAGTTTGTTAAGTATGGAAATGGAAGTTTTGTCGGTGAGCTTATAGCATTGACCGTATTTGGAAAAAGAATCTATGATTGTGAGGTACAGGTTTTTATTGCAGTGGAATAGATCGATATGTAATATATCAAAAGGTTTTTGACCTAACAACGGTCCTAATTGGGGAAGTTTGTAAGGACGTCGTTCGTATTTATTTTTTAGACAAATTTCGCATTTATTGATAAAATTTGAAATAGTTGTCTGCATTGAGGGCCAATAAAATTTTTGTTTTAAGTGTTTGTAAGTTTCAATTATTCCGTTATGATTTTCTATGTGATATTTCTTGATGCATTCTATTTGTTGATTTTCTTCTTCTATGTCCTGAAGTAGTATATTGCAAAATATTGTTTTGACTGTGGAATTTATTTTTTCTTTAAAATAGTTACAGATAAAAGGTCTAAATTCGTGAGGAATTATCATTGCAAATTTTTGATTTGGTCTAAGGATATTTTGGAAGGTATTTGCTATTTCTGTTTTCCAATTATTTGTTAAAGTGACAGTGTAACGGTGTTTGTTAAAAATTCTTTTGTATTTTATTTCAAAATTATTTGACTCTGGTTTGAAAATAATTTGGTTTGAGGATAAATTAATTGGTTCAGGTGAAATCTCTATTCCAGTGATAGGGTTCTCAACTGATGTATGTTGTGTGTCGGTACTGTTTTGTAAATTGTCAAAGTCGGCAAGGAAATCGTCAATGTCGAAATTGTCGGGTGGTTCAGCACATTCTGAACTAGAGCTTAGGGCATTTATTTGGACTCGGCTAAGAGCATCGGCAACTTGATTCTCTTTGCCTTTCTTATATTTGACTTCAAAATCATATTCTTCTAGTTTAAGTCTCCATCGAGCTAGTCTAGAAGTGGGGTCTTTAATTTTGTAGATCCATACGAGAGGATTGTGATCTGTTTCTACGGTGAATTTTTGGTTGTATAAATACATACGGAAGTGTTTACAAGAATCTAGTATGGCTAAAAGTTCTTTTTCAATAGTGGAGTAGTTTTGTTCTGCGGAATTAAGAGTTCGAGAATAGTAGGCAACAGGGTGATTGTTTTGAGATAATACTGATCCTATAGCTATATTAGAGGCGTCTGTAGTCAGTACAAAAGGCTTTTCGAAGTCTGGGTATTGTAAGACTGGAGAATTAGTTAACAATTGTTTGCATTTTGCAAAACATTCTAAATAATTTGGATTAGTAGGGTCGATAGTTGCTCCTTTTCGAGTACATCTCGAAAATGGGGAAGTTATTTTTGCGAAATTGGGTATGAATCTTCGGTAGTAACCGATTAAACCAAGAAATGATTTAATTTCTTTTATTGTTTTTGGTAGAGGGTATTTTTGTATAGCTTCGATTTTTGCTGGGTTAGGTTTGATTCCTTCAGTTGTCACTACGTGGCCTAAGAAAGAGACTTCTTTTGTGAGGAACTCGGATTTATCTAACTGAATTTTTAAATTATTTTTTCTGAAAGTGTCAAAAATGGTTGCAATATGAACTAAGTGTTCTTGCAGTGACTTGGAAAAAATAATGACATCGTCCATGTAGACGAAGCAAAACTTATGAATAAAGGGCCTAAGAATATTGTCCATTAACCTTTCGAATGTTGCTGGGCTATTCTTTAAACCAAAGGGCATGCGTAAAAATTCAAAGTGACCATGCGGAACTGAAAAGGCTGTTTTCCGAATAGAATCCGGATGAACTTCAATCTGATGGTAACCTTGAGCTAAATCTAAAGTTGTGAAATAACTGGCTTTTCCTAAGTTATCCAGTATTTCGTCTATTTGAGGAAGTGGGTAACGATCAGTTTCGGTATGATCATTGAGCTTCCTGTAATCAATTACTAATCTAAATTTTTTCTGACCTGAGGCATCAGCTTTTTTTGGTACTATCCAAACTGGAGCTGAGTACGGTGAAATTGACGGTCGAATTATCTTATTATCTAATAAATTATTTATTTGTTTCTTTATTTCTTCCTGCATTGCCTTGGGATGCCGAAATCCCTTTACATAAATTGGATTTTCATCTTTCGTTTTAATTTCGTGTCTAACAGCTGACGTGAAACTTAAATGATTATTTTCATTGTAAAACACGTCTTTGTACTTTTTACAAAGATTTATAATTTTATACTTTTCTTCGTTGTTTAAGTGCGCAGTTCGTATTTTATTTTCATTAAAATATGTGGGAATTTTTGCGATTTCATAATTACAGAAGTTCTCGACTTCAATCTTTTTATCAAATTTCGTCGGAAATGCCAAGTGTATAGTTTCTATAAAACCATTTTTTGCAACGTGAATGGAATTGGGGATTTTAAAACCTTGAAATTGTCTTTCACGCAATAAAACTTCGCCGTTATTTATGTTTACGGGGATTTTTTGATACAATGTTTGAAATGGAATGGTAACATGAGGATTCTCAAAGGTTAACGTATGAGTCGCGTAATTGATAGTGGCATTGAAACGTTTTAAATCGTAATTTCCTAGTAAGATATCAAAGTATTGACTAAAATCAGCGATTTTTACATCGAACTTTTGTGGAATTCCATATTCCAGAAATAGTGGCGTCTTAATATTTAATTCATGCTTGGAAGTAATTTTCATTGACGTTAGCGAGAAAGGTTTGCGATAAATATGTTTTTTATCAAATAGGTCGAGAGCTCGTCGATTTATAATTGAATGGGAACCTCCGGTGTCAATCAAAACGCGTAGATGTGTTTTGGGTGTGACGAAGCAGGGTAACCCAGGGGAACTTTCTATATTATGTAGGTTTATAGAGGAGGTGGATGATCGTGTAACGGGATGGGTTGAAAATCCTGATGATTTTCATCATGTAAATCGGGCTCTTGTTCGGATTCGTAATTTTCGAAATCGTTTTCGAAATATTGGGTATCATTTGAGTCTATGTGAAAATTGTGGCTTCTGTTTGTTGTAATTGTCATAGGCTGATGGTTTCTAGTTGTTGTAGTCTGAACACCGCTCATTGGAGTGGCAAAATTTGGTTGGGGTCGAGGAGCTTTATATTTATTTAATCTTTGTTGGGCATTTTTCGGGACATTGTTTCGTTGGAAGGATTGATTTTGTTCGTAAGAACCGAAATTTTGTCTTTGAGGAAAATTATAGTTTTGTTGTGGAGTGAAGTTAAAGTTGGGCTCTGTGTTGTGGAAAGGTGTGTTTTTAGTCGAGGGTCTCACATAATTTGAATGCGTGGGTTGGAAGTTTGAGTGTGTGGGTTGGTAATTTGTGAATCTTTGATTATTTGAAGATTGATAGGGTTTATTTTTCATTGGGGGCTTTTTATTTTGTTGGCTCTTAAGGAAGTTCATGTATTGCTGTTGATTTTTGTGATTGTCGTATGCAATACACCTTTGTAGGGCTTCTTCCAGGGAATTTAATTCAAAGTGCGATAAGTATTCGCAATAGGGTTCGTTGATTCCAGTACAGAAAGTTTTAAGGGCAATATTTTTAAAGTATGGGGTTTTAAAAGTTACTGTCGCAGGATTGTCGTTTAGGGTGATGTGTTGAAGTAAGTCATTTAGATTTGTCGTTATTCTTTGATGATAAAGGTGGAGAGGTTGTCTCCAGACGAGAATTCGGGCAAAGTTGAGCAAAGGCTAGCAATATCGCTATTGGTCATCGGCATTTTGGAATTTAATTTAGATGCAGGCTTGGATTTAGAGGTTTGTAGGTTTCTTTTTAATTTTAAATTCAAATTATCGAATAGTAAACTTAAATTTTCGATACTATTTTGGGAAATATTATTCAATGTACTCATAAAATATGTGTAAACATGTAAAAATATAAATGCAAATATATAAAAAATTCGTTGAAGTAAAAATATTTCAAATAATATAAATTCAATAAACAATAAATAATAAATTCAATTTAAATGTTTGAAAAAATTCAATAAAAATAATAAATGCTCATAACAATGGTAAAGAAAAGGAAAAACTTACGCAAGGATGATCGTGTTTGATTTCCAGTACATTTTTCTCTTCTACCAGGTTCTTCAGGATTTCATTAAACTAACGTAGACCAGGAAACGACTATGTTTCTGTATGAAAT
>OU898277.1:91596533-91703531 GCA_918026665.1 Diabrotica balteata
AATATCTCGCAGTAAAACAGGCACGTAAAATTGACCATAAACAAATGAAGACGGAACTAACTTCGGAGTTCGTGCGAAGAATAAGACAACTAAATCGGTCATATCTTAATAGTAAAAATTTGTTTAAGGCATTAAATACGTACGCCTGTTCCGCGCTGAGCTACTCATTTGGTATTATAAAGTGGTCAAAAACGGATATAGAGAATCTTCAGCGGAAAGTAAGAACACTTCTCACAAAGGCGCAAAAACATCATCCACGCAGTGCAGTAGAGAGAACAACATTACCGCGGTATCAAGGAGGAAGAGGACTTATGGATATAGGTGAGCAATTAGATAAACAAATTGCTAATTTAAGATCTTATTTTCAGGTACAGGCTGAGACATCTACTTTACATCGAGCAATTTGCGCAGTAGATGACACAACGCCGCTTAAACTGAGGGAACAAGAAATGCGCACAAACCATCTGACTAAGCAAGAAAAAATGCGCACCTGGATGAGTAAACCTCTGCATGGGCGACATCTCAATGAGATCAACCAAGAATATGTCGACAATACAGCGTTGAACTATTGGTTGACATCAGGAAAGATGTTTCCCGAGACTGAAGGTTTCCTACTTGCCATTCAGGATCAGGTTATTCCAACTAAAAATTACCTGAAATATATTGTTAAAGATCCTCAAGTCCAAAATGACAAATGCCGATATGGATGCCAAGCCCAAGAAACCATCCAACATCTTACCGGTGGCTGCCAGGCATTTGTCGGTACTGATTATAAAGAACGCCATGACTCAGTAGGAAAGATTATCCACCAAGAACTAGCTGACAAACTGGGACTTCTCCAAACCGACCATCTTCCTTATTATCAATATGTCCCTGACAGAATGCTTGAAAATGACAACTACAAGCTATACTGGGACCGCACTGTGCTCACAGACCAACCAGTGGCCCATAATAGACCGGATCTCATACTAGTGAATAAAATTACCAGGCAAACAACACTTATTGATGTGGCGATACCTAACACTAACAATTTGCTTGTTAACTACAACGAAAAGATCGCCAAGTATAGAGATCTGGAAATACAAATCAAGAGACAATGGAGAATGGAAAGTACCCAGACAGTACCTATTGTTCTATCTACTACTGGTGTTATTCCCAAAAACCTCCTAGCGAACATAAAACAGCTGGGTCTAAATGAACATCTTTATAAGGCCATGCAAAAAGCTGTACTCCTCGCGACCTCCAGATGTGTACGAAAATTTCTGGGAGATACTCCGACATACCAAGTCACCTAGGGCTCGATAACACGGAAAGAGTCCCACCAGAGCTCAATCCTTTTGATACCGTAGGTATCTGGGATGAGTGAATTTTCCCCTTAGAGGGAGTGTGAGCCGTATGGCTAAATCTGGGATAATAATAATAATAATAATTCTGTTGTATATGGATGATTTGAAACTAATGGCTTCCACTCGAAATCACTTAGATCAGATGCTAAAAACTGTAGAAACTTTCTCAAATGATATCAGTATGCATTTTGGACTAGACAAGTGCCGTATACTAAATATAGTCAGAGGAAAGGTTCAGCCCGGAGGTTTCGATATGCAAGATGGCCAAAACATCGAGGCAATGGGTGAAAATGATATTTACAAATATCTCGGAGTAAAACAGGCGCGGAAAATTGACCATAAACAGATGAAAACTGAACTAACTTCGGAGTTCGTGCGAAGAATAAGACAACTAAATCGGTCATATCTTAATAGTAAAAATTTGTTTAAGCATTAAATACGTACGCCTGTTCCGCGCTGAGCTACTCATTTGGTATTATAAAGTGGTCAAAAACGGATAAAGAGGGTCTTCAGCGGAAAGTAAGAACACTTCTCACAAAGGCGCAAAAACATCATCCACGCAGTGCAGTAGAGAGAACAACATTACCGCGGTATCAAGGAGGAAGAGGACTTATTGATATAGGTGAGCAATTAGATAAACAAATTACTAATTTAAGATCTTATTTTCAGGTACAGGCTGAGACATCTACTTTACATCGAGCAATTTGTGCAGTAGATGACACAACGCCGCTTAAACTGAGGGAACAAGAAATGCGCACAAACCATCTGACTAAGCAAGAAAAAATGCGCACCTGGATGAGTAAACCTCTGCATGGGCGACATCTCAATGAGATCAACCAAGAATATGTCGACAATACAGCGTCGAACTATTGGTTGACATCAGGAAAGATGTTTCCCGAGACTGAAGGTTTCCTACTTGCCATTCAGCATCAGGTTATTCCAACTAAAAATTACCTGAAATATATTGTTAAAGATCCTTAAGTCCAAAATGACAAATGCCGATATGGATGCCAAGCCCAAGAAACCATCCAACATCTTACCGGTGGCTGCCAGGCATTTGTCGGTACTGATTATAAAGAACGCCATGACTCAGTAGGAAAGATTATCCACCAAGAACTAGCTGACAAACTGGGACTTCTCCAAACCGACCATCTTCCTTATTATCAATATGTCCCTGACAGAATGCTTGAAAATGACAACTACAAGCTATACTGGGACCGCACTGTGCTCACAGACCAACCAGTGGCCCATAATAGACCGGATCTCATACTAGTGAATGTGTTTTATCTACTACTGGTGCTATTCCCAAAAACCTCCTAGCGAACATAAATCAGCTGGGTCTAAATGAACATCTTTATAAGGCCATGCAGAAAGTTGTACTCCTCGCGACCTCCAGATGTGTACGAAAATTTCTGGGAGATACTCCGACATACCAAGTCACCTAGGGCTCGATAGCACGGAAAGAGTCCCACCAGAGCTCAATCCTTTTGATACCGTAGGTATCTGGGATGAGTGAATTTTCCCCTTAGAGGGAGTGTGAGCCGTATGGCTAAATCTGGATAATAATAATAATAATAAGTTTTTATCAGTTCTTCTATCAGGTGCGGCCCCCTGCGAATGGGGGATGCTTTCTGGGTATCCGTAGCGCAGATACCCAGAGGGTAACAGGAATACCTGTCGTGGAACAAAAACTGACACCTAGCAGTAGGTATAAAATGCACACCCATGATAATGGAGTATAGTAATTTATGTTTAGGGTCGCTGCCTGGGGATCGCCAGGGCACGTCTGGAGCCGGCGCTGGACGTGACAGCATGCGGGACGTCGGTGGCAGGGTGTTGAGGAGGCGGGCCCCTGTCATACAATCAGCTACAGCCCAACAACAACAGCAAGAACAACCACAAGCGAGCCAAACAACAAGAGCTCCACTCGCTGAAGGTGCTGCGCTGGAACATCAGCCGGCGCTCACCCAAGCGGGACGACCGAGGCAGCGCATGAAATGGACTGCGTCCATAAATGAGAATATTTTGCGCTTCTATTACCAGGTGACAAACCTCGGTCAAGAGACGATCGGGTATCGACAAAATCTCTATGCCGAATTTTGCAGGGAGTACCCAGAAATTCAAGTAACTGAACAACGAGTTGCTGATCAATACCGGGTAATTATAAGAAATAATCTTATCCCAGAGGCTAGACGCAATACCATCAGAAGCGAAGTCGAACGGGAGATTAATCACCAAGAGGTAAATGTAGATCAAGTCCCTAATGAAAGACATGAGCAGATCCCTGAGCTTACCATACAAGAAACTCAACCTGATAATACACTACAGGACAACAACGAGTTACGTGATACTCTGGTAAGCGAAATGGCACGAGCTGTACAAGAGTTTAATGGAACAAATCCACTTAGCAGACCACCGCTACCAAAAATAAACTCTTCTAAAAAACTAGGTGCTCTGTTACAAATTATAAATACTGAAGTCCTACCCAATTACGTCGTAGAAGCCCATACGCTGGAATATTTGCATATGCTTATTTACTGTGCAGCAACAGCAACAGCTAATGTAATGGGAATTAAGATCAGAACACGACGGGGTACTAATGCCGGAAGGACTGATAACAGAGTTGCACCCTGGGAGAAACGGCTCCTAAACAAGATTGAATTATTGCGTAGGGACATTGGTCAAATGACAGAATATATACGAGGAACAACAAGTAGAAAAGTCGTTAAAAGAGCTGATCAAATAATGCTAAGCACTGCAAGACACTCGCAATATGATCCAGTAAACATCACAGCCCATCAGTGCCTGGATACATTAAAACAAAAACTCTCCGTTTACTCAGGACGACTAAGGAGGTACAAGGTTAGCAACAGCCGGAAATGTGACAATGCGCTTTTTGAGCATGCCGAGAAGGCGTTCTATCGGAAACTTAATTCCACTGTCGAAAGTGCCAATAAATCATACCCAAGCCAAGAAGACATTCAGGAGTTTTGGGGAAATCAACTTTCCACACCAGCTGCTCTTAACACCAATGCCGGATGGATAGAAGATACGACGCACAGCTGTCAACACTACCGCACAACTGGTTATGAACCCTTCACCACAGAAGAAGTCTCTAATATCATCAAAGAGCTTCATAACTGGAAATCTCCTGGACCAGATGGAGTTCAAAACTTCTGGCTTAAGAAGTTCTGGAGTGCTCATGAGTGCCTGTCAACATTAATTAATCGTGTTATTTCTAATCCGCAGGAAATACCATCATTCCTAACTCAGGGAACAACTTATTTAATACCGAAGGATCAAAATAACACCCCAGATCCAGCCAAATACCGCCCAATTACGTGTCTTCCAACTCTGTATAAATTGGTCACATCCTGTGTAGCCCAGCGTATCTACCAACACTGCGCTCTAAACAATATCATAGAACCTCAACAGAAAGGATGCGCTAAGGGCTCCATGGGTTGCAAAGAACAACTTATTATCGACTCAGTCATTTCTAACCAGGCATACACCAAAAAAAGGAACCTCTTCACTGCCTTTATTGACTATAAGAAAGCCTTTGACTCAGTGCCGCATGAATGGCTTGTAGATATATTAAGAATATATAAAGTCGATGATAATATAGTGACCTTCTTAAGACATATAATGACAGATTGGAAGACTAAAATTCACCTTCAAATACCTGGTGAAAACAATATCGAAACGGAAAATATCGCAATTAACCGCGGCCTATTCCAAGGAGACTCGCTAAGTCCTTTGTGGTTCTGTCTAGCTATGAACCCACTATCCCAGCTATTGAACTCCACTGACTCAGGTTTTAGCATTAAAAACAACAACACTGTAGTGGCGAAGCTCAATCATCTGTTGTATATGGATGATTTGAAACTAATGGCTTCCACTCGAACTCACTTAGATCAAATGCTAAAAACTGTAGAAACTTTTTCAAATGATATCAGTATGCACTTTGGGTTAGACAAATGTCGTGTACTAAATATAGTCAAGGGAAAGGTTCAGCCCGGGGGATTCGATATGCAAAATGGCCAAAACATCGAGGCTATGGGCGAAAATGACATGTATAAATATCTAGGAGTAAAGCAAGCGCGGAAAATTGACCATAAACAAATGAAAATCGAATTAACATCAAAGTTCATACGGAGGGTAAAACAGCTACTCCGCTCACATCTTAATAGTAAAAATTTGTTTAAGGCATTAAACACCTATGCATTTTCCGCGCTTAGCTACTCATTTGGCATTATTAAGTGGACCAAAACGGATATAGAAAGTCTTCAGAGAAAAGTACGAACACACCTCACAAAGGCACAAAAAACACCATCCTCGAAGTGCAGTAGAAAGAACGACATTACCACGGTATTTAGGAGGACGAGGACTTATTGATATAAGCGAACAATTAGATAAACAGATTAATAATTTAAGAACTTATTTTCAGGTGCAGGCGGAGACATCTACTCTTCATCGCGCGATTTGCGCAGTAGATGACACAACACCGATCAAACTGAGGGAACAAGAAATGCGCATAGACCATCTTACTAAGAACGAAAAAATGCGCATCTGGATGGGTAAACCTCTACACGGGCGACATCCGAATGAGGTCAGTCAAGACTATGTCGAGAATATAGCGTCGAACTATTGGCTGACATCAAGAAAGATGTTCCCTGAAACAGAAGGTTCATTACTCGCCATTCAGGATCAGGTTATACCAACCAAAAATTACCTGAAATATATTGTCAAAGACTCTCAGGTCCAAAACGACAAATGCCGATATGGATGTCAAGCCCAAGAAACGATCCAACATCTTACCGGAGGCTGCCAGGCATTTGCTGCAACTGAATATAAGGAACGGCATGACTCAGTAGGGAAGATCCTCCATCAAGAGATAGCTATTAAACTGGGACTTCTACAAACAAACCATCTCCCATATTATCAATACATTCCAGAGAGTATGCTTGAGAATGACCACTACAAGCTATACTGGGATCACACTGTGCTCACAGACCAAACTGTAGCACATAATAGACCAGATCTCGTGCTAGTTAATAAACTAACAAGACAAACAACCTAATCGATGTGGCGATACCTAACAACAATAATCTGCGTGTTAAGTACAACGAAAAGATTGCCAAGTACAGAGATCTGGAAATACAAATAAGGAGACAATGGAGAATGGAAGGTATCCAGACGATACCTATTATTCTTTCTACCACTGGAGTCATTCCGAAGAACCTCCTAGAAAACATAAAAATATATACCGACGTACCAAGTCACCTAGTGACTAGTGACCTAGTGACTTGGTACGTCACCATGTTATCACCGATAACATGGAAAGAATCCCACCAGAGCTCAATCCTTTTGATACCGTAGGTATCTGGGATGAGTGCATTTTCCCCTTAGAGGGAGTGTGAGCCGTATGGCTTAAAACAGAATAAAATATACAATCCATTGCAAAATTTTACCAAATTGCAAATTGCATAATAAAACCTTACGAACTGGTTTACGAATAAGTTCAAGCTGCTGCATGTGATAAAAAAATTATATAAAAATACTTTGTTGCTTGTACCTACTGTACGTACTACAAGCTACTACTAAACGTACTGTACTTTCTTAATTATTCGTTAAGAAACTCTTCCACTGAATAATAAGGTCTTTCAGATAGATAGGCTTTTGTTAATTTACGGAACTTAAGGAAAGAAGTTGTAGATTTAAGTTGCAAAGGTATTGTATATTATTATATAGGTTGTATAATTTTTTTGCCAAATAGGTATGTTACGTAAAAAAATATGAGTCATATTAAAAACCTGTAAACATGTTGTTTATTCACTTTTATGTTCTAGATTTATTAGCTGGCAGAAATCTACCTGAAACGGTCGCTCCCCTACGATTCCAAGTTTCCAGAAACCGGTCAAATGAAGACCCGGCCGATTTACTTTCTAGTCTAGTCAGAGGGAATCGCCTGAACTCTCGAATAGCTGTATTTGGATATAAATAACGGGATTTTCATTGTGGGAGACCAGTCAGAGAAAAGAAGATCGCGAACGGGTATTTTAAAATGTAACGCTCGTATTCAAATAAATTATGTAGTTATTATTGTAAGATAAATTCGTACAAATAAACTTTAAATAAATTAGGTTGTAAGTGTTATAAATATAGAACCTTTGATAAATAAATAAAAACAATAAATTAGAATTAATAAAAACATAATAATATAGATTTCTTTACTAAGTAGAGGGAATCGGTAAATACACATCAAAGCTTGAATTTCTGGTGGAGTAGTCATGATTAGGTCTTGCTGGAAAAACATGTAGGTGTTTACGAATTAAGCTAACTGTTTCTAGAATATATAGAGAGGAAAGAGATAAAATCTCGTGATTTTTGAAGTAGCTTTTGCAATGTGTTATTCTACTGAGGCTAAAAAGATACAGCTCTTTTTGGTAATTTAAAAATAACATCAGATTGGGCAGAATTATACTAGAACCCCAAAAATGAAGGCCGTATCGAAGATGAGACTCGAACAAAAAAAGTATTATATTTTGGAAGATGCTAAATTCATTTCCTTCGAAACATATCGAATTGCATAGCAGGTTGAGGATAGTTTCTTAGTTAACAAATCCATATGAAAGGATCATTTAAGGTTGCTATCTATAAAAACCAAGAAATTTTACAGAATCAATTATACTGATCTGTCTGTTGTTAGGAAGCAAGGGTTGAAGAGCTCCTTTATAGTATAATATTACTGAGTTATCCACGTTAAAAGGGAGTAAATTAGGGTCGAACCAGGTTTTTATTTTAAGAAGATCAGAAGTTATAATTGCATGAAGAGTTGCAATATTAGTTCTTCCAGGTAATACTGGTATCATCAGCAAAAAGAAAAATTTTTCAATCGACTTTTAAGTTAGTGATGTCATTTATAAAGATAAGGAAAAGAAGAGGCACATGTAATGCTTTTGTGATTAGAGTCAGTATCATTTGCTCTAACTAGTTGTTTCCTATCCCTCAAGTAAAATTGGAAACAATTCGAACAAAAACCTCGAATTTAGTAGAAATTTTAGTTTTTTTTATCAAAATATAATTTACACAATCAAAATCTTTGACACAGTCACAAAAACAGTCGCAGTATAAAGATTATTGTTTAGTGCTTGATATACCTCATGTAGTACAGAAAATATAGCATCGCTGGTACATTTATTAAATAAAAAGCGGATCTGACTTTGTGATAAAATGTTGTTTTCAACGAGAAAGGATATAAGTCGGGCTTTTATAAGTCTCTCAATAATTTTGGATAGGACTGGTAGTAAGGCAATAGGTCTATAGTTGCAGACACTAGATTTATTACCACCCTTATGAAGAAGAATAATAATGGCTGTCTTTAGGCACTCTGGAAATATACCTTATTCAAAGGAATCGTTCATTAGTGAGACCAGGACTTCCAACACATTATTTGGGGGATTTAAGAAAAATTTTCTGGATAGAGCATCAGTACTATAGGAAGATTTGCTTTGGATACAACTGATTGTTTGGATTAGTTCAGATTTATCAATTGGTCTTTTAAAGAATGAATTTGAGACCTTTTTGAATTGGGGAGATAGGAAGTAGGATCTTGTTATGGCAAAATAGTTGATGGTATATGTTTACTCACATTAACGAAACATTCATTTAGGTTTACTCGATTTGGAAGAGAACATGTTTAAGCTGTGTTAGTTTTATTTTGAAGATCGTTTATTATGGACCAAGTTTCCTTTGAAACATTTTTAGAGCTTCCCAGATGATTCTCATAGTACATTTTGTTAGATGTTTTGATAAGTTTTAGATAGGTTCCTCTGTACTTAGAGATACAGTGGTGAGTGCCTTACCACTCGGCTTTTTAACGTAAGAGATAGAAAACACAGTTACCTTGTGAAATAAATTAGATGAAAACCTATCATTTACATTATATTACATTACCACTATTGATAGTCTCACACCTTTAGACGTTAGCTTCGAGCTAAATCATCTCGGTCATAATTATTATGTGTGACGTCGTATATGTGACGTATTTCAGTGACTTTTTTAATTTCGCGTAAAGAAAAAAATTATTGATCACAATAAAGCAAAAATGTGAATAAAATAAATTAATTAATAGTGATTATTTAATCTAAAGTTTTAAATTATCAACAAGAATAATTTCTACTATGATTTGAGGAGTTTCATACACTCTTGTAACGGAATAAACATCAATCCTTCGTGGATTACTGTGGATTTGAATCACTTAACATTTATGTCAGTCGTTACTAGTATTAGAAGTGTTTAAAGTTAAACATAAATATATTTTTGAATTTGAATTATTTTGTATTTCCGTTTTATAACATTGGAATAAGAATAAATTTTAAATAATGAGTTTTTCGAAAACTTGTTACCTAATATGTATCATATTTTCTATTATTTTTTGATTGAGTAAAACAAAAATTTTATCCTTGGTGTGAATTGAACCCCAAACTTCTTGTCAATAGACCACGTGTCTAAGCATTACATCACGTCCACATACAATAATTGTTTTCGGACAGAACATACCTACCTTTAGTTTAGTCAAATATTTCAGTTGAGTTATTTTTATTATTAAATAAACTTAAAGAATTATAATTTAAAATCGCTACTAATTAATGTTTTTTACTTTAATTCTTAATTTATGCAATCATTTATTCTAACATCAGAAATTATTAAAATGAAATATTTTCGACATCATCCGTATAATTATTACTGAAGTCAAATAGCCACGTCTAAGAACTAGCTTGATCTCATTCTTTCTCGCAAAATCCGTCTTCTATCCTTTCCGCTATTTTGCCGGGTTTTAAAGCGACTTTAAAGACTTCTAATACTAGTTACCCCGAAGCTAACGTCAAAGGTGTGAGACTATCGACAGTGGTAATGTAATGTAATGTAAATTATAGGTTTTTATCGATTATTTCCCACCTCTACGAGTTTCATCTTTTTTTATTTCACAAGGTAACTGTGTTTTCTATCTTTTACGTTAAAAAGCCGGGTGGTAAAGCACTCATCACTGTATATTCAGTGACAAAGACATTGGTAGTAAATTTCTTGATGTACAGTAGTGAACGCATATTCTTGGCTGATATGCGGATACCTTTGGCAGTCCAGGGTTTGTAATGTTTTGACTAAATTGTAATTAAAAGAAATGCCTTATTGAAAATACAGAAAAACTTATCTAAAAAATGACTGAAATTATAGTCCACGTCCGCAGAGGGAAAGTGACACCTAGAAGTCAACTACAAATTTTTGAATTTACGAAATTTCTGAGCGAAAAAAGTCCTACCTAAACGTTGGGTTTTCGAGGATTGTTTGTTAAGACTTAAACAAAAACGTCAAAAAAACTGTTACGTTGAAACACGCTTTTTGAAGATCCTTACAAATTTTTAGATATTTAAACAGTATCAAATAAAGTTCCGTAGAAGTATTCATAGAAATTAGACGTGCCTTTGGTATAGCAATCATCGAGACTCCAGAAACCGCCCATTGTTTGAATTTAATACCATTAATATTGTGCCTTAAATTGTGAAATTTGTGTCGTTCTAACAGCAATATCGTTTATTGAACCAACTACCATATGAGTGTCAATAGCGGGGGGAAACCCCCTGACCCCAAAAAACCTACAAAACCAGCTATGTCTGGAAATATATTCGAGAATCAAAGTGATGTCGAAATGGATCTTTCTATAGTACTCCAATTCCAATCAATTTGATGAATAATCCAAATACAACCAGTCTGAATTAAACACAACAAAAACAGGTAAGATAAGCATTTCTATTCAATAGTAGTGATCTAGGCCCATATAATTTATATATCGAGAATAGCTCTACTGAGTTTGAAGGTAAACTAAATCCTTTAAAGATTGGTGAAATTATTTTGTCTAACTTGCCCGAAGCAGACAATATGATTTCAAGTATAGAAGCCATTAAGAGTCAAATGCAAAGATTATAAAACTGCTAATAACCTTATCAAAAACAAAACTTTAGAAATATTTCGTTTAAATAATTTAAATCTCTAATTTCCAAAATTTATTTTACACAGACAAGGAGTTATTAGGGATATAGACACAGATTTATCGGAAGAGTATAAAAAAAATTTAATTAAACAGTATGATAGTCATTGCATATTTGAAATTGCAAACGTTAAAAGAATTAAGCGTAAAGTAGAAAAAATTAATAATAAGGAAAAATTTGTCGAATATGTCCCTACTAAGTCTTGTATTGTGACCTTTAAATCGCAAACTTTACCTAAATATATAGTCATCAATAAGGTTATTAAAGAAGTTGAAATATATAAACAGAAAGTTTTTTTATGCTTTAACCGTCTTAGATACGGTTAAAGTATAACAAAATAATAATCGTACTTTTAATTTAAATTTTTACTCAAAAAATAAAAGAAAAATGGCAATCCCACAATTAAAAAAGGAATATCTTGACATGATTCCAGATTTCCACGGAGAAAATACATTACTTCCTAGATTCGTGTAAATCTGTGAAAAATTGTTTAATAAATTTTATAATATAGTTGATTCAGATGATTTCCAGAATGAATACCTAATGTCTAGCATATTAGCAAAATTAAAAAGTGAAGCTGCTATTAACATTTCAGCATGTGTAGTTAGGACCTAGCAAGATCTTAAAGATGCCTTGCTAAATACATACGCTGATAAAAAAGATATTTATACTCTTAGTATCGAAATGTCGGAATTAAAGCAAAATAATGAAACTCCCTTTGAATTCTTCAATGAAGTCCATCTTTTGAATTTACAAATATCTTTAATTACTACACGTTCTAATGACCAAAAAGTATTAATTTTATCAAACTATTTTAGAAATTTAGCCCTACGAGTATTATTACATGTTCTAAAAGAACCACTTGGCACCTTCATGCGAACTAAAAACCCTAAGGATTTAAATTCTGCACTAAGTATTTTAACTAACGATTTTCAAATTTATTTAAATGAAAATAATTCTTCACAATCTAGACAAACAAAGCCAGATTTTCAAAATAATCGTCATCCAAGACCAAATCTTAACTTTCAACAAAAATTTCCTCAAACGAACAGATCCTTTACATTCAACGAAGCTCGACAAAGAATTGAAGCCCCACCTATAACAAACTCCACACAATTTCAACAAACAACAAGACAACCATTAGCATCAACCTCTTTTTCAAATAATAACAGAGGAACTAATATTTATACAAATAACAGAAGTAGTAATGTCTTTAAATCAAATCCAAATCAAAGATTTCAAGCCCCAACTCCAATGAGTACCACTAGTCAAAATACTTTTAGACCAACAAATTTGGGAAATCAAAAACGCTTCAATAATACATTTTTAAGTCAACCACAAAATATCATAGCTGAAGAGCTACATAATATTGGCGAGACCGAGGAAGTTGAATTAACTAATGAGAATAATTTTTTAGAGAACAAAGCCTCGGAAAATTCATAATTACTCAAGTTGAACTTTTAAATCTGATAAATAATCTAATAGACACTGGGAGCACCAAATCGTTTGTAACAGCAGAAGTCGCTGAACAATATTTTAAAAATTCAATTTTTCGTAAACCCTTTCAAATTTCAACAGCACTTAGAGCAAAACAGGAAAATTACTGTACTGAAATAAATGAAATTTAAGTTATTGCGTTTTTAAATTCCATGACCATTTTCACTGCTTATTAGGCCTCGATAATTAAAAAAAAAATTAAATGCAAAAATTGATTTGGCCAATAACGTTTTAATTACTTCGCATAGTAAGATAAAATTAAATTATTATAAAGCCGAGAATAGTGGAAACACCATGGACGTATAAATAAACGTCCATGGGCAACACGAATTGTATAGTAGTGCCGCCACGAACCGAGCAAGTTATCAGTTTAAATGTTGGAAATATAAAAAATGGCGATGTAATTATACCATATACACAAATCGGTAAATTAGAAATTCCGGAATGCCTTACGACGGTAGAAAACAATAAGGCTATTTGCACGATTTTGAATTCTTCTGAATCTTATTTTAAATTGGATGTAACTTCCCCAATCATGGTGGAAAAGTTCGCTGAAGACGGACAAATTTCAAATCCAAATTTTAATTCCATACATGCTGAAGAATTTAAATTCGATATTTCTAAAGTTCGAACAGATCATATGAATTTTGAGGAAAGAAGTTCAATATTAAAGTTAATAAAAGAATATTTCGATATCTTCTATGTCGAAGGAAACCAATTAACTTTTACTAATAAAATTAAACATACAATAAAAACAACAAACGATATACCGATATATTCAAAATCCTATAGATACTCAAAAATTTATAGGAAGGAAGTGCAAAATCAAACCCAGAATCTGCTGGATCAAGATATTATTAGACCTTCGGATTACCCTTGGTCCTCTCCTATATGGGTTGTCCCAAAAAAATGGACGCCTCCAAGAAACCTAAGTTTAGAGTCGTAATAGATTATCGACGTCTTAATGCTATCATACTTGGTGATAGATACCCTTTACCTAACATTAGTGACCTATTGGATAAACTTGGACGGTGTCAATACTTTACGACACTCGACCTCGCTTCAGGGTTCCATCAAATCGAAATTGGTGAAAGCGACATTCAAAAAACTGCATTCAAAACAGAAAATGGTCATTACGAATTTTTGCGAATGCCTTTCGGACTCAGTAACGCCCTAGCAACATTCCAACGGGTTATGGATAATATCCTGAGAGGTATACAAAATGAAAAATGTTTGGTTTATCTTGACGATATAATTATATTTAGTACAAGTCTTCAGGAGCCTCTTGTTAATTTAAAAGAAGTGTTTCAAAGATTAAGAGAATCAAATTTCAAAATTCAAATAGATAAATCTGAGTTTTTAAAGAAAGAAGTAGCATATTTAGGGCACATCGTAACGCCAGAAGGTGTTAAGCCGAACCCAGAAAAAATAAAAGCTATAAAAATTTCCAATACCCAAAAATACTAAACAATTAAAAGGATTTTTAGGACTTTTTAGGTTATTATAGGAAATTTATCAAAGATTTTTCTAAACTTACTAAACCGCTAACTACTCGCCTAAAGAAAAATGCCGAAATCAATGTAAGCGATTCAGATTACATCCAATGTTTTGAAACTTGTAAACAACTTCTCATAAATGAACCTTTCAATCTCACTACAGATGCTAGTAATTTTGCGCTAGGAGCCGTACTTAGTCAAGGAAAGATTGGATCCTATTTGCCAATTGCTTATGCAAGCAGAACTTTGAACAACTCAGAAATCAATTACTCAACAATTGAGAAAGAGTTACTGGCAATAGTATGGGCTGTCAACTATTTTCGCCCGTATTTATTTGGACGACGCTTTACTATTATTACTGGTCATAAACCACTACAGTGGTTATTTTCATTGAAAGATCCCAATTCCAAACTAGTAAGATGGCGCTTGAAACTAGAAGAATATGATTATGAAATCATTTATAAAAAAGGATCTTTAAAAACAAATTGTGATACATTATCCAGAATAGAACTAAACGTCAATGAAACAAAAAATTTGGAAAACACAAAAAATATTTTTGAATATATGGAAACACTTAATGAACAAGATCAACAAGATCTTAATAATGAACCAGATACAGAATCGCTGATTGTTGAAATTGATGAAGATAATAGACAAGAAGAAAACCCTGATTACGGTGAGACGATACACACCAATGTAGAAAATCCTATTTTAGAATTCCTATTTCCGAAACCCTGTAAACACGGGAATTAACCAAATTTTTATCTCTGAAGTTAATTTTAATCCTGATAGTCCCACCATAATCAAATTATTTGATAAAAGACGAAGAATTCTTGTCCAGTTCTCAAAAAACAATTTTGAGCTTATGTTATTGATTTTATTAAAGAATATACCATACCCAAAGTAAAATATCACCTTTATTTTGAAGACCCAGTATTGAAATTTAGCGTTGTTGTCCAAAAATATTTTAAAAATTCTTAAATATCATTCATTAATTGCACTAAGAAACTTATCGATGTTCCTATAAACGAAATTAAAGAAATAATTCAAAATTATCATGAAGTTAAGCAAAATATTAGAGGTTTAGATGAAACGGATAACCGAATTAAATCATTATATTATTGGCCCAATCAACGAGCTTCTATACAAACGTATATTAATGAATGCGAAATATGCCAAATAACAAAATATGATAGGAATCCCATAAAGGCCAATATTTAGCATTACTTCTACAGCAATTAAGCCATTTCAGATTTTCCATTTAGATTCCAAACACTTGAAAATACCAAATTTCTAACGATAGTCGATTCCTTCTCTAAATATGCCCAACTTTATAAACTTAATTCTGCTCAAGGTATCGAAGTAGCAAACGCTTTGATTAGATTCTTTACTCACCATAGTATTCCAGAACAAATCATTTCAGACAATGGTACAGAACTAAAAAATTCAGTCATTAAAGATTTATTAGCATTACGCAAGGTAAAAATCCATTTTATGTCCTCCCAGCATCCAGAATCAAATGGTATAGCTGAAAGATTTCATTCAACTATTATAGAACATATCAGGTTACTAAACAATCAAAATGAGTATAAATCCGACATTATTAGCTTACAACAGTACTATCCACGCCGTAACCCCATGAACTAGATACGGGACATTTAGACACCAACTCCCCATTTAACATTGACCTAGAGCAACAATTAATTAATAATTATATTTCTAATCATAAGGATAAAATGAAATTACTATATTCTAATATTAACAAAAAACTTCAAGAAAATAAGGGCAAAAGTTATAAATAAAGCAAATGAAACACGCGAGGAATTACCAAAATAAATTCCTACCGAAGTATTTGTGTGAAACAGACAAATAAAAGGAAAAACTAAAAATAAATATCAAAAAGAAAATATTAAATCCATTAATAAATTTAAGAAAACAGCGAAACTTATTAAGCGACATAAAAATACTACCGAAAACATTCACCTTCCAAATGTAAAACGACCTAAAAGGAAAACTTATATTTTTCCAGACACACACACACACACACACACACACACACACACACACACACACACACACACACACACACACACACACACACACACACACACACACCACACACACACACACACACACACACACACACACACACACACACACACACACCACACACACACACACACACACACACACACACACACACACACACACACACACACACACACACACACACACACACACACACACACCACACACACACACACACACACACACACACACACACACACACACACACCACACACACACACACACACACACACACACACACACACACACACACACACCACACACACACACACACACACACACACACACACACACCACACACACACACACACACACACACACACACACACACACACACACACACACACACACACACACACACACACACACACACACACACACACACACACACACACACACACACACACACACACAACACACACACACACACACACACACCACACACACACACACACACACACACACACACACACACACACACACACACACACACACACACACACACACACACACACACACACACACACACACACACACACACACACACCACACACACCACACACACACACACACACACACACACACACACACACACCACACACACACACACACACACACACACACACACACACACACACACACACACACACACACACACACACACACACACACACACACACACACACACACACACACACACACACACACACACACACACCACACACACACACACACACACACACACACACACACACACACACACACACACACACAACACACACACACACACACACACACACACACACACACACACAACACACACACACACACACACACACACACCACACACACACACACACACACACACACAACACACACACACACACACACACACACCACACACACACACACACACACACACACACACACACACACACACACACACACACACACACACACACACACCACACACACACACACACACACACACACACACACACACACACACACACACACACACACACACACACACACACACACACACACCACACACACACACACACACACACACACCACACACACACACACACACACACACACACACACACACACACACACACACACACACACACACACACACACACACACACACACACACACACACACACACACACACACACACACACACACACACACACACACACACACACACACACACACACACACACACACACAACACACACACACACACACACCACACACACACACACCACACACACACACACACACACACACACACACACACACACACACACACACACACACACACACACACACACACACACACACACACACACACACACACACACACACACACACACACACACACACACACACACACACACACACACACACACACACACACACACACACACACACACACACACACACACCACACACACACACACACACACACACACACACACACACACACACACACACACACACACACACACACACACACACACACACACACACACACACACACACACACACACACAACACACACACACACACACACACACACACACACACACACACACCACACACACACACACACACACACACACACACACACACACACACACACACACACACACACACACACACACACACACACACACACACACACACACACACACACACACACACACACACACACACCACACACACACACACACACACACACACACACACACACACACACACACACACACACACACACACACACACACACACACACACACACACACACACACACACACACACACACAACACACACACACACACACACACACACACACACACACACACACACACACACACACACACACACACACACACACACACACACACACACACACACACACACACACACACACACACACACACACACACACACACACACACACACACACACACACACACACACACACACACACACACACACACACACACACACACACACACACACACACACACACACACACACACACACGCAATCACGCGAGGCGATCAACCCTACCCCTAGGGACATGTGTATACCACTGTAAGAGTGGGATCCACATGTCCGAAAATCAAACCGGTTACACCTCACTAGTTGAGGTGGTACCTATCTGACCCCCAGGCTTTTCCTCCACCCCTCCTCAGCGTGTGACTTACGTGAGGAGGCTTATGATCTGAATGTTACGTAAGGTGTCTTGGGTAATGAGACACCTTCTGTTTTTAATGACTGTGGTTAGGCCACCTAACTCTAGGGGTAGCACACATGTCGGCTTTTCTCCCTATTTAACTTTACTTTATAGAAGTTACTCTAGCCTTACTTCGGGACTCATGTCCCTAAAAAGGAGCGTGTGTTCCAGACAGAGAGCCATCGGTCTAGACCGACAGCTTTCTGTCTGGAAAAGAATGTGTCTGCTCGTTCACTCAGTCGCTGATTTGACAAAATAAAAATTTTGTTCTCCTCGCCGGTTGGGTGTTCGAGAAGTGAGTCCTGGCCACCGAGCCCATGCTTGCCGCACATGACCTCGATGCTCAGAGTCCGCGTTTGATCAATATTTGATCTGCCTGAAGGGCCTATGCCTGCTGGCTGGTATAGAGTGCTTGACGGGCCTTTTATACATTCTTATTTGTGTTATGTAAATTTTTGTGATGTAACGGGTGTTCTTGTTTATCTTGAAGATGACATGACATTAATTAGACAGTGAGCTATTTTGTTTTTTAAAAACTAAGTCTATCTATGCTAATACCTTAACTATGGAGTGTGCATTCCCAAGTGTATAACGCTCTCACACACTCCGTGTATATGTTTTTTTGTGTTTTTTGTTTTCCCTATTCTAATCTAAACCTAATCTAACCTAAGTGTGCGTGTGGTGGGGTGTGCATTCCCGGGCGTATAGTGCCTGCACACACCCCGGTGTATATTGTTCTTATATACTATATTTTTTTTGGTGCTCACTGTCTAATATACTCTGTAGTCGGCTCTGTGTCTATCTCTTTCTTCATTTATCCTTCTTCTCTATATCCAATAAGTTGTTGCTTTGGCCGTTTATGTACCGTTCTAGTGTTTATGTCGTAGTTTGTCAACTCTCTTAATGTCCTGCTTGGATGATTTACGAGACCATTGAAAATGGTGTTTGCTCTTTCGTCCATTAGGATTCTTTTCTGTCCAGAGTCCCTGAATAAATACCTCAGTGGAACGTATTGAGGTAGGTTCAGTGCTTCTCTGATTATCCAGTTTTGTGTTGTTTGGATTTTCTTCCTATTCGTTTTACATGTGTGTCCCCATGCGGCAGATGCATATGTTAGGGAGGGTAGTATTATACTATTAGCTACCCTCATTTTTGTCTTAAAGCTAAGTTTGCTCTTTCTGCCGATTAGCGAAGAGAGTTGACTTCTTAGTGCTTTTGCTTTGTAGACAGTTTGTTTTACGTGTTCCGTGAAAGTGAGCTTTCTGTCTAAAATGACTCCGAGGTATTTGGCCTCGTTCGTCCATTCTACAGGGGTGTTTCCTATAGTGATTTCCCTGTCTGGTCTCCTTATTCTGTGTCTGTACATAACGGCCTGTGTCTTGTCAGGATTTAGTGCAATTTTCCATTTTATGCACCATCTTTGGAATCTATTCAGAGCGCTTTGTAGGTGGCTGGCAGCTAGATTTGGATTTCTACTGCTAGCTGCTATGGCTGTATCGTCCGTATATAGGCTAACCATAGTTCTCGGGTCTGTCGGAGTGTCAGCTGTATAGATAGTGTACAGATAAGGCGATAACACCGCTCCCTGGGGCACACCTGCTTCCAGGGTCCCTAATTCAGATAGGGTTGAACCTATTCGAACTCTGAACCTTCTGTTAGCTAGGTATGACGCAAGAAGACATGTCATCGCTTCACTATAGCCTAGGTTGCTCATTTTATAGAGCAGACCTTGATGCCATACCCTAACAAAAGCCTTACTCACGTCGAGGAACGCCGTTGCTGTGTACATCTTTTCGTTGAAACCTTTAGTGATATATTCTGTCAGCCTCAAAACTTGTAGTTCACATGAATGTTCGGTCCTAAAACCGAACTGAGCTTCTGGAATAGATCCCAAAGCTAGCGATTCTTCGTTTAGTCTATTTAACATGACTCTTTCCGCTATTTTGCTTACTGATGATAGTAAGCTAATAGGTCTGTAGTTTTGTGGAAAAGTGCCGTCCTTTCCTGGCTTTCCTATCATCATAACATGAGCTTCCTTCCATCTGTCCGGGAAGTATCTTAATTTTAGTACACTATTAATGATGTTTGTGATGTATACTACTCCCTTTGTTGGTAGGTTCTTGAGTGCTCTGTTACCAATGTTATTAGATTTTTGACTTCTTCGGGAGATGTATGTGTTATTCCGATTCTGCCCTTTCTTCTTTTTAGCCTCCTGACTGTGTTTTCGACTTGTATAGTGAAGTCGATGTCTTCGTGTGGATGTTCGTTGTTCCTGCATGCTTTTTCAAATTCATCTTTAAGGACTTCTGCTTTGTCTTGTTCAGTGTAGACAATTCCGTTTTCTCCGTGTAGTGGTGGGATGGGTTTCTTGTCTTTTCTTAACACTTTGGATAGCTTCCAGAAGCCGGATTTATTTGGATTTAACTCCCGGATATGGGATTCCCAGCTTTCACTGTTGTGGGCTTGTAGTTGCCTTTTCACTTCTCTGTTTAGCTCGTTTGCAATCCTTTTGTCTTTTTGTGTCCTTGTTCTGTAAGCTCTTCTTCTTTTCCTTTTTTTTCTTGAATTAATTCTCTTAATTCTGGGCTGATATCTTTGAATCTTCCTTGTTTTGTAATAATTGGTGCTCCTTTTGAGCTCGCATCGATGGCATGGATTATGACTTGTTCTAATTTTTCCACACTATTTTCCAGCTCCATTATGTTATTAATAGTGGGTATCACACCGATGTTGTCGCTCACGATTCTTCTATAATTTGGCCAGCTGGTTATTTTCTTTTTTCGTTCCACGTTGTGTAGGATTGCAATGTCGAGGTGAGTTGGTTCAGCTACTCCGTTGTAGCAAGTTTGATTCACTGGTCCTACCACATAAGTGTTGTTTTTTGTTTCGAGATAGCCACAGAGCCGTCTTCCATTACCATTGGTTCTCCTGTCGTACCAATTGGGTGATCTTGCATTAAGGTCTCCAATGATGATTGTTGGTTCTTCTGAGTCCAGGATGAGATTCAGATCTTCATCAAGGATAGGCTCGTTAGGTCTTACATATGCTGAGACGATTTTTAGTGTCTCATTTCCAGCGATAAGACGAACTATCGTGGCTTCCATGGTGACTAAGCCGCCTGGAGTTGGTATATTTTGATGTTCTATTCCTTTTTTGACCATAATGGCTGTTCCTCCCGAGTTTGCTCGGTGATCTGTCCTGTAGATATCATAGCCTGGGAATTTGGTCTTCTTTCTTTCCACTAATTTGGTTTCTTGAAGTGCTATGATATCTAATTCTAGTCTATTTGCAAATTCGTCAAGAAGATTTAATTTTGTGAACAATCCACCTGAGTTCCAAGACCCAATGCGAAGATCCTCCGACTGGTGTGCTAACATTGCTGACCAAAGCTGCTCATTGCTATCATTACCTGTGTAAGTTGCTCCATCATTGCGGAGACATGTGCCATTTTTGTGCTAAAATCGGAGTTAAAACTCGCAATTAACGCTGCTGCTTCTGTTGCAGCTGTAGAATTTTCTTCCTTGGCTGTGTTTCTGGTAGCATGTGCATAGCTTACACCGTTATTTACTGTGTTGCTGTTGATTGGTTTGCCTCTAGGTTGTGTTTTAGGGGCAGTTTTTCTCTTTGGAGCTTTGGAGCATCCACGATAGCTTGCTGTGTGTGCACCTTCGCAGTTTGCACATTTTGGGTTCCAGTTTTCTGTGTCCATATTGCATTCACTGCTTAAGTGTTCTTGTCCACACTTCACACATTTAGCTTCACAATGGCAAGCCTTGGAGCTATGATAGTAGCCTTGACAGTTGTAACACTGCATGGTTTCCTTTGTATTTTTATCTCATCCTCTACATGAATTTTCATGTAGCAAAGATTCGTAACATTTTTAATTTTTTTGTCATCTTCCTCGTTGATGGTGACTAAAAACATTGGAAGTGCACCCTTTCCTTCCTTCTTTGAAATCATATTTACAACCCTAGTAACTTCAATACCATGATTGCTTAACTCATTTTGTATTAATTTTGGGTTTGTGCTAGCGGCCAGCCCTCGGACTATTACCCGTTTTCATCTATCGCCATCTATTGGATATGCTACATACTCGACCTTGGGGGCGTGGCCCTCAACGATTTTCAACATTCCTAAGTAATCTTCACGTGACTTGGGTTGGATTACAATAGATCTTCCTGACCGTGCAAATTTGTTAACAGATGATATTTTTTTATCTGCGGCCTTCTGTAAGATTTTTTGATGTTCGCCTACGCTCTTGCGAATTATCGTCGGCGGCCTCGATGTAATTTTTAATGGTTTATTTTGATTAGTGTTAACATCTGTTTTATTGTTGTTTTCGATAGCTTTGTTGGTATTAGATTTCGATTTATGGGATTTTTTTTCTTGAATATTTTTGATATTTTTTGTCATTTCTTTTTCTTTACGCTGTTGAATAATTTCAGTTTGCTTTTCGGCAACACTGATTTTCTTTACTTCTTTGGTTTTTAGTTTTTTGTTTGTATGGGTTTGCCACTCGGCAATTTTCAATGAGATAAAAAATACAAAGGAAACCATGCAGTGTTACAACTGTCACGGCTACTATCATAGCTCCAAGGCTTGCCATTGTGAAGCTAAATGTGTGAAGTGTGGACAAGAACACTTAAGCAGTGAATGCAATATGGACACAGAAAACTGGAACCCAAAATGTGCAAACTGCGAAGGTGCACACACAGCAAGCTATCGTGGATGCTCCAAAGCTCCAAAGAGAAAAACTGCCCCTAAAACACAACCTAGAGGCAAACCAATCAACAGCAACACAGTAAATAACGGTGTAAGCTATGCACAGGCTACCAGAAACACAGCCAAGGAAGAAAATTCTACAGCTGCAACAGAAGCAGCAGCGTTAATTGCGAGTTTTAACTCCGATTTTAGCGCAAAAATGGCGCATGTCTCCGCAATGATGGAGCAACTTACACAGGTAATGATAGCAATGAGCAGCTTTGGTAAGCAATGTTAGCACACCAGTCGGAGGATCTTCGCATTGGGTCTTGGAACTCAGGTGGATTGTTCACAAAATTAAATCTTCTTGACGAATTTGCAAATAGACTAGAATTAGATATCATAGCACTTCAAGAAACCAAATTAGTGAAAAGAAAGAAGACCAAATTCCCAGGCTATGATATCTACAGGACAGATCACCGAGCAAACTCGGGAGGAACAGCCATTATGGTCAAAAAAGGAATAGAACATCAAAATATACCAACTCCAGGCGGCTTAGTCACCATGGAAGCCACGATAGTTCGTCTTATCGCTGGAAACGGGACACTAAAAATCGTCTCAGCATATGTAAGACCTAATGAGCCTATCTTTGATGAAGATCTGAATCTCATCCTGGACTCAGAAGAACCAACAATCATCATTGGAGACCTTAATGCAAGATCACCCAATTGGTACGACAGGAGAACCAATGGTAATGGAAGACGGCTCTGTGGCTATCTCGAAACAAAAAACAACACTTATGTGGTAGGTGAATCCAGTGAATCCAACTTGCTACAACGGAGTAGATGAACCAACTCACCTCGACATTGCAATCCTACACAACGTGGGTCAACAATATGAAATACATTCATTAAATGAAGGCGATTCAACACATAATTTAATCGTACTGACCCTGGGAGCTATAGATATAAATCAACTAGAGCCCCGAAAAAAGAAAATAACCAGCTGGCCAAATTATAGAAGAATCGTGAGCGACAACATCGGTGTGATACCCACTATTAATAACATAATGGAGCTGGAAAATAGTGTGGAAAAATTAGAACAAGTCATAATCCATGCCATCGATGCCAGCTCAAAAGGAGCACCAATTATTACAAAACAAGGAAGATTCAAAGATATCAGCCCAGAATTAAGAGAATTAATTTAAGAAAAAAAATGAAAAGAAGAAGAGCTTACAGAACAAGGACACAAGAAGACAAAAGGATTGCAAACGAGCTAAACAGAGAAGTGAAAAGGCAACTACAAGCCCACAACAGTGAAAGCTGGGAATCCTATATCCGGGAGTATAATCCAAATAAATCCGGCTTCTGGAAGCTATCCAAAGTGTTAAGAAAAGACAAGAAACCCATCCCACCACTACACGGAGAAAACGGAATTGTCTACACTGAACAAGACAAAGCAGAAGTCCTTAAAGATGAATTTGAAAAAGCATGCAGGAACAACGAACATCCACACGAAGACATCGACTTCACTATACAAGTCGAAAACACAGTCAGGAGGCTAAAAAGAAGAAAGGGCAGAATCGGAATAACACATACATCTCCCGAAGAAGTCAAAAATCTAATAAAAGCGACAAATGCTAAAAAAGCTCCAGGACCGGACAACATTGGTAACAGAGCACTCAAGAACCTACCAACAAAGGGAGTAGTATACATCACAAACATCATTAATAGTGTACTAAAATTAAGATACTTCCCGGACAGATGGAAGGAAGCTCATGTTATGATGATAGGAAAGCCAGGAAAGGACGGCACTTTTCCACAAAACTACAGACCTATTAGCTTACTATCATCAGTAAGCAAAATAGCGGAAAGAGTCATGTTAAATCGCTAGCTTTGGGATCTATTCCAGAAGCTCAGTTCGGTTTCAGGACCGAACATTCATGTGAACTACAAGTTTTGAGGCTGACAAATTGAGTGATAGAGCTGACACTAAAGGTTTCAACGAAAATATGTACACAGCAACGGCGTTCCTCGACGTGAGTAAGGCTTTTGATAGGGTATGGCATCAAGGTCTGCTCTATAAAATGAGCAACCAAGGCTATAGTGAAGCGATGACATGTCTTCTTGCGTCATATCTAGCTAACAGAAGGTTCAGAGTTCGAATAGGTTCAACCCTATCTGAATTAGGGACCCTGGAAGCAGGTGTGCCCCAGGAAGCGGTGTTATCGCCTTATCTGTACACTATCCATACAGCTGACACTCCGACAGACCCGAGAACTATGGTTAGCCTATATGCGGACGATACAGCCATAGCAGCTAGCAGTAGAGATCCAAACCTAGCTGTCAGCCACCTACAAAGCGCTCTGAATAGGTTCCAAAGATGGTGCATAAAGTGTAAAATTGCACTAAATCCTGACAAGACACAGGCCGTTATGTACAGACACAGAATAAGGAGACCAGACAGGGAAATCACTATAGGAAACACCATTGTAGAATGGACGAACGAGGCCAAATACCTCGGAGTCATTTTAGACAGAAAGCTCACTTTCACGGAACACGTAAAACAAACTGTCTACAAAGCAAAAGCACTAAGAAGTCAACTCTCTTCGCTAATCGGCAGAAAGAGCAAACTTAGCTTTAAGACAAAAATGAGGGTAGCTAATAGTATAATACTACCCTCCCTAACATATGCATCTGCCGCATGGGGACACACATGTAAAACGAATAGGAAGAAAATCCAAACAACACAAAACTGGATAATCAGAGAAGCACTGAACCTACCTCAATACGTTCCACTGAGGTATTTATTCAGGGACTCTGGACAGAAAAGAATCCTAATGGACGAAAGAGCAAACACCAGTTTCAATGGTCTCGTAAATCATCCAAGCAGGACATTAAGAGAGTTGACAAACTACGACATAAACACTAGAACGGTACATAAACGGCCAAAGCAACAACTTATTGGATATAGAGAAGAAGGATAAATGAAGAAAGAGATAGACACAGAGCCGACTACAGAGTATATTAGACAGTGAGCGCCAAAAAAAATATAGTATATAAGAACAATATACACCGGGGTGTGTGCAGGCACTATACGCCCGGGAATGCACACCACACCACACGCACACTTAGGTTAGATTAGGTTTAGATTAGAATAGGGAAAACAAAAAACACAAAAAAACATATACACGGAGTGTGTGAGAGCGTTAAGCGTTATACACTTGGGAATGCACACTCCATAGTTAAGGTATTAGCATAGATAGACTTAGTTTTTAAAAAACAAAATCGCTCACTGTCTAATTAATGTCATGTCATCTTCAAGATAAACAAGAACACCCGTTACATCACAAAAATTTACATAACACAAATAAGAATGTATAAAAGGCCCGTCAAGCACTCTATACCAGCCAGCAGGCATAGGCCCTTCAGGCAGATCAAATATTGATCAAACGCGGACTCTGAGCATCGAGGTCATGTGCGGCAAGCATGGGCTAGGTGGCCAGGACTCACTTCTCGAACACCCAACCGGCGAGGAGAACAAAATTTTTATTTTGTCAAATCGGCGACTGAGTGAACGAGCACACACATTCTTTTCCAGACAGAAAGCTGTCGGTCTAGACCGATGGCTCTCTGTCTGGAACACACGCTCTTTTTTAGGGACATGAGTTCCGAAGTAAAGCTAGAGTAACTTCTATAAAGTAAAGTTAAATAGAGAGAAAAGCCGACATGTGTGCTACCCCTACAGGTAGGTGGACTAACCACAGTCATTAAAAACAGAAGGTGTCTCATTACCCAAGACACCTTACGTAACATTCAGATCATAAGCCTCCTCACGTAAGTCACACGCTGAGGAGGGGTGGAGGAAAAGCCTGGGGGTCAGATAGGTACCACCTCAACTAGTGAGGTGTAACCGGTTTGATTTTCGGACATGTGGATCCCACTCTTAAAGTGGTATACACATGTCCCTAGGGGTAGGGTTGATCGCCTCGCGTGATTGTGTGTGTGTGTGCATTTCTTACGGCTAAACTGTTTGATATATACGTTAAAACTTATAAGTAGAGCTCGGATCGAGCGAGCAATTTTCAGGGTAGTATTTCCTTTATAGGTACTTCATTTGTTTAGATGTATACATTATTAATTTAGGTGATATATTGCAACTGCTTGTTCATTCACTAAGCAAAAACCAAAGTATTCTCGACATTAAACATGTATTTGTATGTTAATATTTAGCCGTAACAAAAAGAAATCAGATGTTTGGAGAACCCTGTTTAACGTAGTAAAATAAACATGTGTAACTACATTATTCTAACTTTGTGGAATTTCAAAGTTCAAAATTCAAAGTTAGTATTGTTACTTTTACTATTATTTACATTAAAACAAAGTGTAACGAAACAATTGTGTCTTATATTATTTTAAATTTAATTTAGTATTCTACCTGAACCTTTAAGTGGCCGAAGGATAATAGGCATTGGTTATTTTATTCAACAAATTTTTAGTTCAGAAAATTATAATCTATTCAATTGCAATATTACAAATATGGAAGTAATACAAGAAATTAAAAAAGGTTTTATGTCAACTTTTACGTTAAAGTGTAAAATGTGTAATGTTACACAGCAGATATATTCTGAAAATCCTCAAAATGTGACATCTGAAGAAATGGACAATAACTCAGCAATTACACTGGGAACTGTGTCAACTGGAAACGGGTTTTCCACCTTACAAGAATTATCTGCTGCCATCAACATGCCTTGTATAGCAGAAAACACATACAGTCATTACCACAACAATGTGTCAAAACTAATTAAATCTACTAATTTAGCAATAAAGTTATGTAGCAAGCTGGTCAAGAAGAAACAAGACTAGCAACAAGTTTAGGGGAAATTGAAGAAAATAGTATTATGTAACAATAAAACACTGAAAACTTTGTTTTCAAACTACCACAAAATTTATTTTAACTATTATCACTACAGCTGTTTCGGCTGATAGCCTTTCTCAAGTGATCTATTTTTGGCATGCGTTTACAATTTATAGTCTCTAATGAAATAAGTTGAGGAGGGGAGAACTGTTTGTCTCAAGTTGGTCATTCAGAATTATATCTGCGTTTTTTAATTTATTGATTTCCATAGATTCTAACAAAGATAGCTTAAGGCCTTTATTTTGAACGTGAAGAATTTTAAATTTGTCATTAAAAGAATGATTATGATCTAGAAGGTGAAGTGCGTATGTCGAATCTGTTTTTCTATTCTTGAAAGCCCTTTTATGTTCTGCTATTCGTTTCTCAAAGTTTCTACCAGTTTGACCGATGTAAGTTTTTGGGCAGTCGCCACATTGAATTTTATACACCCCACTATTTAAGTGTTTTTTATTTTGGCTCTTGTTATTTTTAATATATTTACCTAGGTTGTTATTTGTTCGGAAAGCTGGTGTTATTCCTTTCTTTTTTATATGTTTGGCAATTTTTGTTGTTATTTTGCCTGTATATGTAATCGAGCAGAAGGTACTGGGTTTTTTCTCTGGTGGTGGAAATACTATTTTCAGGGCTTTCTTGTGTAGTTTTTGATTTAACATTTTAATAATTGTTTGTTCGTTGTATCCGTTGTTTACTGCTATTTGCTTAATTATATTTAATTCTGTCTCAAAGTTGTCTTTTGACATCGGAATTTCTGTTAATCTATGTAACATACTATGATAAGCTGCCAGTTTATGTTGTGTTGGATGAGATGATGAATTGTGTATAGTCGTGTCAGTATGGGTAGGTTTGTGAAATATAGAGAAGTCATGTTTGTTTTGAAGTCTGCTAATTTTTAAATCTAAAAAATTTATGCATTGATTTTGTTCTGTTTCTATTGTAAATTCAATATGACTATGAAGTGAATTAATATACGATGAAAATTCGACTCGACCAATTTTCATCGTATATTAATTCACTTCATAGTCATATTGAATTTACAATAGAAACAGAACAAAATCAATGCATAAATTTTTTAGATTTAAAAATTAGCAGACTTCAAAACAAACATGACTTCTCTATATTTCACAAACCTACCCATACTGACACGACTATACACAATTCATCATCTCATCCAACACAACATACACTGGCAGCTTATCATAGTATGTTACATAGATTAACAGAAATTCCGTTGTCAAAAGACAACTTTGAGACAGAATTAAATATAATTAAGCAAATAGCAGTAAACAACGGATACAACGAACAAACAATTATTAAAATGTTAAATCAAAAACTACACAAGAAAGCCCTGAAAATAGTATTTCCACCACCAGAGAAAAAACCCAGTACCTTCTGCTCGATTACATATACAGGCAAAATAACAACAAAAATTGCCAAACATATAAAAAAGAAAGGAATAACACCAGCTTTCCGAACAAATAACAACCTAGGTAAATATATTGAAAATAACAAGAGCCAAAATAAAAAACACTTAAATAGTGGTGTGTATAAAATTCAATGTGGCGACTGCCCAAAAACTTACATCGGTCAAACTGGTAGAAACTTTGAGAAACGAATAGCAGAACATAAAAGGGCTTTCAAGAATAGAAAAACAGATTCGACATACGCACTTCACCTTCTAGATCATAATCATTCTTTTAATGACAAATTTAAAATTCTTCACGTTCAAAATAAAGGCCTTAAGCTATCTTTGTTAGAATCTATGGAAATCAATAAATTAAAAAACACAGATATAATTCTGAATGACCAACTTGAGACAAACAGTTCTCCCCTCCTCAACTTATTTCATTAGAGACTATAAATTGTAAACGCATGCCAAAAATAGATCACTTGAGAAAGGCTATCAGCCGAAACAGCTGTAGTGATAATAGTTAAAATAAATTTTGTGGAAGTTTGAAAACAAAGTTTTCAGTGTTTTATTGTTACATAAAATGAATTTCCATCAAGTAACGGTCGAATCCATCAATTATTTAAAATAGTATTACTTATATAACCATAGTAGCTGACGAAACTTGGTCTAAGCAATATAAAGTTAATTATAATGCTGGTTTGGACGCCACAGGGAAATATAATTGAATAAATTCCAAGGAATCAACAATTTTGGACAACAAAAATATTTCCAAAAGTAAAAGAGTTTTATGTGAATAATCTGTTGTCAGAACTAGTAGATCCAAGACAATCGCGCGGCTTACCTATTAGAGAAGTATAACTATTCCACAAATATACACGTTCTAGGATCTTTAGCAATAATGTTTTTGTAGAACCATTAATTTGAACGTACTTTGATTTCATGTTTACGTCAGAAAATATAATCTTTCTTCATTTTATTGTAAAAAAAACTATACGTGATAGAAGCCCCTGAACAACCATCCTGCACCATCCTATCTCGATTTAAACTAATTGCTGCACGGTATTTCAAATTAATGAATATTTTCAAAAATTTGCGGCAAACATGGACGTGATAGAAGTCACAACTTTTGTCGTATTCAAGTAAAAAGTAAGAATATTTAACTAAATTCTAAATTTATGCAGTGCAATGGTGGATTCTAAAATGGTATATTTTAGTGAAGAAAGAATAAAATGGGTGAAGCTATACTATGAAAATAATCAGTGTCCTAAGGCTGAGGCAAATCCAGAAAAAAACGTAAGTCACCAATACATTAAACTGAAAATGTTTAAAAGAAAAAAGTGTGAAGTTTCAGGTTAATAACACAAAGCATAAAGTAGACCGTCGAGTGCGAAATGAAGCAGTTGAAGTGGCGGTATTGGGTCATTGTCAACTGGATAGTCTCTGAGATTTTAAAGACTGTGTCAGACACATTAACCCTGTAAACGTAATTCAAGTTGACACTATATCAGTGTTTGATGAATTAAGAAAACTTCCAAACAAATTCTCCTCAGGGCCTGATGGAATCCCACCGGTATTATTAAAGCACTGTCTATGCTCTCTTACTATTCCCCTAAAATATCTTTATAATTTATCTCTTATGACTGGTGAGTTCCCTCCTTGCTGGAAGAACAGTTATATTGTACCCATTTTTAAGTCAGGTAAAAGAGAGGATATTGAAAAATACCGAGGAATTTGCCAACAGCATGGCTTTCAAAGGGGGAGGAGCACAGTGTCAAACTTGTTGGTCTACCAAGATGATATATTGGGTGCCTTTGAGAGGAAGTACCAGGTGGACAGCATCTATACTGACTTCTCAAAGGCATTCGAGAAAGTAAATCATCGTTATATAATCAGTAAATTAGGAGCCATTGGTCTAGCTGGCAAATGGCTTGATTGGTATAATAGTTTTCTTGTGGGTAACACCCAGAGCATTAAGATAAATGGTGTGTTGTCTCAATCTGTTGACGTCCTCTCTGTAGTACTACAGGGGTCACATTGTGGTCATCTATTTTTTGTCCTCTTTGTTAACGACGTTGAAAAAGTCATTAAGAATTCAAAATTTCTGAACTTTGCTGATGATAAAAAAATTTATAAAGTCATTACTTGTCAGTATGATCAAAAACAGTTACAAGAGGATCTCAGCAGATTTAGCGATTGATGCAAACTAAATGAATTAAAATTGAACATTGATAAGTGTTGTGTTATTACTTTTCACAGAAAGCAAACAATTTTAAATTACGATTATAGCATTGATAACACTCAGCTGTCAAGGCAGGACTGTGTTAAGGATTTAAGTGTTTATTTTGATTGTAAATTAACATTTCGTAATCATTGATGGATTCGACCGTTACTTGATCGAAACTCATTTTATGTAACAATAAAACACTGAAAACTTTTGTTAAAATATCCAACATAAAAAGTGGATGTTGTAGTGGTTCTATACGAAGTGACATTGTTGATAGTTTAATGTAATGTCAAAAATGTATTAACTGCTGTCAGTCAATTTTTGTATTAAATGAAATGAGGTTGAATGCTCGAATAAATGAACTTTGAAAATAAGGCTATTATCGAGCACAAAATAATTAAATCAAGCCCAAGTACTTTCGCTTATAATAGCATCTTCAGGGGCATCTGAAATAAGCCAAGAAAACGTTTTTTAGATGAAGTAAATTAGTTAACTTCGATAAAAAACTCGAAGTTAATGGATGAAAAAAAAAAGTTTTTGAGATTAACGTTTTAGACTTACTTCGTCAAAATAAGATCTATCCAGCAAGCGTAGGAAGTTGAAACATTAAAACTAACATAAATTATACAAAACACTACACTAAAACGAGGACAAACAGTTTAAAATTGCTTCTACGCTACATTCTCTGTCAGTTTCTGGAGGGATAATGATCTAAGCGGAAATGATACGGTGACATATGACATATGACAACTTTGATAGACAATCAAAGTTATGGATCTGTGATCAGCACATATTGAAATTCTGTATAAGTTGTCATTGGCCAAAGGTACAACTAGAACTACTATTTAAAAATCAGCTGATGACGTATGACATGTAGAATATTTTGATTTAAACTAGATTGCATAATCCAGATCTCACACTCACACCCGTCTGTAATGATAAGGTTGTAGGTTTGAGGCTAAATGAAGTGTACATAAAGTGTGAATGAAAGAAATAGACCAAACGATCTATTGGACAGTGGGTAGTTGACTACAATAAAATGGTCTACCTTACACTGTCAATATTGCAAAATGAGAAGAAAATTGACTATAAAATTGAAATATTAAAATTAGATTAGAATTGAAAGCAGTGTGTAAATAGTTATAGTTCAAGTAGTTCAGTTAAACCTCAAGCCAATGGGGAACTATAAACTAATATGTAATAGCATTGCTAAAGACCAACCGACCAACAGGTGTTGAAATATAAACTGTGGAATTAGTATATGTAAGTTATGCAAAGATATGAAGAGTGAAATCAACTCCAACTGTGGATCAATTGAATCTGAGCAAGCTAGTTGTGTAAATTGTTAAATACAATAGTACTGCTGAACAGAGCTTGAAATTGGTAGATTCTTAATGTATAGACTCAGTGCAGGAAGTCTAGACAGCCGAGCTGGGTCCACTACGAGGTGAAGCTGTAATAAAGTTTTTAAAAATAGGTTTAAATTTAGTACAGTTTAAATTAATTTGAGTATTAAGACAATGAGAGTTTCCATTCGTTTCCTTTGTGATCTCCAAATCTTCCAATAGATCCAACTCCAAATAATTTTTCTTTCTACTGATGTCATGCAAAATAGACGACCCAGTATTGATGTTGAAATTGTGTTTGGTAGACTCTAAATGTTGACCAAAACTTGAAGAGTTTGGTCTTTTTAAATGTTCTGATATTCTAGTAGATAGCTTTCTAATGGTTCTGCCTACATAAGAGGCATCACAATCATCACACTTTAATTTGTAAATACCACTTTTGTCAAGTGTGTTCAGCCTGTCTTTAGTGTTAATTAAAAAGGAACCTACAGTGTTGTGTGACTTAAAGGAAATTTTGATGTTTTCAACTGTAGAAGTGAAAAGTTTGGCTATTTTATTAGAAATGTTACTAATATAAGTAAAAGAGAAATATCTGATATTGTTAGAAGAATTTTGCTGGAGAAGACTTTGTGATGAATATGCAAGCTTTTCTGTAATTTTGAGTTTAGCTCTATTTAGAAGCTTATGAATAATGTTGGGATCATAACCATTATTTAAAGCAATTTGTTTGAGAGTGTTGAGTTCTACATTAAAGTTATCATTTGAAAGTGGAAATTTAAGTAATCTGTGAATATAACTATTGAAAGCTGCCATTTTATGTTGGGTTGGATGGTTGGATGTCTCATGTATAACATGATCTGTTTGGGTGGGCTTTCTGTAAATATTGTACTCAAGAGAATCTTTATTGCGAGATATAGTCATGTCCAAGAAGTTCAACTTATTGTCAGATTCTGGAAGATCTTAATAACCTTCATCCCAACATCTCTTTTACTTTGGAACCAGAATCTGACAATAAGTTGAACTTCTTGGACATGACTATATCTCGCAATAAAGATTCTCTTGAGTACAATATTTACAGAAAGCCCACCCAAACAGATCATGTTATACATGAGACATCCAACCATCCAACCCAACATAAAATGGCAGCTTTCAATAGTTATATTCACAGATTACTTAAATTTCCACTTTCAAATGATAACTTTAATGTAGAACTCAACACTCTCAAACAAATTGCTTTAAATAATGGTTATGATCCCAACATTATTCATAAGCTTCTAAATAGAGCTAAACTCAAAATTACAGAAAAGCTTGCATATTCATCACAAAGTCTTCTCCAGCAAAATTCTTCTAACAATATCAGATATTTCTCTTTTACTTATATTAGTAACATTTCTAATAAAATAGCCAAACTTTTCACTTCCACAGTTGAAAACATCAAAATTTCCTTTAAGTCACACAACACTGTAGGTTCCTTTTTAATTAACACTAAAGACAGGCTGAACACACTTGACAAAAGTGGTATTTACAAATTAAAGTGTGATGATTGTGATGCCTCTTATGTAGGCAGAACCATTAGAAAGCTATCTACTAGAATATCAGAACATTTAAAAAGACCAAACTCTTCAAGTTTTGGTCAACATTTAGAGTCTACCAAACACAATTTCAACATCAATACTGGGTCGTCTATTTTGCATGACATCAGTAGAAAGAAAAATTATTTGGAGTTGGATCTATTGGAAGATTTGGAGATCACAAAGGAAACGAATGGAAACTCTCATTGTCTTAATACTCAAATTAATTTAAACTGTACTAAATTTAAACCTATTTTTAAAAACTTTATTACAGCTTCACCTCGTAGTGGACCCAGCTCGGCTGTCTAGACTTCCTGCACTGAGTCTATACATTAAGAATCTACCAATTTCAAGCTCTGTTCAGCAGTACTATTGTATTTAACAATTTACACAACTAGCTTGCTCAGATTCAATTGATCCACAGTTGGAGTTGATTTCACTCTTCATATCTTTGCATAACTTACATATACTAATTCCACAGTTTATATTTCAACACCTGTTGGTCGGTTGGTCTTTAGCAATGCTATTACATATTAGTTTATAGTTCCCCATTGGCTTGAGGTTTAACTGAACTACTTGAACTATAACTATTTACACACTGCTTTCAATTCTAATCTAATTTTAATATTTCAATTTTATAGTCAATTTTCTTCTCATTTTGCAATATTGACAGTGTAAGGTAGACCATTTTATTGTAGTCAACTACCCACTGTCCAATAGATCGTTTGGTCTATTTCTTTCATTCACACTTTATGTACACTTCATTTAGCCTCAAACCTACAACCTTATCATTACAGACGGGTGTGAGTGTGAGATCTGGATTATGCAATCTAGTTTAAATCAAAATATTCTACATGTCATACGTCATCAGCTGATTTTTAAATAGTAGTTCTAGTTGTACCTTTGGCCAATGACAACTTATACAGAATTTCAATATGTGCTGATCACAGATCCATAACTTTGATTGTCTATCAAAGTTGTCATATGTCATATGTCACCGTATCATTTCCGCTTAGATCATTATCCCTCCAGAAACTGACAGAGAATGTAGCGTAGAAGCAATTTTAAACTGTTTGTCCTCGTTTTAGTGTAGTGTTTTGTATAATTTATGTTAGTTTTAATGTTTCAACTTCCTACGCTTGCTGGATAGATCTTATTTTGACGAAGTAAGTCTAAAACGTTAATCTCAAAAACTTTTTTTTTTTTCATCCATTAACTTCGAGTTTTTTATCGAAGTTAACTAATTTACTTCATCTAAAAAACGTTTTCTTGGCTTATTTCAGATGCCCCTGAAGATGCTATTATAAGCGAAAGTACTTGGGCTTGATTTAATTATTTTGTGCTCGATAATAGCCTTATTTTCAAAGTTAATTTTTGTATTGTTCTGTAGGCAAAAGAAATAAAGTACATATTGCCTTGTCTTTGGATGACTTAAAACTTCACCTAACTTAAATTATAACAGGTTTTGGGCCCAGTCCACGTGTGAACTGTGAACAAGTTAGGTTCGTACTTCATTCAGTTTTTAAATCAATATAAGGTTGAATGTTCGAATAATTAAACTTTGAGGGTATACAAGGCAACTATCGAACACGGTGATTAATTTAATCTTGCCCAAGTACTTTCGATCAATAGATCATCTTCAGGGGCATTTCGTCAGTTGTGGCCTATCCGACATAGTAGAATGTCATAAATGTAAAATTTGGACATAACAATACAAAATACAATACACTAAGACAAACAAACACTTTAAAATTTATAAGGAGAAGCTACATATTGTATAGAAGCCGGAGACAGAATGGGCTCCCGGTCTGACGGAAATCTCTACATTTTCTATGTAGAGTTCTAAATCTCTAAATATTTTAAAGGTTTATCATCTAGTATTTTGTATATACATTCGAAAAATTTTTGGTTTTTTAAAATCGGTTAAGAAGGTTCAGAGAAAAGTGTCTGACCAGTTTGAAAATGTTACTTTTGAGAAAAAAGCATTTAAAGTTTTTTTTACATAATTTTCGTGAATAAAAGGCTGATAACTTTATACTCACGTTTAATCGGCCATTCCTGGTGAATATTGAGGACCGTCGTCATCCAACAGTTGTTGTAAATGGCTTTGTAAAGCTGTAAATTTCAATACAACGTCGCGATGTTTTATATTTATTATTCATTTGTTTGACTGGAGTCTCACTCTTAATTCACGCCGCGATGCTTCCAGTGTAAGTGTAAAAACGGAACACACCTAGATCGCATGTCAATTCAACGTAAACGTACTTATTTATAAATGTAGATATGAAAATATTTCATAACTATAAAAATGGTTATGTTTTATTGCCAAAACGGCTTGAAAAAAACGTTGATTTCTAAAATTAAAAATAAAAAGGAATTTTAAAAATAAAATAATTATATTACACTCTTTTTAATTTGAAATTATAAACAATATTTGGATTAATAAATGTATTTAAGTATAAATTTTATAACTCAAATAATACCTAATGAACACAAACAAAATTGATGTTAATAAAAAATTATTTATTATCTGCACAAAACCGGACTTTCAGGAAAAATCGGTAGACGGAGCAACACTGTCGGCGTGCCATATACGCTACTACAAACCGCTGAGGAGAAGTAATCCAGTGGAACAAATAAATTAGTTATAAAACATCGCGAAGTTATAAAGAAATTTACACTGGTTAATTGCAACGCATAGAATCTTAGTATTTGTAAAAAATCCTGTTCCGGATTTAAAATTCCAAATGTGTATAGTAACTGCCAAACGTTATACTGATATACATACTATATAAAAATGAATCACTAATACATACCCAACGTATATACAACATATATACAAAAGAAAGAACAGCTGGAGCCTCGCGCTCGCCGCGCGGAGAGAAACCGGTTTTCATACGTGCGTAGATGATGTTAATAAAATAACTATAACTTATATTCTAGTGGGAATTTCTTTTTAAAATTTTAGGAGGGAGTTTTTGAATGTAAATTGAAGCGATTTATAAAAAAAAATAAAATTGATTTTTTTAAAGTTTCGCATGAGACTGTCCCCTTAAAACTTTGTATGCCAGAAGTTTTTAAATTATTATCCATTTGTATTGTTTTGCCAGTGACAAGTGCTTCTGCAGAAAGAAGTTTCTCCGCGCTAAAAAGGATTAAAAATTACATCAGAAATACAACTGGACAGACACGATTGAGTAATATGGCAAAAATCTCAATTGAAAAATCATTTATAAAATCACAGGATGAGAATGTTTTTATAGACGATGTAATAGATCATTTTGCAGAACAGAAGTCTCGCAGAATTCCTTTAATTTACAAAAAACTTTAAATTTTAGAACTCAGTTTTCCTTTTAGAATTTATATTTTTTGAAGTTTTTCTAAAATAATTATAATTTTTAAAAATCGTGAAATAAAAAACCAAAAAACAAAATTTAACCCTTTGTTTAAGTTTATTTAACGTAAACGGCCTCACGTTATGATGTCACAAAATCTTACGACGAGAACGATCAATGGAGATATGCTAGACCGAAGCTTCAACTGAAGGGATATGTGAGAGCGTGAAGAAGATGGCACTAGATTAGCAGTCGCCATTTATAACACTTACTAACTAATCTCCCAGATAAAAAATACCTACTAACCCCCCAAAAAAAATATAAAGATTCAAAAAAATATATAAAATAATAAAAAATTCACAAAAAAATTATAAAAATAAAAAAAGGCCACGGGAGAGGCCACCTAGATCCTTGAGGCTACAACTTGGCCGCTAACCAAGGTGCAGGCTCGAGGATTAGAGCTCCCTCGTTTTTCGTTCGCTTTTATCTCACGATACGAGATTTCATGATAAACCGGAGTAAGTCGCTTAACGACACCTTGGGTATCATTTAAGTTACATTTATGAGCACCCTATTACACATGGTGCTCATAAATACAGCTCAATCGCGGACTTTTTCAAAAAGCAGTCAGCCCTTATGTTGCACCTTCAGTGCACATAAGGGAGGGTGGAGGAGGGCTTAGGAGAGCTTTGAGGTAAGGATGACTTTTGTTGATCCGCGCGCGTATCGTCAGAAGTCCTCACGCCAAGGCATTGTTTGCTGGCGCGAGCAATGCCTCCTTAGCCGGGTATGACTGTAGCAAAGAGAAGCTAACCATAATAATAATAATTTGCTTTAAGTGTAGTGTGCCTCACCATCTTGTACTATCACGAGCCGCCCCTGAATGATACTTGACATTAATATGTTTCGTTCTCTTATGGTATACTTGATTTTCCGATAACTTTATGGCACTCTGATTATCATTAAATATAACCATCGGAAAACCTTCAAACAAAAATTTACAATTCACATTGTTTTCAAATATTTCTTTACATAAATATGTTAAGTATAACGATTCTGCTGCTGCCTCAGTTATGCCAATATATTCAGCTTCAGTTGAACTTAAAGCCAAAGTTCTTTGCTTTTGACATTCCCATGAGATAGGACCACCAGCCAACGAAAAAATAAATCCATAAAATGACTTTCTATCTGAAGTGTTATTGGCCCAATCTGAGTCAACAAAACCATTTAAACTAACATTTGACTTTCTGTAATTAATTCCTACAGTTCTTGTACCTTTTAGGTATCTCAAAACACGTTTGGCTGCTAACCAATGTTCTTTTGTATGAATCTTATTAAATTGGCTAAGATAAGTGACAGATAAAGCTATGTCAGGCCTTGAACAAACTGCTAAATACATCATCGAACCAATCAATTCTTGATAAGGACATTCATACAAAGAGCTTAACATTATAAGAAAGCTTAGCATTATAAGAAAGCTTAACATTCGGTTGTAAAGGAGTATTTACAATGCCACAATTAGTCATTTCAAATCGTTCAAGTATTTTATCAATATACTGTTCTTGACTTAATTTCAATTCAAACTCTGACCTACTTCTCTCTATCTTCATACCCAAACAATGTGTAATTGGACCCAAATCCTTAATATGAAAGTTTTTATCTAATTCATTTTTCAAAACTTTAACCTCATTATGATTACTGTAAAAAACAAAAAAATCATCTACATAGAGTGCTACAATAAGGATTGAATTCTCACTATTTTTGACAAAAATACATGGTTCAATTTCACATTGTTTAAAATTCAAATTTAACAAAATTTGGTATGCCCTTTTATACCACAATCTAGAAGACTGTTTGAGACCATACAAACTCGACCAATTTTTATCGTATATTAATTCACTTCATAGTCATATTGAATTTACAATAGAAACAGAACAAAATCAATCCATACATTTTTTAGATATAAAGATTACCAGACTTAAAAACAAACATGACTTCTCCATATTTCATAAACCTACACATACTGACACGACTATACACAATTCATCATCCCATCCAACACAACATAAACTGGCAGCTTATCATAGTATGTTACATAGATTAACAGAAATTCCGATGTCAAAATACAACTTTGAGACAGAATTAAATATAATTAAGCAAATAGCAGTAAACAACGGATACAACGAACAAACAATTAATAAAATGTTAAATCAAAAACTACACAGGAAAGCCCTGAAATTAGTATTTCCACCACCAGAGAAAAAACCCAGTACCTCCTGCTCGATTACATATACAGGCAAAATAACAACAAAAATAGCCAAACACATAAAAAAGAAAGGAATAACACCAGCTTTCCGAAAAAATAACAACCTAGGGAAATATATTAAAAATAACAAGAGCCAAAATAAAAAACACTTAAATAGTGGTGTGTACAAACTTCAATGTGGCGACTGCCCAAAAACTTACATCAGTCAAACTGGTAGAAGCTTTAATAAACGAATAGCAGAACATAAAAGGGCTTTCAATAATAGAAAAACAGATTCGACATACGCACTTCACCTTCTAGATCATAATCATTCTTTTAATGACAAATTTAAAATTCTTCACATTCAAAATAAAGGCCTTAAGCTATCTTTGTTAGAATCTATGGAAATCAACAAATTAAAAAACACATATATAATTCTGAATGACCTACTTGAGACAAACAGTTCTCCCCTCCTCAACCTATTTCATTAGAGACTATAAATTGTAAACGCATGCCAAAAATAGATCACTTGAGAAAGGCAATCAGCCGAAACAGCTGTAGTGATAATAGTTAAAATAAATTTTGTGGAAGTTTGAAAACAAAGTTTTCAGTGTTTTATTGTTACATAAAATGAATTTCCATCAAGTAACGGTCGAATCCATCAATTATTTAAAAGAAGTCAGTACAGGACTTTTGACCATATTGTTTTCAAGATTAGATTTGAAACGTAGACTGGCGACACAAAACATCTGGTTTTTAAATATGTGTTTACAAAATAAAGTGTTCCCGAAATATATTAAGTTAAAAACCAAATACCACAGCCCCGCTGCATAACAGGGGATTCATCACGGTCGGACCAGATGGCTCAAACAAGACAGAAAATACCAATACAAGAAGTGAGATATTATAGCTGTTTATCTTAAGGTATGTCATTCAGAATTAAATTATAGATTAAATAATATAGAATTTGACATCCTAGATTCTAACGTGAGAATTACTATAGATAATATAATAGATAAAAAATTCAATACACAGTGTAAAAAACTAAATAATCTAATTTGCAATAGTAAAACACCCAATATTCATTATACAAAACGTTTTTCGAACCATACTTTTTTCAATATATTTATAAATTTAACAGATACTAAATTTAGTAATAGCGAGATACAACTTTTAGAGAAAGGATTTAAACACAACTTGCCCCAACATAATAATGAGAGAACTTTAGAATATTTAGGTGTAGAATGTGAAGTAGCGTTAAACAAAACTGCTAACAATATCGAAAAAAGTATAATTGCTAAATCTATTACAGATGTATTTAGTGAAACTAAGAATTCCTGTTACAAAGAGACTAAAGCAGCAATTTCAATTAAAAATAAATCAATAGAAAACAACATTGTGTTTACAAAAGCAGACAAAGGCAACACTACTATTTGTATAGATAAAATAGAATATAATAACAAAACAATAGAATTCTTAAATAAAAATATTGAAACTGTACACAAAGATCCGACAGAAAAATATCAAAAACAAATTAAGCTAGCGTTAGAAACTTCAAAATCAATAATAAATCCAATAGAACAGAAATACCTTAATATCATGAACCCACAGCTCCTAAATTATACTCTTTCATTAAACTACACAAACCGGATCACCCAATAAGATCTGTAGTTTCTTTTTATACAGCTCCATCATATAAACTTTCAAAAAAACTGCTAGAGATTATTTTAGAACCCACTAAATTTTCACCTAAATTTACCATAAAAATACAATAGAACTAGTTAATAAAATACAACATTTTCAATTACCTAACAACTCCAGATTAATTTCATTTGACGTAAAAAATCTTTTTCCTAGTATCCCTCCTACAGAAACTTTTATTCTAGTAAAAAACCTCTTAGACCAAAATAGTACAAATCCAGTAATTACATCTGAAATTTTACATCTTCTTGAAGTTTGCATAAACTAGGACTACTTTGAATTTAATGATCAAATATAAACAAATAACAGTGCAGGACTTATAATGGGCAATCCTCTAAGCCCATTACTATCAGATATTTTTATGGACCATTGAACAAATCCCCTTCGTTGGCTCAGTGGAGATGTCCGTTCAGTTGTAATGGAAACACCAAATAATAGTAGTAGAGTTTATTGATGAGACGTACACTATGGGTGTTGACCCGGGATTACTTTGAGTAGAGACTGTTGCAGTTGATCGCTGAAGACTATCAAGTTTGTGGAGTGAAAATTGATTGAATGCTTCTCTAGGCAAGAGATATTAGTTTTATATAAGTTTTAATTAAGTCAATATATTCGCGGGCCTCGCGTGATATGTGTGTCTAATTTATGTAAATTGTTTAATTTTGTCAGCACTTTTGACTGATGTCCAAATTATATTGTTGATAATTGACCAAATCCGTATGTAACCTAATTAACTACGTGTGTGTATTTAATAACAAATAAATTCATTCGGTCTACTGGGTGATAAAATTATACTGTCCAATTTCGGATATGAATTGTGAAGATTTGATATTGGACATACTGCGGAATCGGGCAATCTGGCCCAAGTGTCAATACTCAAAGTTTACATATAAGTATAACATAACATAGTAAAATTCAAACATGATAAATTATAAGTAGTTTAAGAATAATCAATAATCTTCCAACCGCTACGCTAGCTATAAATGTCCGACTCTATCTCTAGATTAAAATTAGGGCAATTGGATGAAAATGTGGAGAGTGGGATGTCGGCTTGGGAAGTCGACGGTACATTGTTGTGCCGATTACTACCTAATAAAGGTACTTCCTGTTCGTTAGTCTGAGTTTGTGGATTCCCTGAACGACATAGTCGTGCAACAGGACGGTACTTCCATAACGTGAGTATCCCAATTATTACCATTATAGTAATGGTCCCGGTGGCCACAAAATAATGCCAATTAGATTCGTAAATCCATCGCCACTGCGTATGCGTCATTTCTTGTTCCAGACTTTCCTCCTCAAGTAACACATGACGTAGCTCTCCTTCTGGTATGTCAAAGTAGGTGTTTAGAGGCGTGTTAAACCTACGGGGTGTCCTCGCCACCAGTTGGGCCACGGGAGTGATTGGCGACTTCAGGTAACTCGTCACCGCTCTGTCCACCCCGCTGCTAGTGGGGAGTAATGTAATATTTTTCGTTTGGGCGATACATTTGGGTGAAAGCTTCAGGAATGTGACTCGTTCCAGTACTCTTTCGCTCCGATTTCCATCGCAAATAATGGATATATGTATCGTGACTGGCGTGATAACTAGCCAGAGGTTGGGAGTACCCATCTTACTCCATTGAGCTGCCTGTATTGTCCTGGCTACCAGTGGACATGTGCTATTCTTAGATCGCTCATAAATTTCTTCAAGTATGCAGTTTGGTTGGGTATCCATGTTTCTTATAGCCGTTGGTGAGCACGCTATCTGCGCCTTTGTCAACAGTAAGCACCTTTCTCTATCTTCCGCGGTCAATTCGAAGTAGTGCAGTGTGTTATAATCTACGACCAGTAGATTCCTTGGGGCGACAAATGTGCGCAACACCGACCCCTCAACGTTAAGTGGTATGGCCGTGACTTTGAGCATGCTGTACTTATTTTTCCCTGTCACTATGAAGTAGCCGATGACTGTTAATATATCTGTCGTCATGATTGACTTCTGTTTCTATAATGGATTGTCGTCGTATTTTGACCCCTTGAGGCAGTATCTGCCCTGCTTTCTTTATTAATTTGGTTATTTCACCCGGTTTCACTATATCAATGAAGTGTTCGTGGTTATAGTGAAGGTTTAATATTCCCCCGTAAAATTGAGTATATTCGTTTATGAAGTCCATATCTTGTAATGCTATCGTTTGTATTCGTAACGTGCTATATTCGGTTTCTAGTCTTTGTGCTTTGTCTTTTATTTCGTTGAGTCCTTTAGATATTTCTTGTAGACCTGTGATTAGTGTTTTGTTAAACTTGTTCATTTGCTCGTTTATCCTGTTCTCTGTGTGATTGATTGATGTTATTGTTTCTAACATTATCTTCGCCTGGTGCTGTGATCCCTTTATTAGCTCCTTTTGGTTATTATCTAATGCTTCAATGTTACTGTAGGCTTCGTCATTTACTCCAAATACTGAGGTTAATATTGTTCCTAATATTCCTCTTTTTTCCGTTCCTTTTATTTCTACTGTCAACCCCTCGCTTACTGAATCCGCCTTTCTTTGTCCTTCCTCTAACTTCCCTATTATATCCTTACAATTCACGATTTTTATCTCCTGACACAGTTCTCGTACGCCTTGTATCATATTTCCTATTAGTTGGTACTCTGTTCGAATTCTTCCTTTTTCGAGTAACACCTTTATTCGAAATGTTCCCCGGTCTATGACGACCTCTCCAAGGTCTTCTGTGAAAAATCCTGGTACCGGATTATATATTTTATACGGTTCTGTCTTTATGGGTTTTAACATCGTTAAAAACATTATAGCTACTAGTATTTTCTTCCATCTTAGTGTTGCTGCCTTCTTCGGCTTTTCCTGTTTCTCTTCTTCCAGTCGTATTAGCTTATGTATGGGTCTTTTAGTCAGTTTCCCGTTTGCCTTTCTCACTGTTACTACTCTGGTTAATCCCTCCGCTCCAGGGTGTGTTTCTGTTACCCTCGCTAATGGCCATCAGCCTGGAGGTGTATCCTCTTCTTTAATTATAACTATTTCTTCTTCTTTTATGTTAGGGTGCGCCTTATGCCATCTATTTCTCCGTTGTAATTGGTGCAGGTATTCCTGTTTCCAAATTTTCCAGAAGTCTCTTTTTATTTTCTCCAATAATCTCCACCTCGTCGGCATCTTCAAATAAGTCGTAAGCTCTTCTTCCCGATTTGGTGATATAATTTCTCTCCCTATAAGGAAGTGAGCTGGTGTCAGGGCTATTTTCCCTTCAGGGTCTTCTGATGACCCACATAATGGTCTCGAGTTCATACATGCTTCTATTTGTGTCAGCATCGTACTCAATTCTTCATACGTTAGAACTGTTTCCCCGATGATTCTTTTCAAGTGATATTTCATTATTCGCACTGCGCTCTCCCATAATCCTCCGAAATGTGGTGCATATGCAGGTATGACATGCCACTGGGTACCTTGTGCCAGCAATCCTTGTTTTATCTCGTCATCTATTTTTGATTTTCTTTTTTCAACAAATTTGCTGCTCCTACGAATGTGGTTCCGTTATCGATGTATACGTTGTTGCACTGTCCTCTGCTTGCCGTAAATCTCTTGAACGCCGCGATGAATGCATCCGTAGACATATCGCTTACTACCTCAAGGTGTACTGCCTTCGTTGACAGACACACAAATACTGAGATGTAGCCCTTATAGCTAATCTGTCCTCTGCCTCTCGTGGTACTTATTTTAATTGGCCCGGCATAATCTATCCCTGTGTTAGTAAAGGGATGACTCGGGTTCACTCTGTCTTTCGGTAGATCTCCCATTAATTGTTGTGCTGCTTGGCTTTTATACCTCCTGCACCTTAAACATTTTGCTAGATGATCTTTCACGGTTCTTCTGCCGTTGATTATCTAGTATTTCCTGTTTATGTACTGTAGAGTTTGTTGTAATCCGCTATGTAGATTTCTTGAGTAACTATCTGCTATAAGTAGCTTTGTTAATGCACTATCCTTTGGCAAAATTATCAGATGTTTTTCTCCGTACTTTAGATTCGTGTGTCTTGGTCTTCCGGTGACAGAATTCCATGTCTATCCAGGAATGGTACCAATGACGCTAATTTATTTTTCTTGTCTAATTGCTGTTTCTTCTCCAGCTTATTTATTTCTTGTTTGAAGTAGGCGTGCTGTGTGTGCTTTATCACCTTTAATAGCGTTTCCTCTAATTCTTGGACTGTAAGCTGACTTTGTCCATTGTCCTTCTTTTTTCTGCATTTGTCTGCAAATCTCCTACAGCATAAAAGTACTCTTCTCATTCTTTCTAAATTTGAGAATCTCTCGCATATGTCCTCCTTTATCGTTGTCGTGTGCACCGTTATTTTCGTTTTGACTTTCTCCTCATTTGTCTCTGGTATTTCTTCTGATTCCTGCGTTAAAGTTTTGTTACTAGTCAGCCAAGTTGGTCCCTTCCACCATAGCTCTGCTTCTAATAATTCTGATGCGGTACTTCCACGTGAGAGGATGTCCGCTGGATTTTCCTTTGTATCTACCTTATGCCAATTTTTCGGTCCTATAACGCCTCTTATTTCCTCTACTCTGTTAGCGACGAACATTTTCCACCTTTTTGATGATCCCCTTATCCAAGCCAGGGTTATCGTTGAGTCCGACCATGCATATACCTCAATGTTTTCCCTGTTCAATGCTTGTAGGGTTTTCTTCATTAAATTTGCTAGTAGTACCGCGGCACACAGCTCGAGCCTCGGTAACGTCGTTTTCCCTTTTAATGGTGCGACTTTCGATTTTGCTATCATTAGATTCGTTTTGATTTCTGGGCCTAATACCCTTGAGTAGATTACCGCTCCATATCCTTTCATAGACGCATCTGCAAATCCATGTAGTTCTACTCTGTTTATCTTGCTTAAGTTGTTCCACCTGGGCAATGTTATTTTCTCCAGATTTACTAATTGCGCCTGATATGTATTCCACCTGCTTTGTTGGTTGCTAGTTAATTCTTTATCCCAACTGGTCTTTTGCTCCCCTAATTCCTGTATGAACATTTTCGCCTGGATTACTACAGGTGCTATCCATCCCAGTGGGTCGTATAGTTTTGCTACTTCTGACAGTACGTGTCTTTTCGTTATTTTCTTTGCCGTCGTTATCCCTATTTTGAATGTGATTATATCCTCTTTAGGGGACCAGTGTATTCCTAACGTTTTCCGTACTTCTTCTTGTTTGAATGCCTTGGAGTCTACGTTCCTCATATCCTCCGGTACGTTCTCCATTATTTTTTCTTCGTTGCTCAACCATTTTCTAAGAATGAAACCTCCTTTTCTGAACAGTTGTATTAATTCCTTTTGGACTGTTTTTGCTTCCTGCACTGTATCAGCTCCTCCTAGTATAACGTCTACATACATGTTTTCTTTTACAATTTTCGATGCCAACGGGAACGTCGCTCCTTCGTCTTCTTGTAATTGTTGTATTGTTCTTAACGCTAAAAAGGGTGCTGCGGCCGTGCCGTATGTCACCATCGTTAAGTTATACTCTTGTATGGGGTCCTTTCTCCACAAAATTTTTTGACATTTTTGTATTCTTCTGCCATTCTGATTTGTCTAAACATTTTTTCCAGATCCGCTGAGTATGCTATCTTATTGGATCTCCATCGTAATAGTATATTTGTCAAATCTTGTTGTAATTTCGGCCCTGTGTGCATAATATCATTCAGGCTTACCGCCGATGAGCTTTTGCTTGATGCATCAAACACGGCTCTTATTTTCGTTGTAGTACTGTCCTCTTTTCTCACTGGATGATAAGGTAAGTAGTACCCATCTCCCTGGTTTTCTGCTATTACCATATGACCTTGGTTTTCATAATCTTCCATGAATTGTCTGTAATTCGCTTCTAACTGTTTGTCTTTTGCAAACTTCCTTTCTAGTTGCATCAATCTGGCGAATGCTTGCTGTTTAGATTCTCCTAACTTTGCAACGTCTTCCCTAAACGGAATTTTTACTTCGTATCTCCCTTCTTCATTCCTTTTTACAGTCTGTCGATACAGTTCTTCACATTCTTGTTCTTCCACTGAGAAACTTGTGTACTGATTTACTTCTTCTAATTCCCAGAAGTTCTTTATTTGTATGTCCATTTCTTGTCTTGATATCATACAGCATACTTCTGCTTTTATATTCTCCCTTTCTCGTGCTATTCCCGAAACTATCCATCCTAGTTTGATGTTTTGACTCAGGAGTCCATTACTTATTCTGTGCATCCCTTCTGTCAATATGTAACTGTATTCTTTTACTCCTAGTAGTAAGTCTATTTTCCCTACCTTGTAATATCTTGGATCTGCCAGTATTGCATTTTTCTCGTTATAGTCCGGTAGAATTATATCCTGTTCCGGTAAATTCCTTGTTATCTTCGGAAGTACTAGTGCTTCTATTTCCATCTCGAAGTCACTTTCGTAATGAGTTTCGATTAAAAGTTTCATACTCCAGTTGGCTGTTTTTTCTCCTGACGAGCCTACGCCGGATATGGTCGCCTGTATGGGCTTCCTTGTTGTTCCTAGCGTCGTCGCAGCTTGTTCCGTTATAAACGCGCATTGTGACCCTTGGTCGATTAGTGCTCTCATTATGTGTGAATCTCCTTTCTCATCTCTTATGCGTACCACAGCTGTCGCTAGTAATGCTTCACCTTCCTTATGGCTTGCACAGTTTACTGAATTCTGCCCTCTTTGTTGGTCGTTGCTATTCCTATGCCCATTGGTATCTTGTGTATTTTCTCGCCTTCCGTTATTTTGTTCTCTGGCGTTGTATGGATTATTATTTCCTCCTCTGTACCTATCAGCTTGGTACCCGTTTCTTCTATTGTTCGAATCTCTTCCATTTCTTTCTTGTGTTTGTTCTCCTTTCGTTTCATTGGAGTTTTTGTTGCTTGTGTTTCCTTTTTCATAATGCAACATATTGTGGTGGTCTCCGCCACAGTGTCTGCACCTATATTGTGAATAACATTGTTTTTCTTTTTTATGTGCTAGGCAGTTTGTACACAATCCTTTTTCTTTTATCATCCTGTTCCGGTCTCTTACATTGAGTTCCTGAAATTCTCTGCAGTTCGGTACTCCGTGATCTCCGTTGCATATCATGCAGCGTGTTCTTGGTTTCCTACCAGATCCCCCTTGCTTCTCTTGTCTTTTTTCTGACTCCAGCAGTTCCAGTGTCTGAAATCTTCGCTGTAAGAATGTTTGTGTCGATTTGTACGTTGGTATCTCTCTACTGTCTCCAATGAGGTTTTCGTACAGCCTCCTAGTTTCATTGTCCCATTTCGTTATGATAATTCTGGCTATCAATGGGCTCCATGCTTCCGTGTCTGTTCCTAACCCTCCTATGGCTTCCAGACTTTCGTGGAAGGTGTCATGTAGTGATTTCAATGCTCTAGCAGAAGATTCCTTTACTTCCTGCGCTAGTAGCATCATGTCTATTAATTTAAACAATATCATCCTTTGGTTCTCATACCTATCTTTTAGCATGTTCCAGGCCACTTCCAACTTATGTTTAAGTGTTGTTTCATTCTGTTGGCTTCTCTCTTACTTGAGTTTTTAGGTACTGCATTTTTTCTGCGTTTGATAACTGGTCGTTTTCGTGTATTACTTTAGTAAACAGATCGTGGAAAGTTCTCCACGTTTCATATCTGCCTTCATACACAGGGATTTTTCCCTGCGGTAATGTCACACCGTCCCTCCCCTGTGTGCTTTCTGGCCGTTGCATTCCTGGCCTTATTTTCTTCAAAGCTTCCCTGACTTTCCTCTTTAGATGATTTATTCTCTCTACTTCTCCATTATCTGTAGCGTCTAGTTCCTCATGTACTGCTGCTTCAATCATTAGTGTATTCACCTTTTCCATGTATTCTCTTAACTCTGCTAATGAGGGTGTTGCTGGCGTGGACTGTATAGGCTCTCTCAAACTTTTTTGAAGTATTCTGTTTCTCGATAGGACCATGAACAAATTCCCCTTCGTTGGCTCAGTGGAGATGTTCGTTCAGTTGTAATGGAAACACCGAATAATAGTAGCAGAGTTTATTGATGAGACGTACACTATGGGTGTTGACCCGGGATTACTTTGAGTAGAGACTGTTGCAGTTGATCGCTGAAGACTATCAAGTTTACTGAAGTGAATATTGATTGAATGCTTCTCTAGGCAAGAGATATTGCGTGATAAAATTATACTGTCCAATTTCGGATATGAATTCTGAAGATTTGATATTGGACAACCATCTATACTACGTTCCACGTTTAGAAAATAACATTGCGGAGATAGGGCCATGTATTTCTTATGGACGATAGCAACGCGGCGTTGCCACGACACTCACAAGCACAATTTAGGATTGTATAATTTGTATTTTTGTTTCCACAAACATGAATTAAATTAATGTTTTTTAACGTAATTGACCAAAAGTGCCCATTCGAAACAAGAGATGAAAAGTAGGGAAAATGATTTTAATTAGATAAATATTGAATATTGAATAATGAATCATAGAAATCAGTAGAAAATATTGACCGCTTGGAATGCGTATATCTAATTACTAATTGTAACTTAAAATAATACGATGTGCGTATGTCAGCTTTATGTCGTTCTCTGACTACATAATGATAATAAGGCTTTTATTTAGTAGTTATTCTGACTTTACAGTTAAATGTTAATTGAAAATGAAAATTCAAAAATTAAGCAAAGGGAATATCTTGGACATCCGTGCAAAAGAGAGTGTTTGAGAGTTTTGGCAACACTGATCTCCATAAGCGTAATGTTATTTTCTTAACTTGAAACAAAGAATAGAGACAAAGATTTCAAAACATCCCGTATTCAAACAATTTCTATATTGGTGGAGATACGTAGACGACGTACTGATATGTTTTACAGGAACTAACAGGCAACTCGACCAATTTTTATCGTATATTAATTCAATTCATAGTCATATTGAATTTACAATAGAAACAGAACAAAATCAATCCATAAATTTTTTAGATATAAAGATTATCAGACTTAAAAACAAACATGACTTCTCCATATTTCATAAACCTACCCATACTGACACGACTATACACAATTCATCATCCCATCCAACACAACATAAACTGGCAGCTTATCATAGTATGTTACATAGATTAACAGAAATTCCAATGTCAAAATACAACTTTGAGACAGATTTAAATATAATTAAGCAAATAGCAGTAAACAACGGATACAACGAACAAACAATTAATAAAATGTTAAATCAAAAACTACACAAGAAAGCCCTGAAATTAGTATTTCCACCACCAGAGAAAAAACCCAGTACCTTCTGCTCGATTACATATACAGGAAAAATAACAACAAAAATAGCCAAACACATAAAAAAGAAAGGAATAACACCAGCTTTCCGAACAAATAACAACCTAGGCAAATATATTAAAAATAACAAGAGCCAAAATAAAAAACACTTAAATAGTGGTGTGTACAAACTTCAATGTGGCGACTGCCCAAAAACTTACATCGGTCAAACTGGTAGAAACTTTGATAAACGAATAGCAGAACATAAAAGGGCTTTCAAGAATAGAAAAACAGATTCGACATACGCACTTCACCTTCTAGATCATAATCATTCTTTTAATGACAAATTTAAAATTCTTCACATTCAAAATAAAGGCCTTAAGCTATCTTTGTTAGAATCTATGGAAATCAACAAATTAAAAAACACAGATATAATTCTGAATGACCAACTTGAGACAAACAGTTCTGCCCTCCTCAACCTATTTCATTAGAGACTATAAATTGTAAACGCATGCCGAAAATAGATCACTTGAGAAAGGCAATCAGCCGAAACAGCTGTAGTGATAATAGTTAAAATAATTTTTGTGGAAGTTTAAAAACAAAGTTTTCAGTGTTTTATTGTTACATTTCGTAATCATCTAGACGTCGCAGTAAACAGTGCATTTAAACAATTAGGGTTTATAACTAGAAACACTTCTCAATTTTCATGTTTTGCTTTACCAATTCTTTTTTACAGTCTCATTCGCTCCAGACTAGAATATGCAATAGTTGTATGGGGACCTTACTATCAAACCTCTATAGACAAGCTTGATCGTGTTCAGCATAAATTTGGTAAACACTATCATTACCGTAGTGCTTTTCATGACCTTTCTGTTCCATACAGTTATAGTATGATAGCTGATCACTTAATATACATACTGTTAACTGACATACTTCATTATTTCATCTGCCATTTCATCAATTTAATTATGAATACTTCAAGCCTCTTACTCATATGGTGAGACTATATAATAGATACCAAAGTGATCTGGACTTATTTTTCCAGTCCTTTCAGTATTTTTCCAATTTAAAAATGTGATAAAGAGACTGCTATTTGTGTAATAATAGTTTGTATTCAAGTTAATTATTAGTTTTTGTTAAACTTTACTAATTATTTTCCAATGTTGTGCTTACTTTGTAAAATTTTATATGTATGTTGTTCCAATGTAAAAATGGTATATCCGTTAATAAATAAATAAAATTGTATATGTGTTTAACTAATATTATATTTAGTTTAGAATCTGATTTTATTGTAATTAGTCCTTTTAGCTCTAATTATATATATATATATAATATATATATATATATATATATATATATATATATATATAAACCAATTCCATCTAAATTTACTATACATACCTCCTCCAATGTATATTAAACTAACAAAATAAATCTTTCTGCTATTCAAAATATACGCCAAAAACTACATTACAGTGGTTTACTCCTCCAAATATAAATCAGAGACTAAACGACGATGGATACGTAAACCAAATAATGTATTATAGTATATTTGGTGCGAAAAAATCTATAAGCCTAAGGATTTCTTTTTTTTTACATCCTTTATTTATTGAAATCTGTTTCTACAAATAAAAAAAAAACAATAATCAATACGTTTATCAAGTAATTAACATAGGGGAGATCAGTCCAGTGACAGAAATCCTTAAGATAAATTTCTAATATATATAAATATTTGAAATATAAATAACAATTTACAAAGAGATTTTACTAACATATTAAAAAAAATAGCAATAGTTAAAATTATAACAACACACACAATTATAAGTTGTAGGTATATGTAGTATCAGTTGTAGCTCTAAAATGATTTATACGTTTATGTATATAAAGGTATAGAGAGGTCTATAGGATCACCTCGTTTTAGTCTTCCTCTCCTTGGTTGCTTAAGTAGGTCTTGGGCAAGTGTATTTGGATGGTTTAGTAGTCTATTTTTGTAAGTGCTACTGAGTGAGACAACGGTGTCTTTAATATTTTGGATCTGAAGATCTCGGTGTATAATATAATTGGGCACGTACCACGGTGCATTGGTAATATGTCTCAAAACTTTAGATTGGAAACGCTGAAGTTTCAGTAAGTGAGAATTAGATGCTGTACCCTATATCTGTATACCGTAGGTCCAAACTGGCTTTAGAACACATTTATACAGTAATAATTTATTATGTAGACTTAGTTTGGATTTTTTATTCATGAACCAATACATTTTCCTGTATATTAATCCTAGTTGCAGTCGCTTTGTCCAGATGTGCTTTCCCCAATTTAGTCGGCTGTCAAAATATATTCCCAAGTATTTAACATAACTTTTTTTGGGTATTATGGTATTGTTTATGCACACAGATGGTACACTCTCTTTGCGCAAAGTAAATGTTATATGTGCTGATTTGCTGCCATTTACTTTAATTCGCCACAGTTTTAACCATTTCTCTAGTTCATTTAAATGAATTTGTAAATTTTAACAGGCTGTAACAGGAACCGAGCTAGAAGCCATTATCACAGTATCATCTGCATAGGTAGCAATTGTGCTGTTTACTCTTGTGGGAATATCTGCCTTATAGAGTAAGTATAAAGTTGGTCCCAATATACTACCCTGAGGTACTCCCGATAGAATTGGAGATATGTTTGATACTGCTTCATTGCAACTGACCTGGAAATATCGATTGGTAAGATAGGATCTCAGAAGGGCAGACAGAGGATAAGGAAAGTGAGTTTTTATTTTAGATAGCAGCCCCTCATGCCATACTTTATCAAATGCTTGTGACACATCCAAAAAGGCTGCAGTGCAGTATTCTTTCTTTTCAATCGCATCTCTTGCTACTTTGGCAACTCTATGTACCTGCTCAATTGTTCCATGTTGTTGCCTGAATCCAAACTGATAATCAGGTATTAACTTTTGTCTGTCGATTATAGAATTCATTTTCTGAAGGAGTATCCTCTCAAATATCTTAGATATAATGGGAAGCAAACTGATTGGACGATAGGATGATAGTTCTTGTGGATCTTTATTTGGTTTCGGTATTAGAATAATTTGTGCCATTTTCCATTGAAACGGAAAATAGTCTAACTTTAGTATAGCGTTAAATATGTACATAACCAACCGAAATCCTTCTTCGGGTAAATTTTTGCAGATTTTCCCCGATATTAAATCATACCCTGGAGCTTTTTTAGTATTGAGATGTTTAACTAACTCTTTTATTTCGTTAATTTTGATATTTTCTATAGGAGGTGACATCTGGTAGGGTGCATCTAAGTTCTTGTGAATGAATTCTTCTTCTTCCTTTGAGATAGTTCTGGAGTGTGGTTGAAAAACTTGGCTGAGATGATTAGCGAATGCTTGTACTTTATCTTCATCGGCCTTGGCCCAATCACCGTCTTTATTTCTAATGGGACCGTCATGCTTAATCTGATGTTTAAGTTTCTTAGAGAGTTTCCAAATAGAGTAGTTTGTGTCATCCGTCGCAGTAAGGCTTTCAAGAAATTCATTTATGCCCTGATCTTTGTATTTGTGTAATTCTCTTTTAAGCAAACGAGTAGCCCTATTCAGTTCAGTTTTGTTCTCAGGAGATCTGGAAGTTTGCCACTGTTTTCTTAGTTTTCTCTTTTCGTTGATTAAGATTTTTATATGATGTTAATATGGTTCACAGTTATTACTCCGATTTAGATCTGGAGTTGCTCTCCAATCTGTTGAATGATTGATGTAAGGTGATGAACTGCTTCCTTAATAGTTTCACTTGTTTTAAGAGGAAGATTTAAGTTAATTGTATTTTGAATATTAAATCTGAACAGACTCCAATTTGTTTTATGATTTGAAAACGTGGGGTATTTATTTGTATTGTATACATGTTCCATCACATCAATAAATATGGGAGAATGGTCCGACGAAAGGTCAAAAGAAGGTTTAATGTCTAAAAAGTTGTTACTTATTCCTTTTATGATACCAAAATCGATGTGATCGGGTATTTTATTTCTATCTGTAGGCCAGTAGGTTAGCTGCCCAGTAGAAATTGGAGTCAAGTTATTTTCGTTTAAACTTTTAATAAGTTCTCTTCCGCGAGTTGTTATCAGTCTTAAACCCTATCTTGTATGTTTTGCGTTAAAATCACCTACTGCAATAAAGCGATGACCAAGCCCTTTGAAATAACTAGAGAAATGGTCCTCTTTAATTATTTTACCACAATACGCAACTGACATCGTTATGTGCTCTTTACTGAGTTCTACAGATATAGAGGTTGCCTGAATGTTAATTTCACACACTTTAGTTATTTCGTGATGTTTTATATTACTTCTAATGATTAACGCAGTTCCACCATGACCTTTTCCTATTGGGTGTGGTGTGACATAGGTGCAAAAATCTGGCATACTAAAATGGCTCTTGTTTGTCATATGAGCTTCAGAGACCATCATGATATCAAGATTATGTAACTTTATAAATGCCTTAATCTCCTCACTATGGTTTGTGAGGCCGTTTGCGTTCCAATATCCAATTTTAATTTTGGGGTTGAACATTAAGTTTTGATAACATCGTTATGAGAAGGTCGAACATTTTATCCATTCTATCCATAAGTTTTTGGACCATCAATTCTAAACTGTTACTTGTTTCTGTTGTATTCAGTTTTTCCTGTGTAGTTTTTGAGACAGATGCGGTAGTATGATTTGGTCCCTCCACAGCGTTTGCATATGTTACAGATGGGCGACGAGTATTTGAGGAACTTGGCGGGCAATGAGATTGTATTTTCTCCCTCAATTTTGGAAATTGTTTTCTTTGGAGCTCTTTGTAGACCAAACAGCCTCTGTAGGATGCAGGATGATTTTCTTGGCAATTTGTACACTTCACATCTTTAATTCGTATTGGATTTGGACATTCGGATGACAAGTGATTGGCTGTACATTTTACGCATCGTGGCATTCTGTTGCAATATTTGTGAGTGTGTCCGAAATGTTGACACCTGTGGCATTGCGGAATTTATCTTTTGGGATGTGGTGTTTCAACTTCAACTATTGAGTTAAGTAGTTTATTGACTTTATAAATGTCTTTATTGTTTGCATTAGCAACCAATTCTACGTGGAAAAGTGGTAGTTGCTTTTTATCCTTTATTCGTTTTATGTTGGAGATATTTTTGACTGAATGTCCTAGTTCTTCGAGTGCCCTTTTAATCTCATTAGTTTCTGTTGAGGGGTGAATATTGCGAATAACCACTCGAAATCCACGGTCCTGTTTTATTTGATATGTGTGAAACTGCCTTTTTTTTTGCTGTTAAGCTTTTAATAATATCCGAATAGTTTTCAGGTGAATCTACTTGGAGTTTAATTTGGTTATCCCTAAGGCATTTAATGGTATATAGATTTAGTATTTTTTCATCAAGCAGTTCGCGTAGTGGTTTTATATATTCGACATTCTGAATAAATATTGGTGGAGGTTTTTTGGATTCGGCATTCTATTTTCTTCTTGTATATCATCAGTAGTTAAAGGGCTATATCTATTGGTCGTTGGCGTAGGTTTCTGCAACCAATAATCCTGAATGGTAGTTTGTTTTTTAATTCTATGCGGAGGGCTATCTTCTGATCGCTGACGCTTCTTATTTTTAATTAACGTCCAACCTGTAACATCATCTTGCTGACGAGTTTGTTCAGTGGCTTCTCTTTGTTGTTCTAGTTCTGGTTTGTTTTCTGGCAAACATGTCGACATTGAGGGACAATGAGATGAGCTATTAGTGGCGTTTATCCTGATTTCATTTGAGGAAATACTGTTTGTTCTATTTTTAAGCGACGGTGGAGGAGTTCGTGCCAGACCGGCCTTTCTTATAGGTGGATTCTCATATGCTGCATCTTTTAATGAGGGAGAATAACTCTGAATATTATCTGAATTTGGAATTTGATTTTGCCATTCCATTTTAGCTACTTATTTAACATATTGTATTTTACAAAAATATTTTTATGTATATAATGGTTTTTATGTAATTATTATTTTTTTTTTGTTTTACGATAGGAGAATGAATCCAGATCGACTCTTCGGAGATCAATTCTCTTAAAGGTACTTAGTTTTTATATATTCAGTAATAGGTACTTTGTTTTCCCTTTCTATATTATTTTTTTGAAGTTTGGCAACACTGATTGCAGATATCCTTACTTGTTTTCGATATTATTTTATGGATGTTTAATCGTACCAGATCGGTTTTTCTAGTGTGAATTATACACTTCACACTTTCTACACCAGTATAATTAGTTACTACCGATTTTTATGTTTTAAAACTTTAATTTTCACTGTTTATTTATGTTTAACCTACTGGCTTCACCGCAGCGTTGCCAGTTGAACCAAAGATTTCTAAGGTTTTGTTTTGCAGTGATTTAATTTTCCATATTCGTATTAAACGTGTAGTGCAGTGGAAGCTCCTCAGGCATGTACTTAAATAATTTTTATAAACTCCATCGACAGCTTCTGATGAAATGTTAGATCCGAATTATGTTCCCTTCGATGATTCTTCAGTAAGTGCAACAAAACTTTTAAAAGAATAAAATTCGTTGTGTACTCTGACATTGAAATGGATAACGGAAAAAATATATTTTTTAATTGGGTTTTTAGAAAAAATCTTCAAGTTCTCCAGAGACAAATAGTTTTTCTTCCCACTCTTGTCCAAAACAAGTTAACAAAGATAAGTTAAATATTGAGGTAAGTTTGTTCCAAATATTTAAGCAATATTCTTCAAGCCACATACTTTTTAGGAACAATTTAATTATTCACCTTCGTCTTCTGTCAGAATAAATATCGATCAACATGTGAAAGAAACTTGCAATATAAATACGAAGTCTTTAAAAAATCTGTTTTTTGTTACTTTTGTGAATCAGTTGTATTAAATTTTCCCAGACATTTAATACGAAATCATTAAAGCGAATTAAAAGTTCAAAAAATTTTGGTTTACCCTCCAAGAAGTAAGGCGAGAAAGCAATTGTTATTTGCTTTGAAAAAAAAAAGAAAAACTATTTATTAGTTTCAGCAAATTTAGAACCAGTTAGGAAAGGATTTGCAGATACAAATTACCTTTAAAACCAGTTAGGAAAGGACTTGCAGATACAAATTGCCTCCAGTATGGCCACTGCTTCTGCATGTATTCTGTAAGAAACTTATGACGTCACAGAAAAATATGTAATCCTGATTCATTAACCAGAAATTCCCAATCACAAGCAAAAAATTTCTTATTAAGGCACCTTAAATTGAACACATATTTAAAAGAAGCTGTTTTTCCTGGAACACGAGCAGACAATGTATCCCTGTAGTGGAGGTTTTCGCAAAGATCCGCTCATTTGTGCGTTTGGCTTAAGATATTTGAAGATCCATAAAGAACAACATTTTATACCAGTAGCGTCAAGAAAAATAAGGGAATTAGCTAAAATTGTTTTCGAGCTAAGAAAAAATAGTTCCTCAATCAAAACGCTTTTTGACTCGAATAGTTTCAAAATATGATAACGAAAGCAAAACTTTTAAAGCTGTATCATTTGCTAAAAATATTGGCACTACATTAAAACAGTGTTGTGATATAGCACTTATGCATATTGCTAAAAAGTCTGAGTTTACTGTCAAAATTGCTAGCGCTAAAGCTGACTTAAAATCTTTAATACAAATAATAGAAGGAAATTAGAAATATATTTCCAGTCAAGCTGCAAATGATTTAGACATGAAAAAATGGAATAAAGTGGCGTTAATACCACTTAGCAAGTGACCTTATGCTGTTGAAAAACGATGTCGTGCGAACGGTAAATGAATCTTGTGATAAATTACAAAAAAATAATATTAATATTAATTCTTACATGTTTCTATTAGAAACTATATATTGCCGTCTAATCTTACTAAATAGAACCTGGTGAATTAGAAAGAATGACTATACAGAGTTACATTAGCGCTAAAGATAATCAAAATATGAAGAATTTTCTGAAGCAATTTTAGGGTCCAAGAGAATTTTAATGAAACGTTTTAAAATAATAGTGATAAGAGGTAAAAGGGGACGTGGTGTACCCGTCCTAGTAAGTAAGGATGTACAAGAATACTTAGAAATGATTACAAAATGTAGAGATATACTTTATAAAACACCTAGTATTTACCTTTTTGTTAATTCAAAATTTGATAAACCAATTCGAGGTAGGGATGTGTAGTTCACCATCGAAATAGTTCAAATGAACGATTCTTTCAACTGAACTAATTGAACTAGTTAATTAATTTTCATAGAACTAGTTCACTGCGAACGATTTGCATTATAAATTGTGTCTCAACTTCTAAAGAATAAAATAATGAATGAATGAGATGATATATTTCGAATCGAACGGGTCGAATTATAGTCCCTGTCCATCTTCCCTGCTTGTTCTACTAGCGAAACTGATTTTGACATTGAAGGTTGAGGTTATTGAAATGTATTTTCTGATTTTTCGTGTCCATTTTCTTATCGTATCAACATTAAGATATTTGAGATTAATAGCAGGGTGTTTCATTTTTAAATGTCTTGATAAATTGCCCAGTGAACCACTTGCAATACTAACACCACATCCACAGTAATTATGTTTTGCAGATTTTTGATTTTTATCGTTTTTCTCGAAATGATCCCATAAAAAACTTCTATTTCGACTGTTACTCACAATCCCATTTCTACTGCTTGTCTCAGTGTCTTCTCTATTATTTTCGTATATATTTTAAAGCATACCGATGACAGACATATTGCTCTATAGTTGGCGCTGTTTACATGTTCTCCTTTTTTGTATATTGGCACGATGATATTGTTCTGCCAGTCTTTAAGGATTGTTTGTTTTTCTCACGCCTCTTTATATATTTTCCACAGTCAGTTTATTTCTTCTTCTCCCATATATTTTACCATTTCCAGTTCAATTTCATCATCTCCAACTAAATTATGCGAAGCTAAAAGTCCTAGTGCTCTTACGTGTACAAGGTTAAAAAAACATCTAGCAACGCTAACCCAGTTGTTTACAATGTCGGAAAATGACATGGAGCGACTGGCTTCATTTATGGGACACAGGAATTTATCAACCCCCAGATGACATTTATGAAACTGTAGATCTCTAAGTTGATCCTGTTAAAGGAGAAAGTTTAAACAGGTCAATTTCAGGGAAAAAGTTCCTCATAACATGGCCAAGATATTCTAGTTTGCGCTCTTTGATGGTGTTAATAATCTCGCATTCCTTGCCTATTCTACGTAGGACCTCAAAATTAGTCACACGATCCATCCATGAAATTCTTAAAATACGTCTGTAACTCCACATCTCGATTGCCTCGAGTTTTCGTAAAGAAGCTTCGGAAAATGTCCAGGCCTCTACTCCATATAATGTATATATGTGTGTATATATATATATATATATATATATATATATATATATATATATATATATATATATATACATAATAACAAAGTATTTAAGGAACAAGAAAATGGAACCAATGATATTACTGAATCAAAAGGTCCAGAAAGTTGTAATAATGAAAAATAGGGAATAATGAATATAAAGACAAAAAAAGGGTTTTAGTTCCGTGAATAGAAAATCAAAAGAAAGTAGTCAAAATATCTTTTAAAACCCACATTAAACAAAAGAGGCCCCTCAAAAAAACGGAATGTGAAGATCTGATATCAAAAAATCCTAATCTATTAAAAAATAAAAATTGGCTCAAAATAAAGGTCTTCATTCAAAATAAATATAAAAAGTATTGAATGTCAGTTTTTTTCGAAATTCAGTTTTTGTAATATATTTTGAGTTTTCATTGACTTTTCAGTTTTGTTTGTATTTTTATTTGTGTGTATATTTTCAGTTTTGTTCATATTTTTATTATTTGTTTTTAAATCTAATTTATTTAAGATAAGATTAAGATATTTATTTAAGATTAAGATTATAAAGATTTATACACAACATAGAACATAGTTTTCTTTTTACTGGCCCATGTTAGAAATTTACAAATGATTATCAATAATATATGTAGCACTTAAATAATTAGATTCGTTTACAATAAAACAAATAGAATACATTTGAATTTACTTTTCGTTTTCACCATCACTTTTATTGTGACCAAAAACCTGTCTACTATGATTCAGATTTTTTGTTAAAATATATATATATATATATATATTGCTTTAAAGTTTAAAGAAAGATTGGAAGACCATTAAGTAGTTTTCGAATTATTATTCCAGAGGAGGACTAAACCACCGTAATATGAAAATAGGAAGAACTAAGGTCGGTAAACTATAATTTGAATATATGTAAAGAAATATATGCAGACACTGGCGACACAACAAGTAATGTGGCGATCATATTGAACTAAAGACTGAAGTATTCAAATGTACAAAAGCACGCAATAATTCATCCATCTGAAATTTTGCTCAATAGTTTAGAATGACGTTTCAACTTCTTTTATAATGATTGTGATAAGTCCTCCGTATACGGAGGAACCACAACATTGGAGAACCTATTACATGTAAATTTCCTATATAAGGAGGAGCTATCCACTGGTGCGTGTATATATATATACATATATATATATATATATATATATATATATATATATATATATATATATATATATAATATATATATATATATATATATATATATGTATATATATATATAATATATATATATATATATATATATATATATATATATATGTATATATATATATATATATATATATATATATATATATATATATATGTATACAGTGTAGGTAAAAGTTTATGGTCGGTATGGTAAAATTTAACAGGATATCTAACGCAGATATAAAATCATATTTTCAGCGAATAGACAAAGATAATGATCATATTTCCCCTTGGTCTCCCCTCCATAAATATTTTTAACACTCATTGCTCATTCGTGCGACGAATAGTTCCGATCAGAGATATTTTACATATTCTCTGGTTCCGATCCTAATATACCTAAAAAACTAGAGATGGATCCTCTCCTTTTTTAAATTTTTATCGGAACCGTTTTTCGTAAACTGTAACTAGTTGATTGTTTACCAGTATTCAAATTAGCGAGTACACGAACATATTGGCTATTATCATTTATGTGTATAAGTATTGAAGTGAAAGAACCTAACGAGGGATATATTTCTTATAACTTGAAAAATAAATTAAACAATACAAATAGTACCTACATTTACATTACACATTATTAAATCGGGAATCGTCTAAATTGACATTTAAAAACAAGTTTTTCCACTTTTCTTGTTAACCGTGTTCTTCTTTTATTTAAAATTAAACCAGATTTTAAACATGTGTTCACAAGGAAAAGATTTTGTTACAATACTACAATATTTTATGAATATAGTGGTTAAGTTAGGATATACATGACGATGGTTTTTCCACCACGGTAATGGACAGTTCCAATCTCCGTTCGAAATTTTTTGTGGGTAATATATCATCAGACAAATACATGTCGACTTCTTTTATATCTCTCGATACAGGTGTATGTTTAGATGAGTCACGTCCAATTAATTCATCAAAAATACACCATAGACTTGTCATCTTTATCAGTTTCTTTTGTTATGATAAACGGCCTTAAGTTGAATGTAAAAAAAAACCACAACAATGGTAATTTCAAAAAAAACACATACCAGTTATAAGACCTTTTTCTTGTACTGGTTGATTTTCAAGATTTACTAAACTTATGCAAAGACTCGTTTCATCCGTTTTCCATAGATGAAGAACCAGCTTTTAAAATGTTTGCAGGGTGGATTCCTGGATATAAACTGCCAACAAGAAAAACTATCAGGTTCATTACTTCAGGAATGTTATGTCAAAACTGATTTGATAATAGATAAAATAAAAAGTCCTATTTTCGACAATTCTGCAAAAAACACATTTAAAAAGTACCTTATCTTCAGAAAGGCATAAAATTTTAGCAAACGGTAAATTTAGCAATAAGGTTTAGCAAACCTTACATCCATAGTATCCGACGTAGTACAATTACTAATATCGGGTTTAGCAAAATGATTTAAAGGGATAGAACAGAGTGGCACATTGTTATTATGTACATTTATGGATTCACCATTTAAAGTGAAGGGTTTTTCTGATAAAAATGAAGATAAAAAAATTAAAGAAAAAGTTAAGAAGCTGGTTACTTCTATAATTAACAAACAAGAAGATTGTACTATTGAAAATCAACCAGTACAAGAAAAAGAAACCAATAAAGATGACTTAAATCCATGGTGTATTTTTGATCAATTAATTGGAGATGGCTCATCTACACGTACACCTGAATCGAGAGTCCATTACAACGGTGGAAAAACCATCGCCATGTATAGCCTAACTTAACCACTATTAGTATTGTAAATGTAAACACATGTTCAAAATCATGTTTAATTTGAAATAAAAAAAGAAGACGGTTAATAAGAAGTAAAGTTGAAAAACTTATGTCTTTAAATGTTAATTTAGACTATTCACGATTTAATAATAACGTGTAATGTAAATGTAAGTACAAGTTACTATTTGTATTGTTTAGTTTATTTTTCAAGTTATAACAAATAAATCATTAGTTTCTTTCACTTCAATAAAGATACACATAAACGATAATAGCCATTATGTTTGTTTATGTAGGTACTCTCTTACTTAAAACTACTTTTAAACAATCATGGTTACTTGTTTACAAAAATTTAAATTTTTAAATGCATTCATTTTTTTTGTAATCCTGAGAAAACTAACAAATATTTTTGAAAAATTTAAATGCAGAATGAAAGATTACATTATTACCGAGGGCCGAAAGTCCATTAGAATAAACAAAAAGTTTTTTGAATGAGATATTTGAAATTAAAAATCACACCAATTTTTTTTCATCCCTATAACTTATTAAAATAAACATTATAGAAGTTTTCAGGGACTTTCGGCCCTCGTTAATAATGTATCTATTGTTTCATTCTGCGTTTAAATTTTTCAAAAATATTTATTAGTTTTCTCAGGATTCGAAAAAAATGAATGTATTTAAAAAATATTGGCCCGAAATTTTGTGCCTACGCTCTTAACGATAAAACTACCACGACCCACCTCTACTACTCGTTACTCTGTGTTTTGACCAGACGGATGTTGCCAAATAATTATTGTGTATGAATATTTTTTAATGTGGCGTTATTGTATGCAGTTTATTATTCCATATTAGGAATAAGGTACAATGTGACTTTAAAATAAGCTTATTTTGATGTTTAGATTTTTAATTCGGAAATCGTAATTAAAATACGAAACATTATTAAATTTTATTTATATAAAACGATTTCCGAAGTGGAAATCAAAATGTTTTATTACACTTATTGTAAAGTAAATTTGTGGCATATTCCCAATAAAAAAACAGTAAGCTGCCATTTAAATCAATTTCGCCCAAATTGGATTATCTTAGAACATTGTTCAAATGCAAAAAAAAAACAACAGGTCAAATAAATCCAATGAGTTTGGCAACATTGAACTTCCCCTTTTTTATTATTTCTAGGCATGCATTTTTGGCGATATAAAGGGCGGACCTAATATACCTCTCTCTTTCTAAACAGCTGTTTCTCACTCCATCTCACGTAAGGTCCATACCGACCATAAACTTTTTCCTACACTGTATATACAAAATATGATTGAAATATGGTAGTTTGTATTTCTTTCTTAGATGGTGCGTTAGCTTACTGCACTTGATGTGACCTGTCACTGTCATCATAGCCTTTATATAAATAGATAGTTTCATGCATTTCAAATCTACAACCTTGGGAAGATCTGTAGTCTTTGGTTATAGGTGGGGTTATTATTGTGCAATATTTTGTTTATCCACTATTTGCTAACTTACTACTTACTAACTTTAGTTGACTAATATAGAGTGCATCATACACACATACTTATGAATAGATAAAACTGGTAGCAAAGAGAGCCATCAGTTTTCTCAGCAGTAAAATAAGCATGTAGATTAAATGTAGATTATTTTTGTAGATTCTTTTTATTGGAATGATTATTAGAGCAATTTACCTTAATACTTCTTATGTTAAACCATTGTGCAAAAAGACAGAAGAGAGAATATAAAGGTAGTGGGGGCAAAAATATTGTTAGACTGGAAGTGCCATTTTGAGGGGCCACAAATCAAATTTAGTTGGGTTATGTTATTGTTTGTCCCAACTGTCACATGACATCTTATTTATATTGAAGTTTTTTAACAATTGTGGCACATTTTAGACTATTATCATTAATATTTAATTAAAACTTTCTTGTCTAAGACACATTCTGAAAAACATTTTATAGCTACTGTTAATAAGTGTGGTAAAATTTAAATTTGGCGCCTTTGCATTTCCGGATATGTCCACGATATTAAGAGGCCACTTTTATGAATTTTGGTCTCCTTTTCATAATGATTAGATTCCCTCTTTTGTCTTTTTGCTCGATGTGTTAAACAGTAAAATATCTGTTGTCACATTAATCCAAAACAGGTTTAGATTCATGGAATAGACTGTAGGCAAAAATGTAGACAGACCCATATTAACCAGAATCATTACACACCATATGTTGAATAATTACACAAAATATTAAAATAATTTTAAAATTTATTTTTTAAAATAAAGAAAATTCCTTTACTGTAATAAACATAGTAGTTAAATAAAAAAGTGTGATGTCACCATCAGCATGAAACAAGAACAATGTTTAAAATTGGCATTTAATTTATTTAAAAATGATAGTGCTTATTCTGAGATTCCTATTAATGTGGTTAATTATCTTCAACCAAATACAATGGCTTTATTAGCTCACTTGTTGGTTCCACAAAAATGATGATAAAAAAAATTACATAGAAAGTTAAGTAATACTGCTCAATTATTTGCTTTACTTAAAATAACATATTTCAGCTCTTATAAGTGACCTAATGATTCTAATTAAATTCTTATGAAAAACTTGTTTTCAGATAATTAAATTTTATAATGATTATGTATTACCACCAAATTAATTTCTTGTCAGCTGGGGTGTGCTTAATTACTATAGATGTTTATATATATAGATTACATAAAATGCTATAGATTTTAAAGGAGTCAATTGGTCTCATATTACTTGTCCATACTGCAACCTGTAACATTTTTTTGTGTATAACCTACATAGGTATATATTTAGTTAAATAGATCTAGGCTTCTAAGAAAACTAATTATCCATGTAGGATGTGCTTCCTTATACTGTAATGCTTACATAAGAAAAGCTTAATTTTTATGAAAGGGACCACATTAGAGGCTTTTGTTTGTTGTGTAAAGACAGTTTTATCAGATTTTTTTTACCCACACCTTTTTCTTATTTAACAACAAATTATATCTACAGACTTGTTAATTGCCAACATCAAGAACAAATGGGCACCTTAAGAATAACCAATTTTATTATCAAACTTCCTGTAATCCTATAGGAGTTAAGATCTCCCTCAAAATAAAAACATTATGGATTTACATGCTAGATACTATCACATCAGTCCTCCCTTTGTGTATTTATTGGCATAATTTCACATATTAATGAAATATGTTGCATTTAAAATACATCACCAAACTGAGTATAGCAGAGTTAAAAATTTTGAAGAAAGGATTTAGACCCGAACAAAACTGTTTCAAATAAGAATATCTAAAGTCATTAACCATTACGAAAATTATACTTGTGGTTCAAATACTTACCTATATATCCTACAAGCAGTTAAAGGTACTACACCCAACCATGCTGTTCCAACTAAAGTATAATGAGACCAATATTTTACTGCAGTGGCAATTGATGATAATAGTCCTGCAGCTAAATCTCTGACTGGTAATCTTCGTGGCATGTCCGGAGAGTATATTGGAGTAAATGAAAACCTGTGACCACATAGTTCACAGTACTCCTTCCTTGAGTATCTCATCCATTGCATGAGACATTCCTGATGTATCCATTTAATACTTCCTGTGCATATACAGGGATGAAATAGAGGCCTGTCAGGTAGTCCCTCTGACCTGCATACTCTACATATATCAGCATTGGTTACTTCTTCCATTACAAACTACGGAAACCTGAGTTTTGTATTCAAATAATAAAAAAAATAGTTTCTAGATCTAGAAGTAGCAAATAATTTTAATATTTAGGTACCTGAGTTTTGTCTTCTAAATAAGTTATAATGCTAATGTCGGGACAAATACGTAAAAAATAAAGCCATTGGGATAAGTTTCTAATTGTTAAGAAATATATAGTATAAGTAAATTGTTGGATGTACTTCTACCATATTATAAAAAGATTCCAGTTTCACCATGACAGACGACAGACTTCTTCTTTTCTCTTCTTCGTTTTTTTGTTTCGATTTTATAATCATTTTTATACTATTACCAAAGAATAATAGCGTCTAGAGCCTGACCTATTTTTATGTGCAGACATGCGAAGTTCAATTGTATCCATTTCTGAATGTGTCAATCAAGGACACTAAACCATAATATGATTTTGTCCCTTTGTCCTAATCATCGAGCAATAAGACAAAAGAGGGAATCTAATCCTTATGAAAAGGCACGGTTCGTAGACTTACTCCGGTTGCCTCTTCCGACTGGGGTGGGGATGCTTGAGTTACGTCACAGGAGTACACAAGAATACAAAACCCATTTATTCGCGATTGAAACTGAATGTAGAGGGCAGGTCGATTGCAGTGTCATGGCCGATATAAATGGTATAAACAAAAACAAACATAACATTCGAATATTTACCATTGCTTTTCCATGTTTAGTTTGGTTTAAGACGAGTTATTTGTATCATTTAATAATGGAAATTAACCTTAATAATATCTTTGAGTATTGTGGTCAAGCAAAGAGTCCATTGGTTAAAGGGGAAGCAGTTTTCAAGTGATGAATTCCTAAATTTTAACTTTAATGTTTGGAACTGGCTTGTGTATTGATGATGAATCCTATTTTGTGTATACCTGGGAACCCAGAATATAATATTCTGTGTAATGTTTGCCTTAACGTATATATGCATTATTATATCTTATGTTTTTAATATGTTAATTTTTATTTTATACTATTTTTTGACATGTAAGTACTTTATTGTATATTAACATAAATAAATAACTTTAACTTGGCTTTATTGTAAAATAGTTCATTTGATTACATGAAATTAACCTTAACTTGAGATCACCTGTCAGAAAATATAGCACATGATTTGTCTTTAAAAAATTGCATAATAAATTATTTTTTTTATATAATAATTGCATAATAAATTAGTTTTTCAGTTTATTCTAGATTGGATTTAAAATACTTTTACGTGGTCATAATGCTGAAATTTACTAAAAAAAAATTAATAATTATATTCAAATCAACAGCTGTCTGGTTTGTTTATACCACTTTTATGTCGGGTATTGCGGTATTATAAAACATTTTACTTGCCAAGTAAAATTTAGTTTGAAAGTAAAATAATTTACTCTGCAGATTTGCGTATTTTAAACACATAGTAAATTAATTCTGGAAATAAATCTGCAAACTAAACTATTCCTTAGTTTTCTACCAAGTAAATTTTATTTAACAAGTAAATATGACAGTTTCAATGTCTTTTCGGCTGGTGTGAAAATATTTAGATTTAATAATATTTTGAAATGTCTTCAGTATCATCAGTGTCAGATGTTAATTCTCCAACTGTATCTAGTGTTGATAGTGACTGGTATTTTTCAATAAATATACAGATGGATTGTGATGCAAATTTAAATGTAATCAATGTAGTTGCTAGATGGCCTGGTTACTCCCACAATAGTCATGTATTTGATAATTCTCTGATAAGAGCTCAGTTTGAAAACAATGAGTTTTGTGAAACATATTTACTGGGTGATAGTGGTTATCCATGCCGAAAATATATTTTAACTACCTTACATGATCCACAAACGCCAGCTGAAAGGAAATACAATTATACACATATCCACACACAGAATACAATTGAAAGAATGTTTGGTGTCTTAAAGAGAAGGTTTCCTTGTTTGTCTACGGGACCAATGGAATAGAAACACCACTAAATTGATAGAAATAAAATCTTCCGTCCTTCCATGATACTTCAGGCCTTCAAAGCGACAACATCAAATCCCAATAAGAAGTCTCAGATTAGGACACACCTCTACAACACATGAAGACTTGTTGAAGAGAGAACAGTGTGTTATGTTTGTGAATATAAAGTGACAATGAACCACATACAGTTGAAAGACTATATCACCTCATTCCAAAATGTAAAGAGTGTCTAGTCAGTGTAAATAGAGCTATTCCAATTATAGTGGCAATTTGTGTATTGCATAATATATGTAGAAGGAGGAATGATGTGCTGACTGATAGTGAAGATGGCAGTAATCACGCCGAGTAAGAAGATAAAAATTTAAACAAGGTCACTAGAAATCAAGATAATTTTGCTGTAAGAAATGCTGTCATTCGTACTGCATTTATTAATTAAATAAAATATTTATTTTAAAATTATTTACGGTTCAATAAAACATAATATAAGAATTATGAGTGTTTTAATTATTGTATATGTATTTTTAATTTAACAAAAAAAGTGTTGACAATTCAAATAGTCACAGAAATAAAATTAACTTAATCGTGTCAACTTTTTCTTATTAAACTCTGGTAATAAATCTATGAAACAAACTAAATATAACACCAGTAACTTAATGAATATGATATTTATGATACTATAAAGAACATGTATTTTTATTACAGAATTTTTCTACAATAAATACATACTTATAAGAAAGTGTTTATATCCACTTTTAACAGATAACTTTATGAAAAATAGGCAAAATGTTACGGGATCTATTAGTATTTCATTTATTTATAATATTTTCAAGCGATATATTGTCATTTCAAGGAAGTCATGAAAATAAGACCATATCAGCAAGTAGATACATAATCCTTTCATTTTACGGTATTTGAAAAACAAAGTATGTACATATATTTCAGTTTCATTGTTCAGTTTTTTGTGTTTATTATTATTCTTGAGTAAAGTGTTTGATTTTAAGACGGCAAAACGGAATTTGTGTTGTAAAAATATTAGATGAAATAAGCATTCCTTAACTTTTCCAGAGGACACAGCAAGGTTTGTAAATTATTATTTCCTCTTAAATATTGCTTGGGTACCAGTATATGATGTCATTTATATGATACTTCTACAATAATAAGATAACCAATTTTTATTTTAATAACTAATTTACAATAATATAAAATTAACCAAACGGTATTAAATTTCTAAATTCTCGAACTCAACCGCATATTGATGTTTCAGTTGTAGAATCTTTTCTTTAACTGCCAACTCTTTTGTGTCTGTTTCTCTTTTCTCTGTTTTTCTAATTTTAAAACGTCTCTACTTAACTCTTCCTTTTCTTTTCTAATTTTAAGAATACTTAATTTTATTTTTTCCTTCTCTGAATCTTCTTCACACTTATTATTCTTTTTGTGATGTGGGACTTAAAGGCAAACTAAATGCACGACCAAATACTTACCATGTCGAGATAGCATTATGAGGTTTTTTCCTGGTTTTTCCCTCATAATTTACTATGGAATCACTAACAGGAGAATTTTACTGTCATCATGGCATGTGTTTGTCTTTTTAAAGATGAATTACATGCTATGATTTTTTTCTGACAGATATTCTCAAGTTAATGTTGATTTCATGTAATCGAATGAACTATCTTATAAGTAAAGTCGTTCCAAGAGCGCAACTCAACAATATTGGCAATATCATTTTAAAGTCGTCTACTTTAAAATGCATAATGTATGTCTGAATTTTCAATATAAATGAGTCAGATAAAATTAAATTATTAGAAGAATTTTTCACTAAGTAACAAAAAAACAAAATTTGTTTTTAGTGTTTGTATTTTGAGAACAATTTCTGAAGTGGAAATTGAAATGTTAATAAACATATTTTAACCTTTAATTGGGGCTTATTCCCAGTTAAATAGTAATTAATTTAAAATGCCACAAGAAAATAGCTTCAGAACAACATTAATTACATATGTTTTACCTTTCTGTTACTGCTTGGCATTCTGCAGGGGTGACAAGAAATTTAACATATCTTGGCAACAGATGTTCTACCATCGCATCAGTTACTTCTGTCAATACTTTACTAAAAGTGGACCTTTCCATGGTAAAAAAAATAAAATATAGTATATAATAAAATAAAAAGTAAATAAAATATAACATATTGGAATATATTCACTCAATTCTTAATATAAACAACATATCTTGGTTTCATGTGCTAAAGCATTTGATCTTTGCACTTGTCTTAGATGGGGCTGGAGACTTTCGAACCAAATGCAAAGACAATTCCCTCGATAACTTAAATATCTTTTGAAATACGGCTTCCACTAATTCCACTGGATTTACCAAATCTCGCAAAAGTCTTCTCTGAATGTTTTCTTCATCCCTATCAATAAAATAATTTTGTTTACAAAACATAACCTAAATAAATAATATACTATAATTAAAAATATCTTTAACAAACCTTCTAATAGCATCATCTAATTCTTCTAATAACTCATCGTTTAGAATCTGGCCAAAATTCTGGACTAAATTGTTCATTTTATATTTTTATTAACTACACGTTATTCCCATCTACAAATAGTATGAGATTAAATCATCTCTTTAAATTGAACCTGTTATCAGAGAATATAATATATTATGTTAGCAAGATAACGTAAAACGTTACCACATAACGTTTTTTTTTACAAACGTTATCTGTGATACATCACATCAATTTTTAGAATATAACGTAAATGCAGGTTAACGTGCACGTTATTTAACATTTATTTTATTTATAAACATTTTTGTTTTGATACATCCATCCAATCACAGGGCTGATTTTTAAGATTCAAATTACGTCACAGGAGTACAGTTCAGCTTAATGTTCATTGGTTAGGCGGAAGAGGCAACCGGAGTAAGTCTAGGAACCGTGATGAAAAGGAGACCAAAAAAGTGGCCTCTGATGGCGGACATATCCGGAAATGCGAATGCGCGAAATTTAAATTTTCCGACACTTATCAACAGTAGCTATATAATATTTTTCAGAATGTGTCTTAGACGAGAAAGTTTTAATTAATTATTAATGATAAGAGTCTAAAATGCGACACAATTGTTAAAAAAACTTCAATATAAATAAGATTTCATGTGACATTTGGGACAAACAATAACATAACCCAACTAAATTTGATGTCAAACAAGGAGAGAGACTCTCTATCCTTGTTTAAAGTGGCCTCTAAAGATCGCACTTCCTGTGTAACAATATGTTTGCCCCCACTACCTTTACATTCCCTCTATTGTCTTTTTGCTCGATGGTCCTAATCAATGACGTATAATATATAGACTACGCAGTCCCCTATTCTCGCTATAGAATCGAGTGTCCGAAAGATCTCGGCTCAAGCACAGAATAATAAACAATCCAGAAGGGCCACTCTCAGATGCCGCCTTTGAAGTTTTTCAGCACGCGCGCCATGTTTTAGGAGGACACAGACACATGATTTGTATGGTTATGTAATTGTTTATATTTATGTTTAATTATATTATATTTATGTTATTATATTTAACAATGTTAATATAATTGTATAGTATGTCTATGATTGCCGTAAGTCAAATAAACCTGGTTAATTTTTCCATGCACACCACATAAACAACACTAATTTCTTTAAAATCCTCCTAAAACATGGCGGAACGTCTGCGCGGAGGAGATGCGCGTACTTAATTTTTCGTGGAGAGTGGGTATTCTGTTTGTTTATTATTCTGTGGCTCAAGGTTGAAGGTATGTTTATTAGAACAGCGGCGTGTTCATTTATATTTTAATGACAATAATTATTTTTTTAATTAAAATTAAATATTTATGATTTCTTTTTGTCCCATCTATAAGAGAAATAATTATTTTGATAAAATAGTATGGCATTTTACTAAAATAGTAAGTAAATAACTCTCAACAATTTAAAATAAAATTTGCTTGTCACACAAAATGGAGAAAATGTTTTCATACGTCCATGATGTTTTCAAACACAAGATCAACTTCGTGATGCTTCGTAAGAAATCATGAACTTCGTGTATCTTCGTATCAAAACAATAAACAATAACAAAGGTATTCATGTTTTGGACACTTTTTAAAGCGTTCACCGAGTCTATATATTATACGTCATTGGTCCTAATACACGGTTCCTAGACTTACTACGGTTGCCTCTTCCGCCTAACCAATGAACATTAAGCCGAACTGTACTCCTGTGACGTAATTTGAATCTTAACATTCAGCCCTGTGATTGGAATTGGATGGATGGATCAAAACAAAAATGTTTTATAAATAAAATAAATTTTAAATAACGTGCACGTTAACCTGCATTTACGTTAAATTCTAAAAATTGATGTGATGTATCACAGATAACGTTTGTCAAAAAAAAAAAAACGTTATGTGGTAACGTTTTACGTTATCTTGCTAACATATAATTCCGTACCTCGGAGGTAAAGGACACTATGTCCATTTTCTTACTTTTTCAGGAGAGCAGTTTTAACATTTTTTAAATTTTTAATCAGTAAATACTCAAATGTTTCTTATATTTAACCAAGATTAATATATTATTATTGTGGTGTGTATAATCGTTTTTCCTTCCATGAAGTGGTATGTACCTGAAGTTTACCGTTCATTTTATTATTATTTTTTTTAATGTGTAGTTGGACATAGTGTTGTTTACCTCTAATACCTTTTTTACATAATGTGACATTGCATGTTAAGGTCTCTACGAAATAAACAATACAAATACACTAAACAGCCTATACTATTATTTTATTAGAGGTAAATATTATAATGTTATAGTAATTAAATTAAGAAAAGTTCAATAAAGTAAAATTAGTTACAAGTATAGACGTCAAGTTTCAAAATTGTTAAAGAGGCTCCATATCATCTTCATCTTCTTGTGGGTAATCGTTTGTGGCTACATCGCTATGTGTTAAATTTTGATAAAGTGCATGACAAACTGACGGAAAAAGGCAGTAAGGTAATGAAGTCATTAAACTTTTGTTTTCTGATTGGTAATTGGTTTACTGAGACTTGATTTAATTGAGCTGGAAAAGTTACTTGCTGTCTTCGATACCTCATGAAGTCTACTTCATACATATTTTGATTATTGAAATCGGTCTTATAAAAGAGCTTCCCAATGTGTTCTTGTGGGACTTGTAGGAGTCAACACATGTTGACAGTTCATTAGCATTCTTTTTTCTACTTACAAAAGGATGATTAAGTGACAATTTCTTATCGAACAGCGTTTTGAAGTTTTTAAAATCTGCAAGTTCCAGATTGTGCACTGTGTATTTACCTGATGTTTGCCTAACTAGCTGTTGCCAGTTCCATGATGTTAAAATGGCCAAATTGGAGAGTTTCTTTTTGTTTCTCTCGATTAAAGCATAAACACTGTCTGCTTCCATATGTGTGTGCCCTTTCAGTAAAAACTTTTGAGTGATCGTCTTTATTTGAGGGTATGCACGCAGTATCCAAAAATAGCGCATTATAACACTTATATTTTTATTTTGTCCATAGCAGTTATCGGTCCAAAGACTGATGTCCTTTACTTGACTACCTGGAATTGTATTGTCAGTCCATTTCAAAATTCACGAGGCAATTTCATTTGCACCTCGGAACCCTTTTGATTCGTCCCACATCATACATTGTACAGAAGAATCACTGCTTCTACAAAAGCTTCCTTTTGCAGAAACTAATACAGTTGTTTGTTAGTGGTGAAAGCAAACATTTTTACAAATCACCAGATAGTACTTTGTGTTTTGGTGACTCTTTAGCCATTAAAAATTCCAATTGTTGTAAGTTATACCGAGTTTTAAATTCAATTAGGTGAGTATCATGATTAGCCTGTACACTGGTTAGTTCATCTGCAGTAAGATTATTTTTCAATTGAACTGTGAATGTACTACATGTATCGCAAGTGTCTATTTCGGGTTTCCAAGTTTTCAAACGAAAACTTGGAAATCTTTATTAAAAATATCTGCGTCGAATTACTTTTTTACTCTGAGCTTCTTTGTCTTTCATTGCATGCATCAAAGTACAGTTGATACAACTGTTCTATCGTAAGTTCTGTGCCAAGATAATCTCTCTTCCTCCTTTCCTGATAATCCTCCTGATAATTTGGGAATGATTTAATATGTTGATGTATACTATTTATGGTTTCGGTAGGAGTTTTACTGATTAGCGTGTGTCTACCTCTTTGATCAGCTTTTATTAAACCTCCTGGCTCAATTTTTTTCAACATATTTACTACTACTAAATTAGATATACAAAGTGTGTTTGAAAAAATAACCTTGCACACCCTCAATCGCTGATTGTTCACTGTAAAATGGTAGTGTAGTGTATTATTTTTAGATTTGGTAGAATTTAGGTCTTTTTTTGTTAATTGAAGAGTAGGTTGGATGTCGACACATGAGAAGATAAATTGCTTTTTAACATCTAAAACGTTTGTCTCAGTCCAGTACGAGTTGAATTTTTTTTTTTTTCGTATTCTGGCAATCTTTTAGAGCATTTCATGCGACACATGCAAGGAAGCTTTAACATTTTTGCAGGCATGTTTTTGCCTTTTTTACTGAGATACTCTTTCCCACCAGCTATTTTTGATTTGCGAACATTACAGACCAAATTTTGTTCATTTACTACACGTTTTTTTATTTGCACTTAGTTACATTTTGTATCTTTCTTTTAACACTTTTCTTTTCTTCTAAAATAACTTCATTATGTTCATTGGAATTGCCTGCATCACTGCTTAGGAATAAATCGTCCTTAAGAAGATTTTTTGTTATGGCCACACTAGTCGTAGGAGTAATAATAGCTCTCTCTTCTACCTTTGTTTTCGCTGGTTTACTTATACGTCTCATATTATTGTCGTCTGATTCTGAGCTTAGAGGCTCATAGGTTATATCAATATCCGAATTATCATCTCCAAACAAATTATCATCTTCGTCCACTTCCTTACCATTACCTTGGAAGTTATTGTAGTCACCAGGTGGTTCTAAAAGAAATCCAGCCTTGTAATAATAATTATAGACTAATTTTATAGGCCTATAATTGGCCAACACAAAAATAATCCTTATAACCAAAGACCAGAATTTACTGAGCAATTTCCGTTACTTCCGTTAAAAAAATATAAATCTGGCAACATCTGTTTACCCTAATCTGTTGGTATCAACAACAACAATAATTTTTGGGGTACCGGTTACGCCTAACGGTAAATAAATTTTACCCAATCTCTTGTAGTATTTTGTTCATACGAGTATATATTGATAATTGCTTGGTAAATTCCTGTCTATGCCTAAAACACAATAACATAAATGGCAATGCATGTTACATAAATAACTGACAACAATCATACCATATTATGGTTATTTAAAAAAACAGACGAAATTCTTTACTAGTAACAAGACCATACTAACTGATACTTCTATTTTAACGGTAGATAGAAAAAATGTATACTTCATCTAATTTAGATAACGACTTACGTCATTATCTACGTCAGAGATCGAAGTTGACATAGTTGCCAAAGTATAAAAAAATCCTGACTCCATTTTAAATCAAATAGATTACATAATTATTGCAAAAGTATTACCATCTCTTTATAACGACTATTTAAATTCTTACGTGACATTTTTGAAATAAAACACACTCATTTTGTTCTAAAAAGAACAGATTTTATTAGATAGTTAAAAATATAAAACAAGAGATATTCACTTTAAAATTCAAAATAATGAAGTACAAAAAGTGTCAACACCGCAACTGTCAAATAAGTGTTACCAATTTATGCCAAAATTTTACCTTCGTTCGATTACAGTTACAGTGTGTTCCGAACAAATGTTTTTGATAAAAACGCTTTATAATGCATTTATACAAATTAAATGAAACATATTATTGTGTATTTCTTCAAGTTAACATTAATAGAAATTTTTAAATATGATTTCTACGCGTATATAATAAAATATGTCTAGTGGCTGTAATGTCAGTGTACTCGGTAAAGTGGTTCTAAAAAAGAACACACCTACACCCTAAATATTTTGTGTTGGTATCATGTGACGCCACAGGCTATGACGCCGATGACGTGCATCGTTATATAAATTAGATGAAGTGTATGTACATTTTGAAATTCTGAGCCCTATACAAAATAATATACAATACTAAATATCTGAGGTTAGAAAAATACAAAATAAGTGTTAAAAAACAATAGCTTACCTGTAAGTGTTGTTTTATTTGGAATATTACATGACAGTAATTGTAATATTATTTTTCCACGAGAGTTCGGATCCATTTTACAATTATTAAACAACGAACTTATTGTACAACTTTTATTAACCTAGCATAATTGCGATCTAAATAAAAAGGTTTTAATGATTTTAGTTCATGACAATTTCGCCAGGTACAAGGGTACATAACACTATGTCCGGATGGTAAATGACAATACACACATTTACTAGAGGTAAACAACACCAAGTCCACATAGTGTTGTTTACCTCTGACTGGAAGTGGACTTGGTGTCTATTAAAGAGTCGGTAACTTGCCGTAAAATTGTCTCTGGACATAGTATGGTTTACCTATGTGTAGAGCTAGAAAAGTTATATTCAAAAGTGCAATAATGTAAATTTCGATAAAAATGGACATAGTGTCCTTTACCTCCGAGGTACGCAATTATATTCTTTGATAACAGGTTCAATTTAAAGAGTTCAATAAAATGAACAATTTAGTCCAGAATTTTGGCCGGATTCTAAACGATGAGTTATTAGAAGAATTAGATGATGCTATTAGAAGGTTTGTTAAAGATATTTTTAATTATAGTATATTATTTATTTAGGTTATGTTTTTGTAAACAAAATTATTTTATTGATAGGGATGAAGAAAACATTCAGAGAAGACTTTTGCGAGATTTGGTATTGAACGATGCATTGAACTTGATCCAGTTAAACTACCTGAAAAGCGCAAAAGACTTCATTATGTATCAGGAGTCCCACATCACAAAAAGAAAAATAAGTGTGAAGAAGATTCAGAGAAGGAAAAAATAAAATTAAATATTCTTAAAATTAAAAAAGAAAAGGAAGAGTTAAGTAGAGACGTTTTAAAATTAGAAAAACAGAAACGGAAACAGAGAAACAGAAACAAAAGAGTTGGCAGTTAAAGAAAAGATTCTACAACTGAAACATCAATATGGGATTGAGTTTGAGAATTTAGAAAATAATACCGTTTGGTTAATTTTATATTATTGTAAATTAGTTATTAAAATAAAAATTGGTTATCTTATTATTGTAGAAATATATAAACGACATCATATACTGGTACCCAAGCAATATAAAAGGAAATAATAATTTACAAACCTTGCTGTGTCCTCTGGAAAAGGTTATTTCATCTAATATTTCCACAACACAAATTCCGTTTTGCCGTCTAAAAATCGAACACTTTACTCAAGAATAATAATAAACACAAAAAACTGAATAATGAAACTGAAATATATGTACATACTTTGTTTTTCAAATACCGTAAAATGAAAGGACTATGTATCTACTTGAGAATATGATAAACAAATGAAATACTAATAGATCCCGTAACATTTTGCCTATTTTTCACAAAGTTATCTGTTAAAAGTGGGTATAAACACTTTCTTATAAGTATGTATTTATTGTAGAAAAATTCTGTAATAAAAATACATGTTCATTATAGTATCATAAATATCATATTCATTAAGTTATTGGTGTTATATTTAGTTTGTTTTGCAGATTTATTACCAGAGTTTAATAAGAAAAAGTTGACACAATTAAGTTAATTTTATTTCTGTGACTATTTGAATTGTCAACACTTTTTTTTGTTAAATTAAAAATACATATACAATAATTAAAACACTCATAATTCTTATATTATGTTTTATTGCACCGTAAATAATTTTAAAATAAACATTTTATTTAATTAATAAATGCAGTACAAATGACAGCATTTCTTACAGCAAAATTATCTTGATTTCTAGTGACATTGTTTAAATTTTCATCTTCTGGCTCGGCGTGATTACTGCCATCTTCACTATCAGTCAGCACATCATTCCTCCTTCTACATATATTATGCAATACACAAATTGCCACTATAATTGGAATAGCTCTATTTACACTGACTAGACACTCTTTACATTTTGGAATGAGGTGATATAGTCTTTCAACTGTATGTGCTTCATTGTCACTTTATATTCACAAACACACTGTTCTCTCTTCAACAAGTATTCATGTGTTGTAGAGGTGTGTCCTAATCTGAGACTTGTTATTGGGATTTGATGTTGTCGCTTTGAAGGCCTGAAGATTTTATTTCTATCAATTTAGTGGTGCTTCTATTCCATTGGTTCTGTAGACAAACAAGGAAACCTTCTCTTTAAGACACCAAACATTCTTTCAATTGTATTCTGTGTGCGGATATGTGTATAATTGTATTTCCTTTCAGCTGGCGTTTGTGGATCATGTAAGGGAGTTAAAATATATTTTCGGCATGGATAACCACTACCACCCAGTAAATATGTTTCACAAAATTCATTGTTTTCAAACTGAGCTCTTATCAGAGAATTATCAAATACATGACTATTGTGGGACATTGATTACATTTAAATTTGCATCACAATCCATCTGTATATTTATTGAAAAATACGGGTCACTATCAACACTAGATACAGTTGGAGAATTAACATCTGACACTGATGATACTGAAGACATTTCAAAATATTATTAAATCTAAATATTTTCACACCAGCCGAAAAGACATTAAAACTGTCATATTTACTTGTTAAATAAAATTTACTTGGTAGAAAACTAATGAATAGTTAATTTGCAGATTTACTGACAGGTGATCTCAAGTTAAGGTTGATTTCATGTAATCAAATAAACTATTTTACAATAAAGCCGAGTTAAAGTTATTTATGTGAATATACAATAAAGTACTTACATATGTCAAAAAATAGTATAAAATAAAAATTAACATATTAAAAACATAAGGTATAATAATGCATATATACGTTAAGGCAAACATTACACAGAATATTATATTCTGGGTTCCCAGGTATACACAAAATAGGATCATCAATTCATCATCATCAATACACAAGCCAGTTCCAAACATTAAAGTTAAAATTTAGGAATTCATCACTTGAAAACTGCTTCCCCTTCAACCAATGGACTCTTTGCTTGACCACAATACTCAAAGATATTATTAAGGTTAATTTCCATTGTTAAATGATACAAATAACTCGTCTTAAACCAAACTAAACATGGAAAAGCAATGGTAAATATTCGAATGTTATGTTTGTTTTTGTTTATACCATTTATATCGGCCCCATGACACTGCAATCAACCTGCCCTCTACATTCAGTTTCAATCGCGAATAAATGGGTTTTGTATTCTTGTGTACTCCTGTGACGTAACCATCGAGCAAAAAGATAAAAGAGGGAATGTAAAGGTAGTGGGGACAAAAATATTGTTAGACAGGAAGTGCTATCTTGAGAGGCCACTTTAAACAAGGAAAGACAGTCTCTTTCCTTTTTTAAGAAGTCAAATTTAGTTTGGTTATGTTATTGTTTGTCCCCAATGACGTATAATATATAGACTCGGTGAACGCTTTAAAAAGTGTCCAAAACATGAATACCTTTGTTATTGTTTATTGTTTTGATACGAAGATGCACGAAGTTCATGATTTCTTACGAAGCATCACGAAGTTGATCTTGTGTTTAAAAAGATCATGGACGTATGAAAACATTTTCTCCATTTTGTGTGACAAGCAAATTTTATTTTAAATTGTTGAGAGTTATTTACTTACTATTTTAGTAAAATGCCATACTATTTTATCAAAATAATTATTTCTCTTATAGACGGGAACAAAAAGAAATCATAAATATTTAATTTTAATTAAAAAAATAATATTGTCATTAACATATAAATGAGCACGCCGCTGTTCTGATAAACATACCTTCAACCTTGAGCCACAGAATAATAAACATACAGAATACCCACTCTCCACGGAAAATTAAGTACGCGCATCTCCTCCGCGCAGACGTTCCGCCATGTTTTAGGAGGATTTTAAAGAAATTATGTGGTGTGCATGGAAAAATTAACCAGGTTTATTTGACTTACGGCAATCATAGACATACTATACAATTATATTAACATTGTTAAATATAATAACATAAATATAATATAATTAAACATAAATATAAACAATTACATAACCACACAAATCATATGTCTGTGTCCTCCTCAAACATGGCGCGCGTGCTGAAAAACTTCAAAGGCGGCATCTGAGAGTGTCCCTTCTGATTGTTTATTATTCTGTGCTTGAGCCGAGATCTTTCGGACACTCGATTCTATAGCGAGAATAGGGGACTGCGTAGTCTATATATTATACGTCATTGTTTGTCCCAACTGTCACATGAAATTTTATTTATATTGAAGTTTTTTTACCAATTATGTCACTTTTTAGACTATTATCGTTAATATTTAATTAAAACTTTCTTGTCTGAAAAATATTTTACAGGTATTGTTAACAAGTGTTGGAAAATTTAAATTTAGCGCCTTTGCATTTCCGGATATGTCCGCCATCAGAGGCCACTTTTTTGGTCTCCTTTTCATAACGATTAGATTCCCTCTTTTATCTTTTTGCTCGATGGACGTATCTCAAGCAGAAGCCGTATTAAATACAATACCTGCCTCAACCAAGTAGAAGTAAAGGAGAGAGAAAGCTACAATACTTTTTATAATCTTTTAACCACTATTCATAATATATTCTCAAGAGATCTTTACCTAATATAAATAGCTATGTTTATTGTTAGAATATTGAGATGTGTACAATTCTAATCACAAAGAGATATTGTAATAAAATGAATACTTAAAATAAATAAAACATGGAAATAACCAGTAATACTTTACCACTAGTTTGTGAGCTGATTCTTTACAATTTTAATGATTTGTCTTTAACATATTACAATTTGCTTTATTGAATAGTAGGGTATAGGTTAGGACTAAACTAAACAGGTGTATAAAAATACAATAATTTTTAAATATTATATAATTTAAATAATAAATGAAGAATCATAATAACAGGAATAAAAGCTAGTTTTAATATTTGTTATACACAAACAACTATGATTTTTTTCTAAATAAAAACTGTACAGATTTTATCCGTAGGATATGGAATCCTGCACTTTTAAAGGAAGATAGTTAATTTAAGAAGAAAACTATGAATAATAAAGTATGAGAATAAGAAAGAACAAAATTAGTAGCAAGCCAACGGCTTCATGTAGAAAAAGAGCACAACAGAAACATGTCAGAGAAATGGAATTGTTGAAGACATGCATTGAAAAGAAATATATTTATTAGGTTTAAAAATTAAATTATACAAAGAAAAATTAATAAAAGATAAAAAAGTTCTATGTATATTATTGATTCTTCTGAGGTTTTCCCATAACACAAAAATATTTTATAGGATTCTCAAACACCTTCAACTTAAGGAAGTTCAATAACGTCTTTATTTAGCAATTAATCTTCAAAATTGTCTCCACTTTGATTTTTTAATTGAATCATTTTAACTATACAGCCACTTTCATTGGCTAAAATTGGAAACTTTCTTCTTCCATACACATTCTGTTAAATATCTGGAATTCATTGCACAAAATTTCAGGATGTTTTAGTGGCCAGCCTGAATGTGAATTTAAAATCTAATCAATAATATAGAATTATTCATACCTGGTTCAACAGGAAAATATATTCAGGGAGTATCAGAATTTAAAATGTCTAAATTATTTTTTTTAAGTTGCTGTTTTTGAGAATCATGAGCGGAATGTGACAGCCTAGGTATATATCTCTCAATACTTTTCATTTTGCAATCTTATAATACTTGGCATTTCAAAGAAAATCATCCTTTCCTGTTTCAGAAATCAATAGCATCCATATCTCGTGGAAAACGTTGATTAATCCATTTTTAAACTTTCGACTAGACCAAGTAAAAGATAGGAGTGGAGAAAAAGGTAGAATTTTATAATCTTTTATTAACAAATATTTAATATATATTCTCAAAGCGTTAAATAAATAATATTTGAAAAAAACATGTATGAAAGGAAAAAGTAAACAATATTTTAATAAAAACTAGAGTTTTCTGCCTCGAAATTTTATGTTTTTCCTAAAAAAAATACATAATATTATTTTCTGTTTTTTATTATAGAATAACTTACCTCTTTTCCATAACTATTACTTATTACTTGACACACGACTTTAAAATGCAAAGTTCAATTTGGTTCAAATAATCAAAAACAAAATAATTATTATCCCTACTTCGCGCCAAATCTACACAGGTTGGTGATACTGAATTCACGTCCAATAAATGAGAAAAATAGAACATGTTCTATTTCGTCAATTTCTTCACGAAGTTATTCATGAATTTATTCACGGCAAAATTGGATGTCAAATTGTGCTTTATACCGGTCAAATTTGACCTTGAAGCGACTTCACGAATTTCTTCATGAATTTATTGTTGGTGTAAAGCCCGTATAAGAAATGCGTTGTGTTGAGTGTGACGTAGGCGTGGGGATTTGTGGTTGACATTTCGTATTGTTTAGAATAGTTCTGCCTGTTGCCAATTTTTTTTGATGTACTAGCGATTTAACGGCCTTATAAGACTATTTAATTATTGTTTCTATATCAATTTACTTGTATAAACAAAATGGGTGGTAATAAATGTGCATATATGGTTGTGACAATAATTTTAAGAGTGTGAAAACCGTCCATGGTGAAAACCAAGAATATGCCAGTTATTTTTCAGAGTTTTCCAAAAGGAAAGGATTTAGTGTCGAAACCTGTAAGGGCTTAAGGGGTTAACCGATGCCAGAAGAGCTGATAATTTGAATCCAGATTCTAGTAGAATATACTCTGTTCATTTTACAAACAATGACTATGAAAGAGATCTTCAGAATTAATTATTAGGTAAAATGATTAAGAAATAAAATGCCTATAAAAATTTTTTAACGTAACTTATTTTAGGTTTACCTACTAAACGCCTGTTAAAGAAAACTGCGGTTCCAACACTTTGTTCGTATAAACATACCTTTGACACACCTGTCTCTACTCGTGAAGGTACATTAGATGTTATAAACAAAAAGCAACTTGTAGCCGAAATTAAAAAGGTTGGGTCACATATTTTGAATATTGCATCTTATAAACATGAACATACTATTACTGAATCTGAAATAATTTTTGAACAAGCTGGTGGCAATATAGATTTAAAGCCTGAAGTAGATTTTGAAGCAAAATACAACGAATTATTAAACAAGTATAAAAGTTAGTTTCACATACAAAATTAGTGAACATAGTTATAGTTTACCATCACGGGTGCAGCAACTCTCTTATGGAGGTCTTATCAAGCCTACAGATGAGTGGTTCATAAAAATAAAATTATGAAATAAATATTATGAAAAATATATTGATACCTATAGGAAAAATAATGGAGTTGTTTGAAATATTTCAAAGAGGATTTAAAAAAAAGAAAAAGTGTTGCCACAATATGCGCTTATTAAAAACTTTTGTAAACTTATAACAATAATTAGAATAAATTATAGAAATTTAAAATTCAAGGAAGCTGAAAATTTGAAGCGAAAAAACTTAAACTAGGTCAAAAATTAGAAAATTAAATAAAATTGTTCCATAGGGAATGTTTTTAAAGTTTCCACCTATGTATGTTTATGAAATAAGTAGTTCAGTATTGAATAGTTTTATTTATCATCAAATGTTGTTGGATATTAATTTGTGCTCTGACTACATAAGTAAAACACGGATTTATAGATTTTATTTACCAGAAATATTTACTTTGAGAGTGAACTGGCATTTATTAATTTAATTATAACACTAGCAAATGCATTCATTTCGAAAATAAATTTTATTTGTCATGTAAAACAGATCATTAAGAATTTATAAGTCTGAATGTCTTAGGTACTGTTCAAAATCTTATTATCTGCCATTTATTAACAAAAACAAAACGTAATTTTTTCGTTTTAAACTTTTTAATCTCAAATTAGGCTCATCTTCCGTAAAAATTAATAGTAACAATAAGGTCGATAATTGCTCGTCATCCCCACGACTACGTCACAGCCGCGTGTTGCAGTAACAGACAATTTTGGGCGATGGAACTAGAGAGTTATTGCAAAGTTAACAGTGCCTGCGTTGCACTAGAGAGATATCGCAAGTGCATTTTTATCGCACGCTAATAGCGGAATACGCTATTTTGACATGTACGCAAGCGCATAGTGAATGTTACGTTAATAACGGATAAGGGCTTCCGCTATTAGAGAGATATCGCAACGTCAAACGTTAATACCGTTTCAACACGTAAATAACGGATAACGGTCTATTGAAACGCAGGTATCAAGAGAGTTATCGCAAATTGTTCTGGGCGGGGTACGATAAGACTTAACGTTATTATGACAACCGACGTTTGGCATTAAATGTAACCTAAAATAGAATAGAAATCTGCCTAGAAATTAATGTTAGTAATAATCGAATACTTAACTGTTTTTATTGAAAAATGGATTTAAAAATTGATGCAGCAATAATAGCTGGTGCCGATGATAATGAAATTGAAGATTTAATTCTTGTTCATTTCCTAGAAGGAGAAGGTATTGAGCAAGCAGAAGTGCATTTTAATTTTAATGATTTAACCAATAGTCAATGCAAAGATTTCTTTTGGTTTAGCTCCCATGACATTGGATTATTATTTAATTTGTTAAGAATTCCAAATGAAATACGAACTGCCAATAGGAATAAAGTAACAGGTAAACAAAGTATATCAAATTTAGTTGTATCAAATGATTTGAAGTTTATTATTTTTAGAGTTAATTTATTGCTCTCTGTATCCTATTAAGAACAAGAAGGTTAATTTACCGAATCGTCTGAAGGATATTCAACATTTAAAACTTTTGCTGCAACATGTAGAAAGTGTATAATAATGTAGCAGTTATATTTACGAATATTCATACTTGTTTGTATGGCAGTGAAACAAGAGATTTTTTAATACAGAGTCACCCACTGTACAAGAATATTTAAAAATTTAAGAAAAAATAAACTAACAAAAATTGAATTATGTAGTTTTATTTCTACTAAAATCTACCCATTTAAATATTTCAACCTTAATAAACAATGGAATGCTAGAAAAAAATTAAAAAGCACATATTAACAAAATAAATAATTTACATAATCCTTAATTACATTACAATGTAAAAAATAGCATTCTCAGAAAAAATACATAAAATTAAATTTACAATATATCAGTAGTATCATAACAAAACATTTATTTAAGGAGTTACCATTTTTTACAAGTATATAACAAAATTGGATTAGTTTAATTTTTCTACTAAAATTTACCTATTTAAATATTTCAACCTTAATAAACAATGAAATGCTAGACACAAATTAAAAACCACATATTAACAAAATAAATAATTTACATAATCCAAATAATGTAAATACATTACGATGTAAAAAATAGAATTTTCAGAAAAAAATACATAAAATTAAATTTAAAATATATCAGTAGTGTCATGACAAAACATTTATTTGCGGATTTACCATTTTTACAAGTTTATAACGTTAACCTGTACAAAGCATAAGGTGCATTAAATAAATCAATCCAAAATATTTAAAAAAAGAACACGTTAGAAAATAATACAAAATATCTTAATAACTTATATCCTAAGCACAAAAAGTTTAAAAACTTTAGTCTAAACAAAATAAGAACACACGTGTTTCTCAACAAACCAAACAAGATAATTCAGTCAGTTTATATAGTTTCTAAATTTGTATTCTTTGAAATAAGTTTTGTGTTTCATCCCAAATGTCAAATTATCGTTTAACGTAATTACCACCCCTTATTTCGATCCAAATAGCCATCGAGCAATAAGACAAAAGAGGGAATCTAATCCTTATGAAAAGGAGACCAAAAAAGTGGCCTCTGATGGCGGACATATCCGGAAATGCGAATGCGCCAAATTTAAATTTTCCGACACTTATCAACAATAGCTATATAATATTTCGCAGAATGTGTCTTAGACGAGGAAGTTTTAATTAATTATTAATGATAAGAGTCTAAAATGCGACACAATTGTTAAAAAACTTCAATATAAATAAGATTTCATGTGACATTTGGGACAAACAATAACATAACCCAACTAAATTTGATGTCAAACAAGGAGAGAGACTCTCTTTCCTTGTTTAATGTGGCCTCTAAAGAACGCACTTCCTGTCTAACAATATGTTTGCCCCCACTACCTTTACATTCCCTCTATTGTCTTTTTGCTCGATGCAAATAGCGGAAGCCCTTATCCGTTATTAGAGAGTTATCAAGTAAAATTTTATCCTTCCGTTATTTTGACACGTAAACGCTATTTTTTACGGTATAAAGTTTTAACGGATATGTAATTTTAGAGTTATCAAATGGTGGAATTGGTGCTTCACGTTATTAGTTGGCAGCTGTCAGACAAATGTCGTATTTGACAGCAAAATAATTAATTTTTTTTTATGTTTTCTTTCATCCAAGGTAATATTTTGTCTTATTTTGTACATTTTGCGTTTCAAATTTTTTTCTACAGAAATATGGAAGACATTTTAGAACAAGCAATATTAGTTGAAGCAAATGACAAAGTTATAGAAGATTTAATACTAAATCATCTTGTAAACATCAACATAAAATCATATTTTAAATAATAACATACAAAATGTACATTCTGTGTTCAATTTTGATAGCTTAGAGCCTGAGCAAGCCAAACATTTTTCATATTTTCGGTTTGAAAAACAGGGCATTCCAGAGGGTTGACTCCTCGCACTTCTTTTACTAGTAAAAGGTTATCAGTGCTTGTAAAACGCAGCATTTTTTGTCTTTTTTACTACTTCTGTGTTTATAATGGATAAATATAATGAAATATAATAAAATGTTTTATTTCTCTCGCAGATGCTTAACCAAGAAAACGGAAAACACATGTTAACTACTGAACAGAAAGAAAATTACAGAACAGAGACTTTAATCTCCGAGTTCCGAGTCTTGACGAATTGATGCGATTCGCTGCTAACGTTACCGTATATCAAACCCGTTATTCGACGTACGGTAACGGAGCCCGTAAACGTTAAAATCATTTACGTTATTCACATTTCATACTGCGCACGCTCCGCTGTCAAAATAACGTTACCGTATTCTCACTCTTTCACTTGATAACTCTCTATTAACGTAACATTCACTATGCGCTTGCGTACATGTCAAAATAGCGTATTCCGCTATTAGCGTGCGATAAAAATGCACTTGCGATATCTCTCTATTTGGGTCGAAATAAGGGGTGGTAATTACGTTAAACGATAATTTGACATTTGGGATGAAACATAAACATATTTCAAAGAATACAAATTTAGAAACTATATAAACTGTGACTGAATTATCTTGTTTGGTTTGTTGAGAAACACGTGTGTTCTTATTTTGTTTAGACTAAAGTTTTTAAACTTTTTGTGCTTAGGATATAAGTTATTAAGATATTTTGTATTATTTTCTAACGTGTTTCTTTTTTTAAATATTTTGGATTTATTTATTTAATGCACCTTATGCTTTGTACAGGTTAACGTTATAAACTTGTAAAAATGGTAAATTTGTAAATAAATGTTTTGTCATGACACTACTGATATATTGTAAATTTAATTTTATGTATTTTTTTCTGAAAATGCTATTTTTTACATCGTAATGTATTTACATTATTTGGATTATGTAAATTATTTATTTTGTTAATATGTGGTTTTTAATTTGTGTCTAGCATTTCATTGTTTATTAAGGTTGAAATATTTAAATAGGTAAATTTTAGTAGAAAAATAAAACTAATCCAATTTTGTTATATACTTGTAAAAATGGTAACTCCTTAAATAAATGTTTTGTTATGATACTACTGATATATTGTAAATTTAATTTTATGTATTTTTTCTGAAAATGCTATTTTTTACATTGTAATGTAATTAAGGATTATGTAAATTATTTATTTTGTTAATATGTGCTTTTTAATTTTTTTCTAGCATTCCATTGTTTATTAAGGTTGAAATATTTAAATGGGTGTAGATTTTAGTAGAAATAAAACTAATTCAATTTTTGTTAGTTTATTTTTTCTTAAATTCTTAAATATTCTTGTACAGTGGGTGACTCTGTATTAAAAAATCTCTTGTTTCACTGCCATACAAACAAGTATGAATATTCGTAAATATAACTGCTACATTATTATACACTTTCTACATCTTGCAGCAAAAGTTTTAAATGTTGAATATCCTTCAGACGATTCGGTAAATTAACCTTCTTGTTCTTAATAGGATACAGAGAGCAGTTAACTCTAAAACTAATAAACTTCAAATCATTTGATACAACTAAATTTGGTATACTTTGTTTACCTGTTACTTTATTCCTATTGGCAGTTCGTATTTCATTTGGAATTCTTAACAAATTAAATAATAATCCAATGTCATGGGAGCTAAACCAAAAGAAATCTTTGGATTGACGGTTAAATCATTAAAATTAAAATGCACTTCTGCTTCCTCAATACCTTCTCCTTCTAGGAAATGAACAAGAATTAAATTTTCAATTTCATTATCATCGGCACCAGCTATTATTGCTGCATCAATTTTTAAATCAATTTTTCAATAAAAATAGTTAAGTATTCGAGTATTACTAACATTAATTTCTAGGCAGATTTCTATTCTATTTTAGGTTACATTTAATGCCAAACGTCGGTTGTCATAATAACGTTAAGTCTTATCGTATCCCGCCCAGAACAATTTGCGATAACTCTCTTGATACCTGCGTTTCAATCATCGAGCAAAAAGATAAAAGAGGGAATGTAAAGGTAGTGGGGACAAAAATATTGTTAGACAGGAAGTGCTATCTTGAGAGGCCACTTTAAACAAGGAAAGACAGTCTCTTTCCTTGTTTAAGAAGTCAAATTTAGTTTGGTTATGTTATTGTTTGTCCCAACTATCACATGAAATTTTATTTATATTGAAGTTTTTGACCAATTGTGTTACTTTTTAGACTATTATCGTTAATAATTAATTAAAACTTTCTTGTCTGAAAAATATTTTACAGCTATTGTTAACAAGTGTTGGAAAATTTAAATTTAGCGCCTTTGCATTTCCGGATATGTCCGCCATCAGAGGCCACTTTTTTGGTCTCCTTTTTATAACGATTAGATTCCCTCTTTTATCTTTTTGCTCGATGGTTTCAATAGACCGTTATCCGTTATTTACGTGTTGAAACGGTATTACCGTTTAACGTTGCGATATCTCTCTACTATTTACACCGCGCTATTTCGACAGTTTTGACATATGGCTGACACATCACAAATAGAGATATTGCCTGAACTTATGCATACTTTGTTGCGATATTTACGTTGTTTATGTTTTCTTTTCATTTGTTAGCAAATTATTGAAAATTGATCATGATTTAGAAGCATTTTGACCTCTACTGTCAAAATAACGCGTGCTGTAATACAGCAAGTGCAAAATTGACTCTGCAATATTTCTCTATTATCCTATGTAGTCAACCGTTCTTGTGTGTCAATGAGGTTTATGTGTATTGTTGGTTGCAAACATTTTTTTTATAAATTAATAATATAATTACTTCAATCCATCTCTTTAACTCGTTTGATAAATTTAATAATGTTTAAATTATAAGAATAACTCTAAGTGAGAGCGCCCACCAAAGTGGCGTGGCAGTGGCAAGTAGCAAGTAGCAAGCGTCTAGCATAATGTAACCAATGAAAACGAATGATTCAGTTTACACCAAAATGACAGTAACGTCATTCATTCTAATCATTCGTTAGGATTGGTTACATTATGCTAGACGCGTGCTACTTGCACTACTTGCTACTTGCCACTGCCACGCCACTTTGGTGGGCGCTCTCACTAAGATAAATAGTAAATAATAGCAAATAATGTTGTGCAATGATTACTTTTTCAAGTATCGAGTAATTACAAGTACTTTCTGTATAAGTATCAGATACTTTGTATCGGATACTATGATTACTTGATTACTTTTACTGTATGGGAGACTAAACGATTACTATTCGGTATCGAGGCGATATTCGAGATTCGAGAGTACTGATTGACTATAAACATATGAATCTTGAATACTTACCTACCATTATTTTTATCTTTATTGCCTGTGAGATGGAGATGTTTTAAATTTTTTGTCGGTATTTTAGACAAGGTGATAATTTGGGATTTAAGGGTTAGGTATAATATACAGTATGTACTATTCTAGTAGGTACACAAAAATGGAAAATTTTAAATCATTTATGAGTAATGTAAATAAAAATAAATGACAGAAAATAAAATATAATAAAATGTAAATAAAAGTAAACAAAATATGATAAAGCATTATTCGTTGTTAATAAAAATAAAAATGTATCTAGTAAAACATTTTATTGTTTTATATAGGTACTTTATAAATTATTTATAACACTCATTATTCTATATTAATTATGTACACAATAGTAGATTATTAATATCTTGAGTATACATATAAATAATTTATTAAGTACATAGTATATATTACATAGAATAATTAATCAAATGTAATATGATAATATAATATAATAATAATAATGTAATATAATAAAATGTAAATAAAACTAAATAAAAGTAAACAAAATATAATACAACATTATTCGTTGTTAATAAAAATAAAAATGTATCTAGTAAAACATTTTATTGTTTTATATAGGTACTTTATAAATTATTTATAATACTCATTATTCTATTAATTATGTACACAATAGTAGGTAGATTATTAATATATTGAGATTGTTCTGAAACTATTTTCTTGTGGCATTTTAAATTATTTACTATTTAACTGGGAAATAAGCCACAATTAAAGGTAAAAATAAGTTTTATTGACGTTTCAATTTCCACTTCGGATATCGTTTTCAAAATACAAACAGTAAATTGATTTACAAACTTATTGTATTTTTCTCTTTTACGCAAATCTTTTAGGTTTCAAAAATTAAGGCCCTTAAATAATAAAGCTCAAGTATTTCTTCCAACAAATCATAATTCAATTTTTTTCATAAATAAAGAACCAAATTATTATTGGGACTAAAGTGCTTTCATTAGTAGATTATGAAACAATTAAGATTTTATTATATTTTGGGGTGTAGGTATTTAAATCATTTTAGATAAAAGTGTAAGTGATTTGGAAGAAATAGACAACCCAAACATCATCTATTATAATTTATCACACTTAAGCGCTCGAGAGTGAGAGAATGACTTGTTATGATTACTTTCAGTTTATTAGTTTATAGTACATGCAGCAATATTATGGAAGTGAGTGGGTGACGTGTTAATTACTCCGGTATCTAATCGGTATCTTGTTAAAATATATATCAACTCTACGTTAAAATCTTTATTAGAGAGTAGGTATATTATACAGACACTAATTATATATAAAAAAGAAGAAGATTTAGTTTGTAAGATAGATATAGGTTAAGTAGAAGGTAGAAGGTGGTAGAATACTGGTGAAGGGATATTTCAACATTAGGGAGTTTTTGTGCAAGCAAATACGTATACGTAACGTATCTTTTTGACATATAAGCATGCGCATTAATGGTTGAACTAACGTATCTAGATACGTCTTACCTAACGTAACGGGCTGATACGTTACGTTCATACGCATCCCTATCGAGCCGAAAGTAACCGAATGCTCAGGGGATCTTACCCGATTACCAAAATATCAACATTTCATCACATTTGTGGTTAAGTATATTTGTTTTGATTTTTATAAATAATGGAAAGCAGTAGAAAACGATTTCACTTCAGCAATGAAAATGATTTGTTTTTGTTGAAGGAAGTCGTAGGCCAGAACCCTTACGATTATCCAGAAAGGTGGAATCTAATCCAAAAGTGAAAAATATTTTTACATACATTATATATAAGACATGGTATAAATTAAAGTGGCCGTATGGACGTGCAAGATCTGGAGAAGAAGCGCATTTTCTAGGCCCTTGTTTTATTCATCATCAATAAAAGCACCTAAGTTTATTATTGCATCCACCACCAAAATTAAAAATTGTTAAAAAAATATTTATTATTATTTTGAATATCAAAAATAGGGTTAAGTGACAAGGACAACAGTGGCACTGACAACTTATTAGTTTGTCACTATTTCGATGAGGGCAACACCATCGTTACGTTACGTGCAGAACAAAAACTCTCAATTTAACGTTCATCTTTTTCGATGCGTTAGTTCTTTACGTATAGGGAGATACGTTACGTTAGGTAGTTACAAAAACTCCCTATTGTACAATTTACTTTAAAGAATAAAGCTTGGAAGAAGATAAATGGTGTATTATTAAATGTAGAAATACAGACAACAAATCTAAAAGGTTATGTGCCCAGTATCCCAGAAGTAAGGAGGTGCAGAATATCAGTTATAGATAAAAATATTTATAGGTTATAAGATGTCACAAACCGGTAAAAATTATATTATAACACCTTTAAATGGTTCCAACTATCACAATTGGAAGTTCAGGATGGAGTTAATTTTAGCGGAAAATGGTGTGCAAGATTTTACAGAAAAAGAACCAGATTCTACCAAAACCGATGAAGTAAAAGGTGATAAAAAAGCCATGTGTTTGATAGTACAATGTGTAAATGATAATCAGCTTGAAAGTTTAAGAACATGCGAAACAGCGAGAAAAATGTGGAATGTACTGAAAAGTAAATATGAAAAAGTTGGTCTTCCGGGACAGTTATATCTTAAAAAGAAATTAATGGGTATGAAATTGAAAGAAGATGATGATTTACTTAAATTTATAGATGAATTTGAAGAAGTAGTACGACAATTAAAGGCAGCTAAAGCAGAAGTAAAAGATGAAGATTTAATTTGTATGTTACTATTGAGTTTACCTAGCACATATGAAACTGTTGTGACAGTAATTGAAAATATTAAAGATGTAACTTATGAAACTGTAAAATCAAAACTATTAGCTGAATATGATAAACGCCAGTTGAGCAGTGCCAGTTCAAATATAAAAAGTAGAACTCCAACAGCTTTTGCAGTACAAGGTAGCTGTTTTAGATGTGGTCAAGCAGGACATTTCAAAAGGGACTGTAAAATGAAGAATTCAAGTCAAGAAGTTTCCAAGCAATACAGAGGTGGCTTTCAAGGGAGTAACAACGTTAAATGGCAAGTCGAAGGAAGTTCAAGACGTTACAGAGGAGGTTTTCAACTGAATAACCCTGGTAGAGGATTTAGAAGTTTTAATAGAGGTTATGGTAATTACAGAGGTAGATTTGAAGGTAGGGGTAGATATGTAAACAATAATGTTAATCATGCAGAGGTTACAAATGATAGGCGAGATAATGTAGATACTTGTAATAATGATAATGCTGATGAAAAATATAAGAGTGTATGTTATATGGGTGATAAATCTTTAGAAGAAACAGAAAATATTGTTGATATACATGACTTAATATTTTATATTGACTCGGGGTGTACTGATCACATGGTTAATAAAAAACATTATTTTAAAGATTTAGTAATGCTTAAAGAACCTATAAAAATTGCAGTTGCAAAGGATGACAGTTATTTATTAGCCATGGGAGTTGGTAATATTGAAGCCATGAGTATAGTGAATGACTGTAAAATCAGAAATCATATTAAAAATGTTTTTTTTGTGCCTGATCTAAGAAAGAATTTGTTATCAGTTAAGAAATTGGAAGCTTCAAATATTAAAGTATTATTTGATAAAGGTATGGTTAAATTGTTGGATGTAAACAATGATATAATTAGTTTAGGAAAAAGAAATAATCTATATGAAATATATTTTAAAATAAATACACCAGAGAGTTTAAATGTTCAATCAATTAATAATGATTTCATGAAGTGGCATAAACGATATGGTCATATAGGTTTTTCAGGTTTAAAAGAAATTATAAAGTCCACAATGGTTAAAGGCATAGAAAATGTAGAAGTTCAAGAGGTAGAGTTTTGTGAACCTTACATAAAAGGTAAAATGTCTAGAATTCCTTTTAGCACTAGGAGAAAGAGTACTAGAATTTTAGAAATTATTCACACAGATATTTGTGGTCCTATAACTCCAGAATCAATTAGTGGTAATAAATATTTCATAACTTTTATAGATGATTTTTCTAATTTCACTGTAGTTTATTTGTTAAAAAAGAAAGCTGAAGTTTTTGAATATTTTAAAGAATTTGTTAACATGGTTGAGTCAAAATTTAATAATAAAATTTCTAAGTTGCGTTGTGATAATGGGGGTGAATATATATCTAAGGATATAACTAGGTTATGTAAAGATAAGGGAATCATCTTAGACTATACTGTACCATATACGCCAGAACAAAATGGTAAGGCTGAAAGGAAAAACCGTAGTTTAGTTGAGAGGAGTAGAGCAATGTTAGAAGATGCAAATATGCCCAAAGAATTTTGGGATGAAGCTATATTAACAGCAAATTATTTGATAAACAGAGGTATTACAGCAAATTTGAAAGGAGTTACACCAGCCCAAGAATGGTATGGTACCAAGCCTGATGTAAGTAATTTAAGAATTTTTGGATGTAGGGCATATAGTCTTATACCGAAACAATTTCGAGGAAAATTTGATTCTAAAACTGAAGACTGTATAATGATAGGTTATGCTCCTACAGGATACAGATTGTGGAATACAGAAAAGCAAAAGATTATAATATCTAGAGATGTCAAGTTTGATGAGAATACCAGTTATTTTAAAACAGAAATTGTTAACACTACAAGCAATGAATGTATTCCAGAAATAAATGAAGATGAAGAGATGGAGGATAATTCAGGGAATCAATATGAAATTGGAGAAGAAATAGGTGATGACCAGGTAACAGGAAATATTACAAATGAAAGGAAAAGAGTTGTAAAAATTCCAAGTAAATTTAATGATTATGAATTATATATGGCATTTAGTGCTATGAGTTTTATTAATAATGTTCCTGAAAATTTTTCGGATTTAGAGAACAGGTTAGATGGAAGATATTGGTTAAATGCTGTTGATAGAGAACTGAACTCCATAAGAGAAAATAACACTTGGATACAAGTAAAAAAACCTGAAAATGTCCAGATATTAGATACAAAATGGGTATTTACCTATAAGATTTTTGAGGAAAATGAAACTGACAAATATAAGGCAAGATTGGTTGTTCGAGGTTTTGCACAAAATAATGAATTATATAATGTTTACTCGCCAGTTGCAAAGATGACTACCATCAGAATACTTTTGATTATAGGAAATCAATATAAATTTTTTTTTCATCAATTAGATGTAAAAACAGCCTTTTTGAATGGTAAGCTAGAGGATGATGTCTATATCTTTCCACCACAGGGTGTAAAATGCATGAATGATAATGTTTTTAAACTTGAAAAGTCTCTTTATGGCTTAAAGCAATCCTCGAGATGCTGGAATAATGAGATTAATGATAACTTGTTAAAATTAGGTTTTAAACGCTCTGAAAATGATGTTTGTTTGTACACATTGAAATTGGAAAACAAAATATTATATTTACTGATTTATGTTGATGATATTATATTGGCTGGTCCAAATTTTGAACTGATAACAGAAATAAAAAGGGTATTAATGAAAAAATTTAAAATGAAAGATAAAGGTGAATTAAAATATTTTTTAGGACTTGAAATTTGTTATGATCGTGAAAGTGGTATTTTAGAGATAAATCAAAATAAATTTATTGAAACTTTAATCAAACGATTTGGAATGGAAAACTGTAAAACATCATTAATACCTATAGATCCAAAATTAAAATTTGATTTATATATTGATAGGAAAGTAACTGAGAAACCTTTTCGTGAATTAGTAGGATGCTTGATGTATTTAGTTTTAGGTACTAGACCTGACATTTGCTATGCAGTGAATTATTTTAGCCGATATCAAGATAAGGCATCAGACATAGCTTGGACTTATATTAAAAGAGTTCTCAGGTACTTGAATGGTACAAAAGATATATTTCTGAAATTTAAACGTTGTGATAATTTTGAAACAAACTTTCTTTGTTATGTTGATGCTGATTGGGCAGGAGATTGTTATGACAGAAAGTCAGTCACAGGTTTTTTATTCAAGATCTTTGATTGTACTTTTATGTGGGTGACTAAAAAGCAAAACTGTGTTTCTTTGTCAACAACAGAGGCGGAATTAGTTGCTCTTTGTGCAGCAGTGAGTGAAGGATTATGGTGTAAAAAATTGTTGAATGATTTTGATTTAAATGTTAGGAAGTTAACAATTTTTGAAGATAATCAGGGTTGTATTGCTTTAATCAGAAATCCTTTAAATAATAAGAGAGTCAAACATATAGATTTGAAATTTAAGTTTATAGTTGAGCAGTTACAAAAGGGATTTCTTGATTTATGTTATATTGAATCCTGTAACAATCAGGCAGACATTTTAACAAAAGGTCTACTTACGAGTGCATTTTTGAAACATTGTAATTTGTTAGGATTAGTTTAAGTTTTTGTTTATATTGTTGTGAGGATTTTAACGAGGAGGGGTGTTAAAATATATATCAACTCTACGTTAAAATCTTTATTAGAGAGTAGGTATATTATACAGACACTAATTATATATAAAAAAGAAGAAGATTTAGTTTGTAAGATAGATATAGGTTAAGTAGAAGGTAGAAGGTGGTAGAATACTGGTGAAGGGATATTTCAACATTGTACAATTTACTTTAAAGAATAAAGCTTGGAAGAAGATAAATGGTGTATTATTAAATGTAGAAATACAGACAACAAATCTAAAATATCTATGTATCTAATGATTCTTGTGATTACTTTAACACTTAGACTGCCACCATAGTGAAAAAAGAGGGTCCTTCCAGCCGGACATATTTCTATCCCATATAAATAACATACAAGCGAGAATCAAAAGCTGATTCTCGCGGCAACAGAATCAAATTGGCCGTGCATCACGGCATGCTTCTCATGGCAGTCAAAGTGTTAAGTATCGGGTACTTGTTGGGAAGGATTCGATTACTTCGAATCTTAGTAAGTATTCGATACATGAGTATCGAGTTGATACTATCCAGGGGGGGTTAACTTGAATAGTCTTGTCAACGACAACGTTTTTAGTAATATTTTCTAGCACAGATGTCACTCCAGGTAATGATTGATGGTGACCTGTAATTTTTAAAAAACACAAACAGTGTCATCTGTCATCCGCATGTCATCCAACGGTTTGTTGAATATTCAAATCTCGTTTTTATTGTGATAAATCTGATTCTTGTCTTATAATCTGTGTTGTGATCCAAATCCAAAGACGATATAATATATGTGTCATCCTATGCAAATATAAATGTATGTATAATTCTTCTTCAATAACTTATGTATATTCTTTTCAATAATGATATTGTGTATGTTAATAATGAGTCAGATCAATTTTGATATTTTCACGTTTGTATTACTAGTTAAAATTGTTATTTTTCTTTGGACATTGTTATTTGTATTTTATGTTTTTATATCTCCACCACCACCATAAATAAAACACTTGTACTATATAGAACATTTTTATTTTTTTCCTAGCTTGAGTGAGATTCAACCTTATTCTATCTTTCTTCTGTCATATGAACTATGAACTTCACATTTGCCAAATAGAATTTTTATTTATTTACTTATTGTTAAAATTATGTTATGCAAATGTGTGAAATGAATTACAGCAATAATGGTTTGTTTTATAACCATTAAATTTTAATTCCTATAATTTAATAGGACTTGTTCAAGATGGTGGTAAAAATAAAATTCTTTGCATTCGAACGTTTCGGTTTATTTCATTTCTATAATTGGTTTCAAATGATTGTAGAGTAATAAATCATGAAGTGTCATAAAATTTGCCTGAATTTCGGTGTCGTCATGGGCGTAGGCAAATGGACGGATGTCAACTTCGTCGTCAAAAATTGATGTACCTCAAAATATCATATTTTGGATATTTTGTGATAACCAATTTTATTTAATTTTTCGATTAACTTATTCTTCAAACTCGTATTCCATTATATGGTCATTAAAGCTAATTACATTTTTATTTATAAAAACAAATTCACTTCCTTACTGAACGAATAAAAGCATTAGAAGAAACTGATAAGGGTATGACGCACCTCCTAATATTACTAAGAACTAAAATAAATCAACATGAAGACTAATAACGCGTAATGAGGTTTTACTTACACTTTCATTATAATCCCTCTTTTATTTTATTATTATCATTCGACATTCGACATTCGAGTTAGTAATTGTTACTACACCAATTAAACGTACAGTAATATTGTGATATAGAAATAGTGAAAAAGTTATAAAATGGCGACATTTACTCCAAAGAAAAGAGGTGTAAAAAATTCTCCGCTATCTGTTAGTGAAAAAGTTATAATTTTAAATGTATATGATTGCATAAAACACGATCACCCTAGTTTGTCTGTGCAAGAAAGTGTTGAGCGATGTGCCCGAATGACTGGAATTGGACAGTCCACGATTTTTAAATTATTGCGAGAAAGAAAGATATCAGGCCAGTTAAGTCCATGCAAGAGAAAATCAGGAAGACCAATAAAAATCTTAGGTGAAGACACCAAACGTGACATTCGAAGAAAAGTTCATTCGTTTTATTTTAAAAAGGAAATACCCACCCTTGACAAAATACTATTGGAGATAAGCCAAGATAACGATATTCCTTTGATATCCAGAAAACTTTTATGGAAAACTTTAAAAAGTATGAATTTTTCCTGGGAAAAGCACAATCGAAAGGCACTATTACTGGAAAGTGATGAAATCATTTGCTGGAGACGAAAATATTTGAGAACTATAAAACAGTACCGCAGAGAGCACAAGAACATTTTTTATCTTGATGAGACGTGGATAAACGAAGGTTATATAGTCCAAAAAATGTGGCAAGATAAAAATGTAACAAGTGCTCGCCAAGCTTTCATAGAAGGCCTTTCGACGGGTATTAAAGTGCCTTCGGGAAAAGGGAAGAGGCTTATAATTGCTCACATTGGAAGCGAAGAAGGATTTTTAAAAGAAGGTTTGTTAAGCTTTGAGTCGTGTCGGACGGGAGATTATCATGACGACATGAATTCGGATGTCTTCGAAGGCTACTTCGGGGAAATGTTAAAATTTCTTCCAGCTGATTCGGTCGTGGTTATGGATAATGCAAGCTACCATTCAAGGCGCATAGAGAAGGTACCAACTTCAGCTTGGAGAAAGCAAGAAATTATTAACTGGCTGTCAAATAAAGGTATTCAGTTTGAGACGAATTCAATAAAGAAGGAACTACTAGCCGTAGTAAAACAACATAAATCTCGCTTCATAAAATATGCCGTAGAAGATGTAGCAGAAAAGTATAAAGTAACTGTGCTACGCCTACCGCCATATCATTGCGAATTAAATCCCATAGAACTTATATGGGCACAAGTTAAATAATATGTTGCAAGGCACAATACCACATTTAAAATGAAAGATGTCAAGGTATTGTTTGATCAAGCCATTATGGAAATCACATCAGAAAACTGGCAAAAAGCAATCCAGCATGTTTTAAAAGAGGAAGATAAAATGTGGGAACTGGACAACTTGGTTGATCAGGTGGTTGACCCTATAATTATAACACCAGGGGATGATGACAGTTCTTCTATGAAGACTATAGTGATGTAGAATTGTAATAACGTATCCAGTAAAGTTTTTGTAGTTTTTGTGAATAAATTGATTTAAACTCCCCACAAGTGTTTCAATATGTAAAGTTCATTCGTGTGTGTTTGTGAGTATTTCCCGATTTCGGTTCGTATATATTTTATTGTTACATTTTATATTTTTTTAATAACACTGTTCTGCTGTATTACATTTTTATTTCCTTTAATATGATTTTTAAGAATGCATATTCTTTTGTCAATTAACCAACTAGCGCGCCTCTGGCTCAGTGTTTATCTGTCGATAACAATGGACTAATCCCTTAAAACAGGGTGATACCTACCTGCTCTTTATGAAACGACAGAATTTTGCAATGCGGACGGAATTTATTGACGGATTATTGACGGATTACCCTGTAGCGCTTTTGAATACTTCATGAGATTTTATTACTCTACACTCATTAGAAATAGATTATAAACAATTTTTAACGAATTTAACTTCAAACACGACCAACACACTTGTATTGTTAAAAATGTGATAGATTGAAACGTTCAGACGGATATATTTTTATTTTTACAATTTATCTTGACAGTGTCCCTTTAAATTATAGAGAATTCCTACAATAATTTTGAATTTCCCGCGTCATATAAATTTGAATTTCCCGCTTCTCATTAACAGATTTCTGTCTTCTTTTTTTGGCCTTCGTTAAGGTAAGTTACAAAGTTATTAGCATTTAGTGTAGAATTCTACCGTAGAGGGCGCTGTAAATCGTATCGGCAATTTTTAACATTAAGGTTGGCGATCTTCTTGTCTTATAATCTGTGATACTATCCGACCAACTCTAATAGAGATGTGCTTATTAGTTCTTTTAGACGAACTAGTTCAACAGAACTATTTCACAAAAATGAACTAGTTCAGTGAACTAGTTCGCGAAAGAACTATTTGTAGGACCGACATCGAAATCCAACCCTAACAGAACTGGTTGCCAGATGTCTCGTCTCAATTATCACACAAGCTCGGCGCTGGTCCCCGTTTACTTCGGTTTTCAGTCAGTCTTTCACTAGTTCACTACCGTACAAGTAGTTCGGAACTATTTCTTTCTTTCAGTCAGTCTTTCACTAGTTCACTACCGTACAAGTAGTTCGGAACTATTTCTTTCGATCGTATGTTTTGGTTTAAATTGTTATATGATTAGTTAGTTTTTATTTGCAAAAAATTATTAAGATTTGTTTCTCACTTTTACATAAAATTATATTTTATGTAAATGCCTCAATTTTAACCACAACTAAAATTTTTATTTCAAAATTACAATACAAGAAACAACACAGCATGGCAACATCCAAGCTAATACATGGGCATAAGATCCAAACCATTATGACATTAAGATAAGACCTTATGGTATTGTCACATTCATAAGAATTATGAATCTGTTATCTGAGGCTAATCGGCATTTATTTTAAACTAGTTAGTCCATCCATTCACAAAATAATAAATATATGTTCTAATTCATTCATTCATTATTTTCTTCTTTAGAAGTCGAGACATAATTTATAATGCAAATCGTTCGCAGTGAACTAGTTCTATGAAAATTAATGAACTAGTTCAATTAGTTCAGTTGAAAGAATCGTTCATTAGAACTATTTCGATGGTGAACTACACATCCCTAAACTCTAATAGCAAATCAAAGTTTAAGGTTTTTTAAAATGGTTTTAAAAAGTATTTAAAAAAAAACTTTTTGCGCATTTTTTCCAATAAAAATTTGTTATTTTATATACAGGATGTTGACTTATATTATGTATCAATTACTATGATACCTGTTCCGAGAATCTGCCTAAATATTAACAGAGGCTATTTTTCGAAAGCCATGTTCTTAGAATTTAAAACGTAAACAACCGACGTCACAGATCACGGGAATTATTATGCATCGGAAACAGGTTAGATCTAACAAACCGCCAGTATCTTGTCCTTTTTTGGGGCGTACACACGTTGTCGTTTCCGCTAATATTCGATTTGAGAGTCGAGAAGTGGCTTTCACCGTTGGGAGTTGTACGAATGTTGTTATACTAGTTATCTCGAAATGAGAATCGTGGTTTTTATCGATGAAATATGTTCGCAATTAGTTGGAGAATAGTAATAGTTCATCTATGGTAACTCGTACCAGTACCATACATTATAATTTGAAGTATTTGTAATAGTGTAAAAATTAGCTAAGAGTGCCGTATTCATACAAGAATAAATTCTAGTGTTTATAAGTGCTACAACCTGTGGTTCAACAACGAAAGAAGACCATTCCAGTTTTAACATGGCTCAGGACAGGAGTTGGTAGATATAAAAACATTTTGACATTTTATTTGAATTCTGAACTATTTCGTCATGGTATATAGTGTTTACTGACTTCATATTGCGGTACAAAATTGTGCTAAATTAATATTTGTATAAGGTCCATGCTTTTAGTATTAGCGTTTATTCAGGAATAAAATCTGTATTTACTATACTCAACTTTTTATTCTAATTTATATTAAAAAAGGATTAGACAAACTTACCACCCCGGGACGGGGTGTGATTAAAATCAAGCGTTGGTGAAATTAATACAGTCCATTAGGGGTCATTCGGACGCCTCTTAGTTCATGATAATAAGGCATATAGCCCTCATTAATCATTTTTGGTCCTTCGAGCCCGATCTAAAAAAATATAAGAGTTATACAGGTATATATATATATAAGGTAAATACAGGTTTTATATCAATTTTCGATTTATATTTGTTTTGAAATATTTGTGGGTAACATGGATGAACTAACAGCTCGCTCCAATAAAAAAATTGGTAAAGCAAACATTACCCGTGTACAAACTTGGATTAGGGATCACTTAGATCAAGTTAATAGTAAATTCGCGATAACTGTCAAATTAGATATGCTTAAAGAAGCATATCGAGATTTTAACGAAGCTTACAAATACTTAGAAGCTAATTTGATAGATGAAAATTTGTTAGAAATGCGGGAAGATACGGATACTGTGTATATGGAGTGTTTCGATATCTTAAGTACAAAAATAGAGCTGTTGGGAAAATCTAGTTCAAATTTAGAAGCGGTAAGCCCAAATATAGTAAAAAATATCTCGCCGGTAGTGGTTAGACTTCCGGAATTTTCAATACAACCATTTTCGGGTAAAATAACAGAATGGGATTCGTTTTTTCAAATTTTTGAGGTAACCATTTTACAAAACGATTCTTTGTCGGATATTCAGAAACTTATGTATTTGAAATCGTATGTTCGTGGTGAACCGGCTAAATTAATTTCGAATTTTCCGGTTATAGCTGAAAATTTGCAATTGGCTTTGGATATTTTAATAGAGAGGTATGGAAACAAACATATCTTAACAAAAACATTATTTTTAGAACTTCTCGATGTTAAAACATTACCTCACAATGCAAACCATGTGCAGCTCAGAGAATTGTATGCACATGTATCAAATAAACTAAAAGCTCTAGATAATTTAGGGCTAACAGATAGGAATAAGTTAGACTGGATACTTATATCCTTGATAGAACAGAAACTTGATTCGGCTACGTTAAGGGCATTAGAGTTTTCACGTGATCGGAATGTAGAAATCACAATGGAAAGTTTTTTGTGTCAAATTCAACAAAGATCAACGCATCTGGAGAATTTAGCTCCAATTAGAAATCCAGATATTATATCCTCGGGAAGAAATAAATCTTCTAGTTCTTTTTCGCAAAACAAGACAAATTATAAAGTTGTTGCAACTGGCACAGATGCCAAAATATTCTGTAATTTCTGTTCGTTACAAAATCATTTGTTATTTCAATGTAAAAAATTTAAGAATTTATCTGTATCAGAAAGATTTAATTTCATTAAAACAAAAAAACTGTGTGTAAATTGCTTTGGAAATCATTTTGTAGCTTCCTGTAAGAATAAGCATTCATGTTTCGTTTGCAAACAAAAGCATAATACACTTTTACATTTTTCGTCACCAGTGGGTGAACCGGTCATACTAAATAACTCTGATTCGCCAAATACTTTGTCCGCCGGGTTCCAAGAAGGCGCTTCTATGCCGACAGCCCTTTCATCGACTTCTATTGACAATAAGGTATTACTTGGAACTCTCAGCGTTTGTTTGTATTCCAAATATGGTAGTAAAATAATCGTAAAAGCACTAATTGATCCTGGAAGTCAGCTATCATTTATTACGGCAGGTCTTGCAAAAAGATTACAATACCCTACAAGAGAAAGTAATTCCTTTATTACCGGAATCGGGATTAGCGTAGCGAGGTCTCACAGAATAATTAATATTGTAATAAACTCATTGAATAATTCGGAAAAATTGAAAATGTCTTGTGGTATTTTGGATCAAATAACTTGTCAATTACCTCAGTTTGACATTGACGTAGAAAAATTTAGCATTCCATCGGAATTTGTTTTAGCAGATCGTCGCTATTACGTAAAGTCAGATATAGAGTTGTTAATTGGAGCAGACTATTGTTACAAATTATTACTTGAGGGTATGCATCATTTAGGTAAAAATATGCCTACGCTTCAAAACTCTCGAATGGGGTGGATAGTAGCCGGTACAATACCAAATTCGTTCGTAAAAAGTCCTTTACAAAAGGAAAAATATTCAATTCACGCGTGTTTTGAATCAAGCTCACAAGAATCTCATCACACAAGCGAAGATACAGCTCCGTGTGTTTCGCTGTGTATCTCTTCGGGAAATTCGCAAGCTCTAGAAGATGTTATAGAAAAGTTCTGGTACTCAGAGGACATACCGAAAGGAAAGCAAAGTTTAAACTCAGATGAGTTTAATGGCCGAGCAAATTTTTGTAGATAGCACGGTTATACTTCCGGACGGAAGATATCAAGTAGATATGCCGTTTCGGACTAACAACTATTTTGAACAGTTAGGAGATTCGCTAGCTATGGCTAGGAACCGTTTCTTCAATCTCGAGAAGAAACTGGGTAAAAATAAAGTTCTTTTCCGAATATAAATCGGTTATAGAAGAATATTTACAACTAAATCACGCCAAAGTAATTCCATTGGAAAGATTTAATAATAATTTGAATAAATACTTTTTACCTCATTTCGCAGTGATTCGAGAAGAGAGTCTTTCGACTAAAGTTAGGATTGTTTTTGATGCAAGTGGGAAAACCACTACCGGTCTGTCACTTAATGATACCATGCTAAAAGGATATCAGGTGCAACCTAATTTGTACGATATCTTATTGAGATTTCGAACCTTCAAATTTGTCTTAGTAGGGGACGTTGAAAAAATGTTTAGGCAGATACAAATAAATCCAAATCACAGATTTTTGTTAAATATATTGTGGAGAAATAATGTCGGAGAGCAGCTGTCATGTATAGAGATGCAAAGATTAACTTTTGGCACGAACTGTGCTCCCTTCTTGGCTACGAGAGTACTGAAAGATATCGCAAATAAAAATAAAGATAATTATCCAATAGTGTCGCTCATGTTAACACAACAAACGTATATGGATGACATCATAGCTGGATGTGATACCATAGGGGAATTAAATAAATTAAATATTGACTTGAACACAGTGCTCAACAAATCTGGATTTACGTTACATAAAGTTGTTTCAAATTCAACCGAAATATCCAAAAATTATCAAAATCGTGCAAAAAATTCGGAATTACAAGATGTAGATTTATCAAAAGAACACTCCAATAAAGTTCTTGGTTTAAGATGGAATTCCGTTAGTAATTCTTTAAGCTTTGTCGTACCGGTAATTAACAAAACCGGGCCAATCACGAAAAGAAAAATTTTATCATTGGTTGCTCAATGTTTTGACCCACTGGGATTATTGACACCATTT
>OU898277.1:91704031-91716531 GCA_918026665.1 Diabrotica balteata
ATATATATATATATATATATATATATATATATATATATATATATATATTATATATATATATATATTAACATATATATATATATATATATATATATATATATATATATATATATATATATATATTATAGTGACATTTAAAGTCTTAGTGCGCCAAGCAATTCATTCGAATATGGGTATAGGGAATATTTATATTTTTTGAAAGGTATTTGAAATATCTTTCATAAAATTAAAAAATATACTGGGTGTCACATTTAAAATAGAGCAGTTTTTAATGTTTAAATGTGCCACTAATAAATATCTAATTCGCAAATACCCTGTAAAATATTTTTGAATAGTAAGTATTTGATTTTAGAGTACAATTAATTCTTAATCTTCCATAAAAAAATTAATTTTAAATATTAGGAAATTTAGGAGTTATTGGCATGTTTTAAACATCCCTTATTTTTAAAAATACTTGGACATATAAAAAACGGTAGATTTTAAGTATAACAAAACTTTAACAAAGTGACACTTATTTTGTTCTTAGAATTCAAAAATGCAATAAAATACAGGCTGTCCCATTTAAAAAAACATAACTTTGATGTGTAGCACTTTCCTGGAGCACCCTGTATAATTGAAATTATTTTTTAAATGTAGCCTTTTTGGATCTAGGCCTTGTAGCGTAAACCGATTTTTGAAAATAATACTTGTTTCGGCTGTACAGACCGAGGCGTTACCGGCGGCCCACCCTATATATATATATATATATATATATATATATATATAATATATATATATATATATATATATATATATATATATATATATATTATAGTGATATTTAAAGTCTTAGTGCGCCAAGCAATTAATTAGCTAATTAATTAATTAATTCATTAAAATTATTTAAATGATATGACTATGATTCTATCACACTTTTTAATTCTCTTATCTCAGGGTTATATTCGTGCTTCAATATCTATGCTATTACATGTGAAAGGTAAGGTCCAAAGAATATCGGAATAATAAAAATGATATAGGATCTAACATTATATATTGAAATAAAAATAATGAAATAAAATTCACACTCAAATGTTTTCAATAAACAATATCTCATATAATGATTCTCAACATTTTGTTCTACGTACGTGAACCTTCAAAATTAATGGTACAAACAATATAGTTAAAATCTCAAAATCCCAATTATTATTCTAAATCTCCTAATCAAAATATTTATATCTTTTCCAAAGTAATTGTAAAAATTGTGTTATCAATGAAAGAAAAACTGTAGAAAAACAAAACTATCTCTCTATGATGATGACTGGTCCAAATCCTTGTTCCTTGTAACCTACACTATCTACTCTTAGCAGCTCCCTAGGTAATCAGCAATCTTACAACAAATTGATGCAAGTTTATCGTCCTTAATGATCTCCTTCAAATGCACGAATCGTTCAAATTATGCTAGCCTCTTCTCTTCTCGATAAACTGAATCTCTCGTTGGCCTGAGTGAAAAATGACTCTTGGAATATCTTCTCTTTACGATAAACTGAATCTCTCGTTGGCCTGAACAGTGACTCTTAAAATATAAGTAGAAAAATATGACTTACAATCTTTTACTGGATCAGCTTCTGTCAGATACACTAACTACACGAAAACTCACAAACTTTCACTGCTACCGCTTCCTACCTCTGGGAAACTACCCGAGAACAACGGCCATTCGCCTTGCACCCTTGGAAACCAACTGACTATCTTTTTTTCTTCCAAAACTAACTAACGTCTCATTCTCAAACCAAACCTCCCACCTTTTTCAATCTCATCCAATCAAAACGCGTCATACATCTCCCATTTCTTCATTTCGATAACACAACAAAATTTTACCTACAATTATAAAATTTCCTAAAACTTATTTACAACTAATCTTTTTCTACAAATTTTTATGAACTAACAAAAACATATCTTTCTAAAATCTATTCTATTGTCCTAATTACTGCACAAATTTATTTGGAAAAACCGCTTTCATTGTCTAGGATTTCACTTAAGCTTATGCGGGTCACTCAAATATATTTTAACAAAGAAAATAATTTATGTATATCTTACGTTTTGTTCAATACAGGTAATCCAAAATTAAAAGACTTTCCTTCTTCGAAATGTTTGTAGTTTATTGTTTGACTTATCTGAAATATTTTAATGTTTTTGAACTTTGAAATATTTTAAGCAAACCAATACTTTTCTCGATTTTACATATCACAACAATATATATATATATATATATATATATATATATATATATATATATATATATATATATATATATATATATATATATATATATATATATATACTTCATCTAATTTAGATAACGACTTACGTCATTAGCTACGTCAGAGATCGAAGTTGGTCACATAATTATTGCAAAAGTATTACCATCTCTTTACAACGACTATTTAAATTCTTACGTGACATTTTTAAAATAAAACACACTAATTTTGTTTTAAAAAGAACAGATTTTATTAAATACGTAAAAATATAAAACAAGAGGTGTTCACTTTAAAATTCAAAATAATAAAGTACAAAAAGTGTCAACACCGCAACTGTCAAATAAGTGTTACCAATTTATGCCAAAATTTTACCTTCGTTCGATTACAGTTACAGTGTGTTCCGAACAAATGTTCTTGATAAAAACTCTTTATAATGGATTTATACAAATTAAATGAAACATATTATTGTGTATTTCTTTAAGTTAACATTAATAGAAATTTTTAAATATTATTTCTACGCGTATATAATAAAATATGCCTAGTGGCTGTAATGCAAGTGTACTCGGTAAAGTGATTCTAAAAAGAACACACCTAAACCCTAAATATTTCGTGTTGGTATCATATGACGTCACAGGCTATGACGCCGATGACGTGCATCGTTATATAAATTAGATGAAGTGTATATATATATATATATAATATATATATATATATATATATAGAGTTTGTATAACGACGCTAAGAATACAATTCTTTGGAGGGTAACTTTTCGGGAAAGCGTCAAAACAAGGATCAGCTAGAGATGGTATAAGCCAGTTTGGTGTAAAACTTTATTCTAAATGTGAAATTTTCGGTGATATGTTGTCACCTTCATCAGCACCTAAATGGAAAACCTATTTTAGTACAAGTGGTGGAAATTAACATTCAAAACCTACATTGAAAATGTTCAGTTGGTCCTAGAGGTGAAGAACACTGTCACAAACATGTTAAAAATATTAAAAAATACATTTAAAATTTTGAATAAAAACATTACAACACAACAGGGTATTATTTAAAATACAAACACAACAAAAATCTAAAAATTACAACCTACAAAAACTGCAACTTCATGTTAAAGGTAGAAAAGAAGAATTATTCTTCTTTTTTGATGACATATTTCTGACTTCTGTCAATATCCGGGTGTCATATGCAACGAGGTTATAATTTTCACGTTAGAACTTCATGATGGATATGGAAAGAAAGAACCCCAGGAAACACAGTCAGCAGGGAAATGAAGTCTTTTCTCAAGTACAGGTAGGCAATCTATGCAAGTTATGATAAGTTCCCTACATTCTCCAGTTTGTTACATCTTGTCAAGTCCTGTTGAAGTAGAAAGGAATAAATACAACTTAAGTTTTCAACATCTTTCTTACAGTTCATAGAAGAACTGCAATTATGGATGTAGCACATTTCTATGAAGTTTCTCTTAAATTGGTTGTCAACCCTCTTTAGTACTTGCACATTTTCATAGTTAGCAATGTGTCCAGTATTCTTAATATGTTGGCTAAAGGCTGTGCAGGTGGGCTTCCTCACTACATCACTCTTGTGCAAAGCTAGTCTTTTTGAGAGTTTCTGGCTGGTTTGACCGACATACACTTCTGGACAGGAACCACATGGAATAGAATACACTACATTGAAGTTATCCAGTTTTTTAACTCTTTCTGTCAGGTGAGTAAAGTATGTCCCTAATCTTTTGTACACTGAATTTGCTATCACTATGTTGAACTGTCTGAAAATGTTTGTGATCTGTGGTGATAAACCTCTGATGTAAGGTAATCTCCCATAGAAAACTTCTACTGTTTCTCCTTCTAATGTTCGTCTTTGGTGTGTTCTAACTGTTGGCATATCTTGGAATAGCAATTTATTAAGAAGCATCTTAGGGTAGTGATTTTTTCTAAGAATCTCATACAATAATTTGATGTTCTTATTGTAGTTAGAAGGGTGACAAATTCTTTTTATTCTGTTTTTCAGACCTTTGATGATGTTAATCTTCTGTTCGTCTGGATGATACGAGTGAAAAGGCACATATCTACCTGAGAATGTTTTCTTTCTGTACCAATCCAACCTTATTGTGTTGTCCTCATGTCTGGTTACATGGGTGTCGAGGAATGGAACACTATTATTCTCTTCTGTTTCAACAGTGAATTGTAGGTGAGTGTTATATGAGTTGAAAATGTCAAGAGTGTAGTTGATTTTGTCTGCAGGGACTGCACATATGAGGTCGTCTACATATTGGTAAATGAAGGGGAACTGGAAATCAACTTTTTGAGTACAGTAGTGAAGTAGGGAGTTCATTACAATTTCTGCTAAAGTTGGGGATATAGCTCCACCCATGGGTGCTCCTTTTATTTGGACATAGAATTCATTTTGAAAAGTGAAATATGTATTGTTGTATAAAAAGGTAATCAGTTTCAGGAACAAAACTTTGGGAATTGTACAGTTCTGTTCAATAAGATGGTAATTAGTTGTCAGAATAGAAACTACCAGTTCAAGAGGGATGTTGGTAAACAAGGAAGTAACATCAAAACTCACCAAGACATATCCTAAAGGTAGTACAAACCCATTAATCTTATTTGCAAATTCAAAAGAATCTTTAATTTTGTAGGTATTATGAGAAGAAAAAGAAGTGTCAATAATACCTGCCAGATATTTAGCCAAGGATTGAGTAGGGGCATTCTTACAGGCAATTATTGGACGTAGAGGGCACCCTTCTTTGTGAATTTTTGGAAGTCCATAGAATGTTGGGGTGGTACCGGTATAGTTTTTTTTTTTTTTTTTTTTTTGATGAGAATCTTCTAAAGAGATCTGGGAAGAGGACCCAGATACTGTTGGATTCGTCTGAACTATAACGTTGGAATGTTGATAAGGTTAGTTCAGGCGCCTACCAACTAAACTCACCCTCTCTTCCAGCAGCGCACTCGGAACTTTTCTTGGCGAATGCAACTTCGGGAGCACCACCGCGGTCTCCAATTTTCACGAAAACCTAGTATAGTCCTCGGTAGATAGTCTCAAAGGTAGCTGAGTGACATAATGACAGTATAAAAAACAATATAAGTAAATAAATAGGACAGTTACACTATAAAATTAGTACAGAACGCTGAAGTATGTGTCTAATGAGCAAAAAACGCGAATTACAATTACAATTATTTTATTAGTCTTTCAGCCTATTCCTTCATCTTGTCTCGCTCTTTCTAACGTCTCCTTTTTTTTATGATTTCCGTTATTATTTCTAACACATAATCATAGTTCTTTCTGTTCTGCATAGCTAAGTCCAGTATATTATTGGGCGTGACCTCTCCTAGCTTAATTCTCAGTCTTTGACGTTCTTGTAGAAAGACATTACATTCGAAAATGCAATGTTCCGCGTCATCAGTCACACCACAATCCGTACAGATATCGTCATTTGTTTTTTTAATTCTGTGTGTATACGACCTAAAAGAACCGTGTCCGGTCAGGAATTGTGCAAAGAAATAGTTTATTCTCTTGAACCTACATTTGTACCATGCTTTTACATCGGGTATTAGTATTTTAGTCCATTGTGCTTTTTCCCTTTGTGCCTCCCATTCAGATTGCCATTCATCAAGGATCTGGTTCCTAATTTCGTCTCTTACCTGTGTCAGGTGGCCGTTGCCGTTATTGTATAGGATGGCTCTTTCTTTCGCTAGGAGGTGAATGGGGAGCGTACCAGCAATCACCTGTAAGGCTATCGTAGATGTAGTCCGGTACGCACTAACTACTTTAAGAAGGGGCTTTCTTTGAGCTTTTGTAATCAAGTCTTTGTACCTGGCAAACCTTAAGACTTCAATCCATACGGGGGCACCGTACAAAAGGGTCGAATGCACTATTTGCAAGTACATTCTTCTTTTATAATTACTTGGCCCTCCTATATTAGGCATTATTTTCATAATGGCCGCTGTTCTGCGTTCTGCTGCTTGGACTACATTTATCAGGTGTTTGGTAAATCGTAGACCTGTATCAAGGTGTATGCCTAGATATTTAGCACAATTGGTTGGGACTATCGTCGTACTTGCAAATTGGAAAGTCAGGTTGGGTATCGCTCTAGGCCCTTTTAATATAATTATCTCTGTTTTATTACACGCCAGCTGTAAGTCGTTAGTTGTCATCCACCTATTAACTTTTCTCCAGCATACATTAACTTTATTTATTGCATCCAAGTTTGTGTCACCCTCTATTAGTATTGCTAAGTCATGTGCATATGCAATTGCTGACGCACCTCTGCCGTAATCTATTTCCAATACTGTGTTATACAAGACGTTCCACAACGTTGGACCTAATACAGATCCCTGCGGTACTCCAGCCGATAGTTTTGTTTTTTCTTTGTTTGCCACTTTAATATATCTGTCGGTGAGGTAATTTTTAATTATATTTATTAGGTAGTCTGACACTCCAGCGGTTTCCAGTTTCCTTATGATGTATGCCCAATTGGCAGAATTGAAGGCATTCTTTACATCGAACATAACAAGGATTGCCCATTTATTTCTTGTTTGTTTGACTGTATCACATATAAATTTTACCGCGTCTATAGCTGATCGTGTTTTTCTAAAACCGTATTGCTGGTCAGAAATAGCTCCTGTGTTTAAGAGCTCCTGTTCAAGGCGGCGTTTTATGAGGCTTTCATAGAATTTCCCAATACAATCTAATAAACATATAGGCCTGTATGAACTAGGCCCGTCTGGTGGTTTACCAGGTTTTAAGATTAAGACTAAATTTGCAATCTTCAATTGGTCTGGGAATTCTTGGTTGTGTAGGAGCTCATTTAATACCTTTCTGGTGACTTCAGGATTTTCCTGTACCATAATATGTATGGCTTCTGGTGGCACACCATCTGGGCCAGGGGATGTCCCGATTTTTATGTTTTCGGCAGCTAATCTTATTTCATCTATGGTGAACTCGTCAGGTCTATTATCTAGAGTATATAGTAGAAATTGGCATTCGGGCTTATTAGGAAAAAGGGCTTTCGCAATTTCCTTTCTTTTTTCTACACAAAGGTTATATGGAGCCTCGGACCTCAGTGTCTTAGTGGCAATTTTATAGGCTTCACCCCATATATCGTTGTCCAGCGTGTCACACAGGTTCTGCCAGCATGTGCGTTTAGCCCGCTTTATTTCTTTATTTAGTTCTTTCTTTACGCGCTTATATTCTTCCAAGTTTTCTTGGGTCCTGTTCCTTTGTGCTATTCGCCTGACTCTGAAACATTTTGTTCTTTTAAGCTGTATCTCGTCGTTCCACCAATAGCGTACAGTATATGTGACACATTTTTCCTTGCTGCTGCTTCTGTATGCATGTATTAGGTTTTTATGGTAGTTTGTGAAGTTAGTAGCTTCTTCTCGTAGGTTGCTAATTTTTTTTTAAATAGGTCTTTGTTAAAACTTATCTTTTTCCTACCGCTCTTCGTGACCTTGATGCCAATCTCGTAAACAATATATCTGTGAAAAGTAAAAATGTTTTCGTCAAGAACGTCCCAGTTAGATATTTGATTGGCATAACTTTCGTTTACGAGGGTAATGTCTATGTGGCTTCGGCTTTCACCCCGGACAAAAGTAGGTTTTCCATTATTTAGCGCTGTTAGATTGGCCGTAGAGATCCATTCGTTCCATAAATCCCCTCTATAGTCATTTCGTGGGGAACCCCATAAGATAGATTTAGCGTTTATGTCGCCAGCGACTATAAAATTCTTTTCTATATGTGACATTTGTATTATGGATTCAATGTGCTGTTTGTATTGATCTCTACCTATGTTGGGTGAGATATAACAGGCAATAATAGCTACTTTTTCTAATTTGATTAGTACGTGCCCCTCCCCTTTTATAATCTTATTTATGCACACTTTATGATTTATGGGGTATATTGCTACATCTTCCCTGTTGTCTGTAATCCATCTGCTATTTTGGATGATTCTCTTGTTTGGTTCAGGTACTATTAGAATATCTGCTCCAATTTCGAGGGCTTTCGCATGAATCAGATCATGTGCAACCTTGGCTCTTCCGATGTTCACTTGTAGAATTTTTAGTCTTTTTAACCCGGTTAAAGCCATTTTGAAATCATTACCTTAGTATCATGTGTTAAAGGTCGCATAGGATGACGGAACAGGTACTTAGACTGAAGTTGTCGGAACTCCCTGTGACAACGTCACTACACTAAAGGTAGCTGTAGCTTCGTCGCATAGCGATTTGGAGGACTCCAAAATGTCTTTTATTGTTTTAGATAGTTCGTTCACTAGTCTTTCATATGATGTGAGACCCTCCATAATCGAGAAATACTCACAGCATTCTTTCCTTTTATAGGGTGCGGTATCCGATTCGGATAGGTTTTTTTTCCTTTTTTCTCCAGCTAACGATGGTACCGGTATAGTTGGTTAATTCTTTTTTTGTTTTGGTGGTAATATATCCTTCTTCATGTAGTTGTTTTATTAGTAAGTTGGTGTTTATTTCTACTGATGGAGTCAGATCTTTGGGGATTTTTTTTATAGGAGTGTGGGTCATTGAGAAGTTCAAAAGATTTGGTGGTGTAATCATTTCTGTCCATTATGACTGTAGTGTTACCTTTGTCTGCTCTTGTTACTATAATATCAGGGTTGTCTTTCAGAAATTTTCTCGTTTTTGTTTCAATGGCCATGGATGGACTGATGTAATAACGGTTGGTTTTGATGTGGTTGGTAATGATATTCGTGATTTTTGAACGTTGCAAATTCTGTGAATCTGTAGGGAGTTTCTTAATATAATACTCAATGTCTGCTAGGTATGTGTATATGTCAATATCTTTCACTGAGATTGGTAGTGAAAATTTTGGACCTAGTGATAAAAAAGATTTTATGTCTTGAGGCAAAGTCACTTTGGATTGATTTACCAACCATGCCTTTTCATTTGTAGTTGTAAGTGAAGCTAAAGGATCTTTAAGTTGGTAACTCAAAACTCAACCAAAAACCTGGTTCAAAACTCAACCAACTTAAAGATCCTTTAGCTTCACTTACAACTACAAATGAAAAGGCATGGTTGGTAAATCAATCCAAAGTGACTTTGCCTCAAGACATAAAATCTTTTTTATCACTAGGTCCAAAATTTTCACTACCAATCTCAGTGAAAGATATTGACATATACACATACCTAGCAGACATTGAGTATTGTATTTAAGATAGATACATTAAGATAGATAGATAGATAAGATTATAGCTGTTATAGCTTTTCTAATAATAATAATAACATTAAACTTAATGTGGCTTGTAGATCAGCCCTAACAATTAATAATCTTTATTCGAAGATAAAAGATAAGACTCCCATAGATAGGCTTAGTAATATTGTCTACAACATTCCATGCCTCTCTTGCAACAATTCCTACATCGGCCAAACATCTCAATTATTGAAATCACGTATTACACTACACAAAAGTAATTCTCGACTTCACCCTGACCGCTGTGCATTAGCCAAACATGTCCATTCCACTGGTCATCACATGGACTATACGAACACTACAATTCTCCACCGTGAGAACAATAAATCTAAAAGAGAGTTTATTGAAATGTCTTATATTTTCCTTAACGATTTTTCCATCAATGTTAAGAGTGACATTAAGAATCTAAGCGATATATACCACTTCTTACTTAAATCAGATACCAAGAACAATACATCACAGATAACTAACTTGACTGATATATCTATTAACAACTAACCTACTTTAATAATAATTTTCATTAACAAAAAAAGATAACATTCCCTTGCTTTTCTTAGATACATCTCAATAAGATATTATTATAATAATACATGAACAATATACTAATTAAAAAAAAAGAATTTCAATTAAGAAAATTCTAAACTAATATCTCCCCAGGCTGGAATCTAACTTTATCGGTTTTACCAATGAACCTTAACGACATAGATATCAAATGACCTACTTGTAATTGTTTCGGCGCTTGCGTTCTATGAAAACAGAAGCTCACATTCAAACTTTACAACAATTAAAAATTTAGTTATTGCCGACAATTCAAAGAATTACTTCCTTTAAATGTAGTTACATTGGGTTTTTCGATTGTCCTTGGGTAAACTTTTGCGTTTTAAGTTCAAAGCTACCATACATTTCCAACGTTAACAAATAAACTTTTTTGCACATAGTAACAAAAAACACCACTATGTTGTTACTAGCTAAAGTTTTTTAACATCATAACTCGACATTTCTAAAATTTCACGGTAAGGTAAATGTTTTTTATTAGATAATATATGGTAGCTAATTATAATTTATTCTCTTTCAGCCCTGAAGAAGCCAAATTCTCTTTGGCGAAAACGTTAGGTGAAATAATTGATACACATTAGAGTTTTTTTGCAGATTTCCCCAATATTTAAGAGTTTACTATATATACATATATATATATATATATATATAATATATATATATATATACATATATATATATATATATATATATATATATATATATATACATACATATATATATATATATATATATATATACATACATATATATATATATATATATATATATATATATATATGTATATATATATATATATATATATATATATATATATATATATAAAATTAGTGTTTCTTGAGTTTAGGTTCAATAAAGATATATTTGGAACTAAATTTTATTTTCCATAACAATCAACGTTTCGGCAGGAAACCCTTGCCTTTGTTAAGATTCTAAAATGTATATGTATAAGGACAAACAGATATTGTAAAATATGTATATATATATATATATGACTTACCAAAACGTAAAACGTGACACAGACATTAACGAACTGACAAATAAAAGTTGATATTTGATATCTCATGGTTTACTGTCATTAGCATATAATTATTTCTATATGGGCGTATCATTGATGTTTTCGAAAAAGGTAAAGTGGAGATATGTTATGACTTTAAGAGCTTTTTATGATGTTTATTATTATTATTATTTAAATTAGATTGGAATATATTTTATTTAGGTTTTGTGTATCTTTTTTGTCATTTATTGCTTTGATATTTCTTTTTATTTCTATTGATTATATAAAAATAATTATATACTAATGACAGTAAACCATGAGATATGAGATATCAACTTTTATTTGTCAGTTCGTTAATGTCTGTGTCACGTTTTACGTTGTGGTAAGTCATATATATACATATTTTACAATATCTGTTTGTCCTTATACATATACATCCTAGAATCTTGACAAAGGCACGGGTTTCCTGCCGAAACGTTGATTGTTATGGAAAATAAAATCTTGTTCCACATATATCTTTATTGAATCTAAACCCAAGAAACACTAATTTTATATTAAATACATGGACGTATAAATAAAGATGGACCGGTCTGTTTACATCTATACTTGAAGTCATGAGATATTCACAGTCATAGGCACAAATCCCTAATTTGACGTTGTCATATTATTTTTTTTTCCGAGTCAATCTTCGAAATAATTTTCGATTTTTAGTGTAATTTATTTTTAATCTATAAGTAAAAATGTATTATCTAGTTAATATAAACTATTTTTAGATATACTCATTTCGCAACCAAGGAATTAAAAGAAAACAATTAATTTTTTAATTTATTAAAAGAAAATATATTCTGATAATCTTAACTTTTGTAAAACTTGGCATCGTTGGTAATATCAACCAATCCTAGCGATTTGACGAACAAGAACATGGCGTTGTATTGTTTACCTTTAAGTTGATAATTTCCGTATTTGTGACATTTTAGTGAATTTGTTAATATATTTTAAATTAGAAGTGAAGAATAGTTGATAGTTAAGTGTAATAATGGTGCGTAACTATGTTGTATGCAGGAAATCTTCATATTTACATCCAGAACTGTCATTTCATTCGTAAGTATTGTAAACATTGGAATTTTGTCCATAGGCGTAGTACAGGGATGTGATAATACTTAATGCTTGACATGAATTGAAGTTTAATTTTGTAGTATTATAAATACATTTATTTTTTCTAATCTACACTATAAATATACTAATTTCAATGAAATATATACATATCTATAGGTTATGTTCATTGTACGAAAATTAAATTTAACCAAATATAATGCATACTCGTAGCATATTCCGTAATATTGATAGCATGTCTTTTTTCTTTTTTGTTTAATAATTCAATGTTTTAGTTCTACAAACGATATGGAAAATAAAGCAACAGCTTCCAGTAGTATTGATAAGGATGATTTTTATGGACCTTCAAAAGGGTGGGTTTGTATCGAATTTGT